>WEIT01017735.1:104964-177181 GCA_013389985.1 Dryoscopus gambensis
GGGGCGGGGAGCGGAGCCAGGGCGGGGAGCGGCGGTCGGGGTGCGGAGCACGGACGGACACGCTCCCTTCGCTGCGCGGTGCCGGCGGCCGATGGGTTGAGCGGGTTTTAGGCAGGTTCCAGCCCATTTAACGGCGGAGCAAGGTGCTAACACTGCTGGTCTGTGCCATTTCCCTGGGTATATAAAGCTGCGCGCCTGCCTGCTTCCCCTGGCAAGCCAAGAGTTGAGCTAATTTTATCTTCCCGCGAATCTGGCTGAGACGGAGAAAGCGAGGCTTGTGCGTAAGTGTTTGGGGGACCAAAGCCAGAATCTCATGACCTTTGCAGCTTTGGACAAACTTAATTACCTGTCTCTGCAAGAAAAGAAGGACAGACATTTCTTTTCACGGGTCACAGCTCGTGCTGAGCAGCGTCAGGCCCGTTGTAATGTTCATCTGGGCAATGGGCACGGGCAGATGAAGATTGGTATTTGAACTGGGTATAGGAGGGATTATGCACAATGGCAACCTCTCCCCTGCCTCCCCAGTGAAATCACTGATGTTCTTTCTCTTTCCCACTGGTTGAGGTTTACAGTTTTGGCCCTTGTGTTTAATGGAAACTTGCATTCTTGAAAATTGCAGCCTTTTTTTTTTTTTTTTTTTTGTCCTGAAGTCTTAGGGTTTGTAATAGGAAGAATAAACAGTACATCAACTTTATGAAAATATCTAAGTATAGATTTTAATGAAGCAAAGTGCAGAGACAGTGTCAGATTAACCCCATATCCAAGGAGTGTGTGTGTGTATATGGTAGGGAGGTTCCAAACTTTTCTATGTACCACTCAAGTGAATCACCTGTAGGGTATAAAATTTATACAGAACAAAATACCTCACTCCTCTCTGTAAATTAGGGAACTGCTTGACAGGCCTGCTGCAATCAGGAAGGTTTTAAGCATATTCAGGCTTGGAAAAACTGAGAAGGCACATTTGACAGGCAGTGTAATCCTCACCTTGAAGATATCCACCCTACTGAACACACGCACGTGCTCAACTTTAAATAGATGAGTGGTTCCTGGAAAATTCTCCAGCACTGGCCTTTGCTAATACCATGTACCCAGTAGCCAGAGGAGAGACAGATGCAAAGGCCCAGTCATATTAGGCAATTAGCTAAATATTTGTGTGTGAAATTAACTTTAGGCAGATGGGAAGCTGAAAAATCAGGGTCTAAGCCAAATACCTTTACATTCTAACCAGACTCTGAGTACATAAAGTACATAAAGTCACGTGTGTGGGTTTCTGCAGGGTCAGCATTGTTGGTGTGTGGCACTTCATGGGCCAAGCTTGGAGAACTTGGGAAATGATCCTGCTACAAATGGGGTGGCAGAGACAGCTCTAGAGGGGCTGACTCATTTGTTTCATGCAGCCTCCAAAAGTGCATCTCACTTGGATGTAACTACTGGAAATGACTGGTTTAAGACACATGAAAAAAACCTGTTCCCTTTTCTTTTTTCCCTTTTCCTTATTCTTTTCCTCTGCCCTTCTCCCTTGTAGCTCCTGTGAAGTATTTGTTATGTTCTAGGGCTAGAAACAAGATTGGTGTTCCCCAGTACGGCTGTTAGGTGCAACTCAAAAAGTAACTGTCTGGGAATTGCATGGAACACTCCCCACCCCTCAGTTCTTCATTAGATCCTTGAATTGTATGACTTTTCTTCTGACACAAATTGGCTTATGACACATGCCCAATTGCACAGTTCCCTCTGAAGCTCTTGAAATCCACAGCTTTATAAGCAGGGGCATAGAAACACCAAGAAATGTTGCTTTATTGCCACCTCAGAGCATAACCCACTTGTGGCTGCTTTCAGCCTCATCCCCTTCTCACTCAGCCCCTCAGCTGCTGCTGTGCTCCCCATCCCATCTCTGCTGGTAGTGAGTGCAACTGTGTGACACAAAGTTACAGGGTGGATTGGCAGCTAGTTTGAAAAAATGGATCAAACCCATCTTTGAGGGCAGGCGGGAGTGAGGAGCAACATTCCTCAAGCTACTCAAGTGGAACAGAAACTGCTGCCGGCACTGGCACTGGCAGGAGTCCCCTGTGAGCTCTCAGCCCCACGTGTTCCCCACTAACCTGCTAGAGGTTTCCTCCCCCTTAACTGGGCACCGTGCAGAGGCTGGAATTTTTGTAGCTGAGATAGGAAGGGATCCATCAAACACACACAAATAGTCCTGGCAACAGCCCCAGTGTGGCTGAACAGAAGTTACTGATCCTTTCACCCACCATCAAACATTGCAGGAAAAGCGTTCATAAATTCCCATCTTTTCCGCTCTGCGTATTCAGTACTGGAAGGGATGCCTTCCTCCTCACTTTTACTGGAGATTAGTTTTGAGGAAGCCTGCTGAGCCATGACCACAAGGATGTGAGGATCAGGAGCTGCAGACATGATTCTGAGAACAGCATCCATTTCCCTAAGTTCCAGTGTATGAATATGCTCTGGAGAGTGACAGCTACTAAAACCCATCCCCTCTGACCTTTTAAATACTTGCTTGGTTGCCACATGCACACTTGAGTCTGAGATTTAAGTAATAGCTGGGAAAATCTCCTAAAACATCTCCTAACCCATTTGGTAAGGAACATGGTGTCTGAGTGTTGTGAACACAGCCTTTTCAGGAAAAAAAATGATCAGAATTGATGGCAAGTTTAGGTCCAGTTTTCTCATGGCCCTCCATGTGTCTCCTTCTTGCTGTTTCATTTCCCTCCACCCACAAGCATTAGTGATATTATGGTAAATATCACTTTACAATTATGCCTGTCCTAAAACCAGGATTAAATAATGCACTTAGACATGAATCTGAAATTTCCACATTATAGCCATGCCCAGCCCTTTCAGAAAATCCCGCTTCGTAATAAGTTTTGTTTGAAATTCTAATCTTAGCTTAGAGATAGGATGACTTTGCAGGCTTCCACAAAGACACAAAGCTGATAAGCCATATTCGGATAGCGTGGGTGAACTCTTCCCTACATGAGCTGGCAGGACATCCATCAAACATGAAAGAGCAGAAACTGCAAACTAAGGGCATCTGTCACCCTGAACCANAATACATGTAACTAGTGCCCCTCGTCCAAAGTAAGTTGCATAGTGAAGTTTGTTCATTACCTGCCTTTTCCTGGAGTTTATCCTAAGGCTCTGGGAAGAGCAACCCCAGTTTGCGATTGTTTCCTTGCCTCTCCATGCCATAATTTATGGGAAGGCTGTAAATCAGTTTCTAGGTGGGCTGAACATGGTTACAGTGAGTCTCCAGCTGTGTTCCTGGAGCATGGTGTCCCTTAGGTTCTTCCCCTCTCTGGCTCACTGGCTTTTCCAGGGTTAAATTAAGATTGTGCCAGTGACAGAAGGGAAAGGCCATGTCTCACCTTCAGATCTTATCTCACAATGTCTGGCAACTCCAAGCCCTCAAATCTCAGATACTGTGGTGGGACCTGAAGAAGTAATGGCCCCAAACCTGAATGATTCAGCCATGAAAATCCACAGCACTCAGAGATTCTTAGACTCCCACCTTCCTGCCTCTGATGGAGAAGCCTAATGGTCATATTGCTGAAGAAGTAAGGGCCTAATGTGGCTGGCAGAATAAAAACACATATAACCATTAAACATACAAGAATATGCTGCCTTGGGGCGTCTGTAGCTGTGATCCTGAAGGGTGGTAGTTCTGGACCATGTCATTTACACGAAGCTGCATTAGTTCCTTAGTTACATGGTTAAATATTTTACTGCACATTGAAGTGATATTTATGGATATAGCCTGAAAATCCTGAAGTAAATTAAAGGGAGAGTTAAGAAATGTCATGGGAATAGCTATGAGGAACTCTCTTGGGCAGTCCTAGCTGGGGCTGTGCATTACTTACTTCTGCCTTTAATCCAAAGGTTGTATAACCATGTAATGCATTTATGTATAAAGCAGACTAATATACATACATGGGAGTGGATGCAGTGGGCACTGGAATGTGCAGTGTGGTGTCATGAGCTGAATGCTGCAGTATTATATAGCAGTTCATGGGATGAAAACCTCCATGTTCCCTGACAATGAAAGGGGGTATCTTGCATGTGATGAATGACAATTACACCTAACAGAAACCTATAAAATATATTTTAAATAACTGCTTGTTTATAGTGTTCAGAATGTGGATTATTATATTAGAGAAATGAGCAGCCGCTGCCAGGAATGTCTTTTCTGTTTGCATGGGTAGTATCTAGCAGCAGACAAATGCTATCAATAGTGAATGATTAATAGTAACTGTAGTAAATAGATTTTCTAAAAATCTCTCTTCTCTTGACAGATTACACTTGGAAGCTTCTTGGCTTCATTCAAGCCAATACTTTAAGCTGTCCTGCCAAAACAGCATCAGCAAGTTGCTAATTTGTATGAGTCAGAGAACTTCTTCCTCACGACAATTTTTTTGATAATTTGAATACCTGATAGTCTTTGCCCATAGTTCTGCACAGAGGTCAGTCCTAGCAGAGAAAAAACAGAGCAGTAAAAAACCAGTGTGGAAATGATTGGGATGTTTGCATGGCAACATAATAATTTGATTTACAGTTTTGTTTTCAGACTTTTCTTAGTAGTCTCTTAGTTTTGCCTCTGAAAGGATTTATTTCCAAAGAAATGAAAGAGTTCCTCACATGCCACCATGGAATCCATATCAGAGAATTTACATAACATATTTCAATTTTAAATAAGGCTTTCAAAAGATGCTACTTGAGCATGCAAATATACTGAGTTAATTTTTGCTTTTAATCTCATTTAGTGGGAGAATCATTGCTCCAGAGAGATTTTTACAAGTGGCACTGTGGTTTCAGTGGATGTTTTAGAGCTGATTTCCACTTGCAGTATCACACTGGGGACACGGGGTTATAGTGCTTCCAAGGGGAACATACTCCAACTTCTGACACTGGCTAATGGAAACATGATAATGAAAACATGGCCCCTGTCCACAGCTTTTTTTAATAAAGATAGCTGTTGACTCAAGTGCATTATATCTGCACTTATTTATTTGATAACATACCTACAAAGCTTGTGTAAAATGCTCCTGTGAGGTTTCCTTCAGCTTTTCATGATGCATTAGCAGAACCGTCTGTGAATGAATTGACATCTTTACACAATAAAGCACAACAGTCCATTGCTTTGGGAAGCAAAAAGGGCACAATCAATTAAATAAAACAATGTATTGTACAAGGAGTTTTCACTACCTGACCACATTTGAAATTGTATTTATATTTTAAGGAAACCCAATTCAGTGTGATTGCTATTTGCAGAGGTTTTATATATAATAAGATGCAAGCTTCTTTGGCCTGTATTCCTGTTGGCACTGTTGGTACTGTTGGTATTCCTGTTGAGTTCCATGGAGGTGTATGAATTTATAGCAGAGGTGTTCTGCTAGTTCACACAAACCTAAAAGGGGCTTGTCCAAGTGCTTGAGAAGCTTTGGAGAATATATCCTTTCAGCTGAATGATAGAGTTGGGAAAAGCAGGCACACTCTTGCAAATAAAGAGCTTTTTCAGGTCTGCAGTGAAACTGGAACTTATAAACACTTGAGATACCTCTTGTGTGTATCACTTAGCCTAACAAAACAGATATTTCTCCCTACAGACTTTGCCTTGCTTATGCCCCTGGCTTAATAGAGCTATCCCAAACTGCTCAGGGGAAGTTCCAGTGTTTCCCAGCATGATTAAGTTTGGGCTCTAGAAAGGTTGTATGGGATATCTCTAGTTTAGAAGAAGCAGGGATGAGCTGTTATGAGCTGTGATGTGTTTGATGAAAGGTGACATACAGGAAGGGGGCAGTTTGATCCGTGCCAGCCCTTACACCTGGCTCAAGGAGTGGGGAGGACACCCACGGGTTGTAAGCCAAAGGTTAAGAAACACTGTTGTGGCTCCACAAGCAGTTGCACAACCAGTTTCTGTACTTAAAGTGGACCTGCGGGAAAAATGGGAAGGGACTCTTGAGGGGGTGCAGTGGTAGGAGGAGGAGGAACGGCTTCAGCCTGGAAGAGTGTAGGTTTAGATTGGATATTAGGAAGAAATTGTTCCCTGTGAGGGTGCTGAGGCCCTGGCACAGGCTGCCCAGAGAAGCTGTGGCTGCCCCATCCCTGGCAGTATCCAAGACCAGGCTGAATGGGGCTCGGAGCAACCTGGGATAGTGGAAGGTGTCCCGGCCCATGGCAGGGAGTGGAACAAGAGGAGCTTTAAGGTCTCTTCCAACCCAAACTATTCTGTGATTCTGTGATTGGCAACAAGGGATCTACTCCTTCTACTTTGCTGTTTCTCTCCCAGAAATGGTTAACAGGAAAATGAATGCGGATGTGATGAGAAATATTATTTAGGATCTATCACAGATGACTTTCCTCTGTCCATAGTTACATTTACACATAGCCAGTGCTCACATTCAAAGCGCCTTTGCAAAAGGAAGAACTTCATCGTTCTGAAGCATAATATCACAATAATGAAAGCTTGCTTAGTTTAATGCTTAGAAAAACAAACCAACCCCAAAACATGATGCCACTAGAGTAAGTGTCCCCCTGAAGAGCTGGGGTGTTATGACAGAAAGACGGGAAAGGGGAAAGGAGAGTGAGTGCAGAGCTATGTGAGAGAAGAAATGGGGCAGAGGGTAAGGAGCTCAACTGGGAAGGACTGGGAGGGCACAGGCAGAATAAGGAGAGAATAAGGAGCATCCAGAGATACAAGCAGGAGCCTCAGAGCGCTATGATAAAAGGAGATGGTGAAAAAAAAAAGAGCAAGGAGGCTGTGGAAGACAAGGAGGGCCTACCAGCAGAAGAGGCAGTGTGACAAGAGTCAAAGAAGCAAAGTCTCCAGGCTGATGTTTCCTTTACTGTGCACAGCCCTAGGTAACTGCTCCCAAACAGGACCCACTTTAGACCTTTACATGAAATCAAAAGAAATTTGTTTCAAGGATTTCATCCCTTCTGCACCCTTTTCAGTAACAAAACAGCTGTGCAACCACTGGCAACACCCTCCTCCTTTAGAGGGAAACACAAAAAATGTTCCGCCTAAGCCCTTGGTGAGTCTATACCATCATGTGGACAGCCGCTGTAATGGGAGATCTCCTGTGTCTGCAGCAGGTGGTTTATATTATCCTCTAGGATTTGTGTATGTTGAATAGGATTAATTGTTTTAGAAATGGGATTGTGCTTTTAAACCTGCTGGGCAGCAGTGTGACACACTGCTGCAGTCACCCAACACTTCAGCCATGGTGAATGTAACACCGTGGGGCCAATATTTCTGCACTCCTCCCTCCAAACAAATGGAGCACGGTGAGGTTCTCCTCACCCCATCACAGATTTTCTGTTCCAGATGTTCGAACAGCAGAGTTCACTTCTACAGCCATGGGTGAGCAAAGAAGGTGTTTCTCACACCTGTAATGGCTCTGGGACAAACCTAAGAGAAAAGAGGTGCTAATTATTGTCCCTTCTTAAGTACTACAAGACACAATCCCAGGCCCATGGCAACCCCTTAATGTGATGGGAACGGGAATCTCACTGAACTGGTTGGCACCACTTAAAATAAATCAAGATTGCATCATCACCAAAGACACATAGATCAACAAAGCTTTTTGTACTTCATCTTTGGACCCAGGGAATCCAATTAGCTTTTCCCTGAAGACAAATTAAATCAAGAATAATTTTGGCCTTTTGGCCATGAAATTTGGTTAACAATATGTGCTTCTGCTGCAGGCATCTGCTTTTTAAAAATGTATTTTATTTGTATGACAAAGGTCAGCATAGGGAATTGATCCAGAAAAGAACAAAAATTTTTTCACAGCAGTAGTAGGGAAATCACAGAAGTACTTTCCCTCATAAAATGTTCAAGACTGAGCTCTTTTGTTTAGTTGTGTCACACAGCTTTTATTTCCAGTAATTCAGAGAAAATTTAAACCTCCAAAAACCAATTTAAAAAGATAAACCATTGTATCATCTTTACACTGCAAGGCTAAACGTAATCCCAATTTCAAGTCCTACAACTTCTCCAAAATTATTGCATTTTTGGGAGTGAGGGGAGGGGGCAAACACTGTGCCTTATGTTATTTTAATGACACTAAAAATAGGCTTAAGTGCACTTCGTGGTCTTCCTAAATCTTGTAGCAGTAGGTTAATAAGAATCACCTTGAATATTACCAGCGAGGCTGATCTCTCAAGCTGTACCTTTGAAAATACGCCTGTGAAACTCCTTCTTGGTGTTTACTGCCCGTGGGTCAGGATCTAACCATGTGTGAAAGTCAGGTACAGGCAACCTTTGCAAAGCTCCTTGATGTAAATATGTGTCTTAACTTCACCTACATTCTTGAGGATATAGCAATAATTTGAAAATCACACCTCCTTGCACTAGATCTGATTTAGAGGTAGGCCACAAATGTGTAAAGGAAGATAAAGGTTGTCCCCAAATAGAACTTGAAGGACTAAAGACATATAAAACAATGAGTGGTTGGCTAATTACATGCCAGTTTAAGCAGAATATTTTAGTGGAAATGATTAAAGGCTTGGCTAATATCAAGTTTATAAATTCAGATCAATTTTAATACAAAGTCTTGAGATACTGTACAAAATTCCTCTATAAGCCTATCAAAGCATGCATAATCATAGGATGATTTAAATCTTTAATGAAAGTTGGATGGACAAAGGAACTGTAGGAATTAATCATCGTTGCACTGAAAGTAGTTCTGTCACAACTGAAGTGTGCTTACGAAAGTGAAGAACAGGAAGAACATCCTTATTCCTGATGAAATGCCTTTCTCTCATTCACTGCCCTTCCACTACAACTTGGAGAGCAAAGTTTATGCCTTTGGAATGCAGCAGATTGCCCCAAGCATTATGGCCTTGGATGTTTTTCCTAATTTTTTCCTCTGGGGACAGAATGCATCTGGGGAACCTCTTGCTTCCTTGACAAACTGCACGATTTGATTGCTGGTTCCAGCATTAACATATGCAGTTTATAAGATCAGTGCATTCTTTTGCTCTCTTTAAATGAAAATAAAGTCAATACAAATTCTAAGGAAAATGCCAAATTCTCAGAAAGTAAAAACTTCTCCCTCTGTGTGCGTGCGTGCGTGCGTGTGTGTGTGTGAAGTTTAATAGCTTTGAATAAAGTGACATTTTTATTGCTTCAAGGCATACATGTATAGCAATAGGCTTTATTATTTTGGAAGTGTGAAGAAAGAAGCTCTAAAAACAAAACAAAACAAAACAAAAAAGATAAAAGTGATGTTAGACTGAATAGAAAATATTTGCATTTCATCTGTTTAAAAGCTGTTAGAATGCATCATGTGGCTCTTCACATGTCAGCCCGGACAAAGGAAGCGAAGATGCCATCTTCCTGGGACAGCAGGTTCTCAGGAGTATCATATTCCAGGATGTTCCCTCGCTTCATGACGATGACCACGTCTGCAGTGAGGATGGTGTGAACCCGGTGCTGCCACAGAGGAAAGCAAGCAAAGGTTTTCATTTGGATAATTCTCACTAATGGGCCTCAAGCAAGGCAAACCCCACTGGGGAAAGACTGTCCTCGTTTACAGCAATATTTGGAATAGATCCTTGCACTTTAACCTGAGGAGATCTTCAATTACTTTACAGCCTCTGCCACCAAGTCTGAAAATACTTAAGCATGAACTTCACTTTTTGCCATTATGGACAGCACAGCTGTTGGAATAAATCCTACGGCCCCACTGAAACACCTCTTCCCCTGTGGGAAATAGGGATGAGAAGCATCCTGCACTGTCAGGTGGCTTAGCATCCTGCTCTGCTCCTTGTTGTCTGCACCCCAGCAGCCTGCTCTCCATCTATCTCAGGGCGCTCCTGGGCTGTTGCCTTCTGTAAATCCCTCTGAGATCTAATTTGAGCATGCTCCAGGCAACAGCTTAATCCCACAGGCTACAGGTTTGAAACCAGTTTGAGTTTAGTTTCAAGGCTATTTGAATACAGCCAGTCAGGTGTTGATGGGATGAACTCTTAATAGTATGATATTTCACTACACAGGCTGAAAGTCAGAGATCACTTAATGGATTGGATTGCCCTTGACAAGGTAGTTTCAATGTCAGCTGCATGTCTAAGATTTAGGTATGATCAGCATAAATCATACCTATTTAATTGTTAAATTAATATTTAATTGTTAAATATTAAATATTTAATTGTTAAATTAAACAAACCCAGGAACCACACAAGAAACACCTTCTTGCACTCAGAAACACCTTCTTGCACTCTCGCACTTCTTCCTCTCAGAAGCTGTGCAGTAGAAAGGAAGCAGAGTGAAAGGAAACTAAAGAGGTAAAAATAACTACCAAAGAGCCAGAAGTCTTGTGAACAGGGTGGACTGAGAGAGTCTACTTGTGAGTCTTCACCAAAGTGGTGAACAGGCCGTCCTCTTTGAGGAGTAAGTTTGAGGCAGTGTCACATTCAACTAGAAAGCCCTCAGAAAGGACTAGGACAACATTGGCGTCCAAGATGTGAGACACACGATGCTGGAAAAAAGAACAGAAAAACAGGTGGGTGAAGGAAGGATCAGCTGTGAATGAGGAGAGGAAAGAATGAAGCCAGCTCTGTGAGGAACGCTACATATTAACGTGTGCTATTTCGCTTGGGACACTGACTTTGGAAAGGCAAAGCCAAAGAAAAGTGAGATTCCAGCCAGAAGAACAATACAGCATGGAACTGAAGGACAACAATCTCACCAGAATCTTCAGCATTTACACAGCCAAGAACCTTGGAGCACATTGTAAATGAGCTGGGTTAAGTGGCTTGCCTGACACAAACTACTCACTGACAGGCTTGAAACCAGAGTCCAGGAGGCCTGACTGTAATCTCTAACCACAGGACTGGATTCCAGACAAGGCAAATGAAACAGCTGTTGAAACACGTATTTATCTTGTGGAGAAAACCGCTGTTTGTTGACTAATGCTGCTGTCACAAGGTGGAAATATTCGTAATGGTATCCACCACATGTTTGTGCACATGTATGGACATGCATGGATATAGGGAACTTTTGGGCACTACAAGTGGCAGGAAAATGGGAAAGAACATCATAAAATCCCAGCTGAAAAGATATTATTTTAGGGGGCAATTCCCAATGATTCCAGTTTTTAAAACCTTTATTGTAAACTCAGCTTTTTATTCTGAAAGAGAGAGAAGATAACCCAATTTGAGAAACTGCACCAAGAATATTTTGAAATCTCAACTCATAAATTTGTGCTGTGAATTTAGGCACTATACAAATAGCCTTCAGAGGCAAAATTCAAACCTGTATTTTGATGCAACTTTCAGTAATGGTTCAAGCCATGCATTTGGTTTCAATTTTTTAGAGAGAATGACTTCAAATTTTGTTGGAGACAATGCAGATGCTGAAGTTGCCTGTAAAGTGTTTGTTCAGATCCAAGTGGTTTAGGGTGATAGCATTTACTGCAAAAGTTCAGGTTGATAGTAGGTGTCTGACTTGTTCTCGTACCATGGGAACATTCTGGACTTGTGGTTTAGTTCTGTTTTGTGATGTTTTTAGTTTTATACAGTGGTGTTCAACTGGTGAAGGGCAAGATTAACTGCCTGAGGAATGAGGAAAAAAGAGCTTTTTCTGGCTCAATACTTACCGCTATTGTTACAACAGTGCGGTCGGCAAAAGCAGTCATCACAACCTTCTGCAAGATGTTCTCCTGTCAGAGGAAAAGGCTCACTTCAGTTACTTCATCCTGTTACATTCTAATTCACATGTTTTCAAGCATATTCCACACTATCCCGGCAGTGAAATGTCACACCTGTGAAAGCAGGGGTTCTTGAAAGTGTTTCATTTTATCTTGAGAGAAACAAAAACACCACCAGTTTTTCTGCCACAGAGATCTCACAGCTTTGTGGCTGACACTTAGGGAAGATGCCTTTCTCCTGGTAGATCCATAATTAGCTAATTGCTGTACTCACTGTGGCCATGTCAATAGATGCTGTGGCTTCATCCATGATGAGGATGCTGCTCTTGCGGACAAAGGCTCGGGCCAGACAGAATAGCTGCCTTTGCCCCACACTGAAGTTCTCCCCTCCTTCTGTGACCATGGCATCTGTAACAAAACCAGTTCCTGTGAATTTTGCACCCCTGAAATGCTGCCCCTGAGAGCTCTTCTTGTGCACTATTCCAGGGCCAAGCAAAATCCCCATAAAAGACAATAACCATAATCTTGGCTGACCAGTGGGATGGAGGGATACCAAGAAAAATGAGCACAGCCTCTTGGGAAAGGAGGAATATATCACTAAACAAACAGCTGGCACAAATTGTTAGGAAGTCTGGTAGGCTGCAGGGTAATATCTCAGTAATATGAAGTATGCTCGATACAGAACTAAATGTATGAGTTTCCTTCATGAAATGGATCTGCAATGGTAAGAAAAATGTTCTATCAGTGTTTACAGCTCTGCTGGCAGAGCCAGGTTCTTCTAAGGGAGGTAAAATTGTTCTTTTTTCTCCTTACTAATTATCCAACTATGATCATAGAATCATAGAATATCCTGAGTTGGAAGGAGCCCACAAGGATCATCAAAATCCAACTCCTGGCCCTGCAAAGGAGAGCCCCAAGAATCACACCATGATGCTGAGGCGTTGCAGGATTTTTCCCCAGTGCGTGGTAAACCAGACTATTCTTCAGCTTTTCAATAAGAATATTCTCTCTAGCATGAAGAGAGAATCTTTGCTATATGCCTGTCAACTCCTACATGATGATCCAGAGTGTCAGATGGGATGGATCTGTTTATCTGTGTGCATGCATGATCCCATTATTGGCCCATGATCCCAGAGATTGATTCAGACATACCAAGGCCTCCAGGCAATGACTTGACCATGTTCTTCAACTGAGCAATCTCCAGAGCTTCCCAGAGTCTATCATCAGTGCACTTGCATTCAGGATCCAAATTAAAGCTGCAAAGAAAACCGTAACAGGAGTCTTGTTACTGCAATTACTTTCAGGCCTTCTGCAAATTAACGCTTATTGTGTGTGTCACTGGACGTCCCTTGGGCAGGCTGTGCAGCTGGATTGGGCTGAGCTAGGAAGGTTCCTTGCCTTCCCCATCCTCTCCTGTCCCACAGCTCCCATGACAGGCAGGCTGTGCCATGCTGCCTGCCCCGCCTCCCCGGATGGCATACACCTACCGGATGGAGCCACTGAACAGGATTGGGTCCTGGAGAATGATGGAGAGCCGGGACCGGAGCGTGTGCAGGGGCAATTTGCTGATGTCTATCCCGTCAATCACTATCCTCCCTGTGTCAAACAACATGCAGAACACGTGAGGGAATTGCACAAAGCACGTGATCCACAGGCAGCAGGTGGAAAGGTGGAACAGCCCCTCTGGGCTGGTCCCCAGATGATGGGACACTGTCCCTATGAGCTCTCAGCACTGTCGGACACATGGGGAAGGTGAATGTATCTAATAACACAAGCCAGGGATGTCCCAGCTTATCAGTGACACTGCCACCTTGCTCTTCTCCTTTTGCTTCCCTCCAGCCTCCCTTAAGGCAAATACATGGGTTCCCTGCTATGTGATTAATGATAGCACCAGAAGGATAATTTATGGGTCAACTTGAGTTTTATAGCCAAACAGAGCAAGAACAAGAGCAACTTAGGTTGCTGTGCCTTTCTTTGTTCCCCTTGAACTCAACAGTAGCAGAAGATATTTCCTTTGAGATGGTGCACAATTTCTTTTGCATAATAGATGTGTGTATATGCAACCCATTCACCAGGAGCCAAAACTATCCTTCTGACTCCAGGAGGAGTGGGGTGGCATTAACTTTGTAACAAGAGGCAGATCAGGAGAACAGAAAGGATATTCTGCTCCAGGGAATTTTAATTCCGCTCACCTACAGCTCGGTTTCATTTGAGTGTGTGGTGTGAATTAACCACTTACTGTGCTGCTATTGTGAGATTACTGGGAGCAGACACATTAATCTTCACCAACAAGAAGTTACTGCAGCAGCTGGGATAATTGGTAAAAAAGAGGATTTTTTTTTCCCATTTCTAGTCACTACTTCAGGTCAATGAACACATGGATATCCTCTGAAAATTTGATTTATGATGTGCTGAGTATGGCAACTGCTGATATCTAGGCAAGGGAGATGGGGAAAATGTACAAGTGAAACTGGTTGGCTGTTCTGTAAGTTGAAGATGGTGAGAAGGGCAGAAGGAATCTTTTTCCTTTAATCCTCAAACAAAATCCAGGAGAAACTGACCCCACTGAGTTCCTCTGAACATAGAAACGTACGCCAGTTTATGGGGAAGGGATGGGCCAGGACAAACTGAATGAGGATATGGTAAAGGATATTTCTATTGGGCACCTCTGAAGTTTCCATGTGGATTGGTTCACCAGGCAGCTGCCCTCCTCCCTGGGATGTACCTAACATTAATTCCATCAGTTCTCTCTCCCAACAGTGAGAACTTAACCATGAACTGGCAGGCATGTGGATATTCAGAGGTGTAATATGACATGCCTGGGGAATAGGGAAATGCATATTTGATAGAAGCCAGGGTCCTCAAGGAAAAGAAAAGAGGAGATGAGAAGGCCTAAGGGGAAAAGTGAATTAGAGAGGAGTTGGGAAACCGGGAAAGGAGTGAGGGATGGTCAAGCAAGACACAAGAGAAATGAGAGGTTGTTTGAACAGAGGGCAAGAGAAAGGAAACACTAAAGAATAAAGAAGCAAAAGTAGAGAAATAAAATGGGACAGATGCAAATTTAAGGAGATAATGAAGACCTAAGGAACAACATAAATGAAATCCTGGCTCTAGCAAATTACTTGAAATCTTGTTACATAACTTTTATTAGAGTCAGGACCCCACCCAGAAGTGGACCAGCACAGAGGCCAAATATGGGTCCAGCTGGGAGAGGGATGTGGACAAAGGGTAAACAGATCTCGATTAGAAAACGCTTAGACATTCCCATTGGGAAAAATCAGGGATAGAGAAGAAGCAGACAAAGAAAATATACAAAAAGAAGACTTAAGTAGAAGGAAACTTCAATCTGGCCATAGGCATGGTTATTATTTGTTTGCACTATTTATATATCCAGGAATCCTGGTCATGAATGAGAAGCCTGTGACCATAGACACATACAGGCACAGAACCACAACAAAAGCAAGTATTAGCTGCAACAGATTCACTTTTCCTCCCACATCCTGCTGGCAAACATTCCATGCCCAATGGCTAAATTAGCAACGTGGAAATCTTTGAAACTAAAAGATGACTTTCTAGTGGCTTTCTATATTTCTGCAACAGCACGCATGTATATGTATTACAAATGCTGAAAAGCAGTTCCTGCCAATTAGCTGGGACAGTGAAATGCTGCAGGAGTGAAAACTGAGCAACATTTTCCCAACCCTTTAGTCAGATTCTGCTGCAGTTGTGGGAAAGCACAATAAAATAAAAAAAGAATCAATGGAATGGACTTGTTAAGTTCTAGTTTCTATTCGGCTAATATTTTGACAGCTATAATAAGTTTATGCTATCATTCTTTAGGGAGAAATTTAGACTCCAGAGAGTTACATATTTTTTTTGTCCTATCTCAAAAATTGCATATTGTTTTGTCAGACCATATGCAAAAATTTTTTTAAAAAAATTAGAAACATAATCTGTGCACTGGAAGAACCAAGTGCTACTCACAGTAGGACACTCTGTACTTTGAAAGATCAGGCATAACACTTCTAACCAAATATCTTCTGAGCCAGAGAATGAGGTTATACACTATCAAAAAGGCTCCTCGCTTCTTCTGAGGAAATAAGGGGGGAGCAGGTGAGGAGGGACAACATATTCCAGGGAAAACTGACCATCAAAAATGTCCACCATTCTGAAGAATGCCAAGGACAGGGAGGACTTGCCACTGCCAGTGCGACCACAGATGCCAACCTGCAATAAAAGGAGGATGTCACTCACAGAGTACTCACTCACTTACTCCTTACTCCTTACGTACACCTGCAGTTCTTTTGGGAAAGCTGCACAGATTGTGCTACTGATGAGTAGAAAGGTCCTTCCCCGTGGCTGGTGGCACACCAGAGAAAACACAAAACAGCACAGTGAGCACACTTCCCTTTTCCGCCCCTCATCACAAGGACTCATCCCAAGAGCATTTCAGCATTTTGACCAGGATGCCAATGGCACTCTATGCTGAAATGTGAGACGCTCTTGTGTTTTCACACAGTTCAGTCTGATGTCCTTCTAATTTATCTGCCATCTACGCTCACTTTTATGCGAGGAAAATGGATTTGAAAAGACACGGGACACTCAGAAGAAAAACTGATCCCAGCCAACAATAAACTTTTATCAGTGTAAGTCTGTGCCCAGGGACCTCAGAGAGGACTGTAAATGTATATATCTGCCACTGCAAGTTGTTAATCTTGTTCTTCTGCCACTTTAGGAAAACACAGTAACGAAGGATCTGCACCAGAATGAGGATGATGGGCAATAGCTTGACACGGTACCTTTTGTCCTGGTTTGATATAGGCCTTCACGTGCTTCAGAACAGGCTTCAGGTTGTTTTCATAGCGAACACACAAATTTTCAATCTTGATTTCCCCCTCCTGGGGCCAGTCTTTGGGGACTTGAGAGGGATCTGAAATAGTTACAGAAAAATAAACTGAGTGCTGCTAGAGGGTCACCCTTTACAACAGTCCCCTTTCCTTCTCTCTTCTGCCTGGGCACCTTCCTTTAAGCTACTGGAGAAATGTCCCCCAGTTCCCCAGTTCCCTGCCAAGGGGAGGCTGGGCTGGGAACTGTCTGGCGGGCACTTGATTTCCAGATCCTTACACACACGGAGAGAGGGCAGATACTAAAGCGTCTCTTGGCGCTGCAACAGGGAGAAGCCAAACGAGCAGAGAACGCGGTGTCAGGGCAGTGTTAGCGTGGCCTTGGGTCAGTGACCAGCACAGGAAGGGCAGCTTGAGGAAGGGAGTTGTTACTGCCACACAGTATGAGCTATTGACATTATCACAGCTCATGTTTCATCCTGATTTGTGAATACACAACAGGTTTTGTCTCTGGACTAAGGAGCTTGGCTTTCCAGGGAAGCTTCTTGACCTACAAGCCTTTTCTTGCACTTCAACCACTTCTAAAATAGCAATCAAAGCTAATTTGAAGTGTGTGGAGCACGAATTCCAATGTGCAGCTCAGAGAAGAGTTGCTGAAGTCTGCCTGCCAATGTAGCCCTATCCTGTAGTCCCCACCTGCTACAAAGATCAGACATTTTGAAGCATGTGACATTTCTAATTTTTATCCCTATTTTTGTTTTCTAAATAACTTACAGGGATGTTTTGTTCATCTCATCTGTGACTGCAGCATTTTCTCATTGTACCACAGGGTCCTGCTCTGTCTCCCTGGCATTCAATTTGGAATTTTTTTTCATGTTGACTTACATGAGCAACAAATTTCATAGCTCCTTTTAGCTATCCTCATCACTCACACCAGTGGCTGTTCCTACACCTCACTGAGAACAGATTTTGGCCAGAGAGGTGTGTGCATTTCGCATGACCAAGCTTACCATTCTTTCACATTGCCATGTAAAGCCCCAAAAAGATTAGAGAGTAATACCCAGGTAGCCTTCGTAGTTCTCCGACTCCATGTTCAGGAAGCTGTGTACTTTTTTCACTGCACCCATCTGCACCTCCAGATCAGCCAGATTCCTCACTACCCAGTTCAGGTAGTTGGTTATCTGCACCACAAAATGAAAACAAGGACAGGGTTCAGCCTTCTTTCTGTTCTTTACCCAATTGCAAATAAAGATTGGATACACTTATGAAAATCCTTGGCCTGACTCAGCACAGTGGGTCTCTTTTTAACATTACAACAGTTCAAGACCCAGTGCAACAGCATCAAATCCATAAGAAGCCAGTCATACTCCAACTCAGTTAGCCCTAAGACAGTAATTTAGTGCTTGGCATTCTCATCCTTGTTTTTTGAAAAAGAAGTATGGAAAAGTTGTACCTAAACTCTGACTGATTGAGGGAATCTCTTGTTTTCAGCATCTAATAATCAGCGCTGAAATCTGTCTTCTTTAAGCACACAAACACGGAAAAGAATCAAAATTGAAAGCGCTGTTCGGAAATATTTTCTATTATATATATTCTAATCTTTCAAAGACTGCAACTAAACATTAAGAAAGTTCACTATTTGCAAATATATTGAAAAGGTTTTATGATAATTTCATTTCTGTTTCTGCTTGTGCATATTTAGATAATCCATTTCTCTCTGTGGAAAATATGAGAATTTTTTAGCACAGAAATATATGAGGGAAAAAATGTGTTATCAGTTCAGCAATATTTCCTTCTTGGTTTTTATTCTCATTTGTAATGAAAAGGATTTGATCAATAGTAAAGGCATTACTTTCAGTAGATAATAGTTGATGATTCATTCTCTAATAATACTCAGTAGCTTAGACAAACTCTTTTCTAGGCAGGACTCATTATTTAAGGCTGAAAATTATAAATCTGTTTCCTAAGTCTGTATTTAAGTGCTTATATAAAAAGAAGAACTGAACTTATTAGGAAGAGTTGATTGCCAAGAACCTTTAAAAATTCAGGTATTTTATGCACCTGAATGAAGGTTTAGAAACTTAAAAATAAAAACAGCCTATGCACAAACATATTCAGAGAAAGGCTTTGCCATTTTTTTTTGATGGGTGCCAAATAAGGACTTTATTAAGAATAAATCACCCAGTCTCTCTTCTTTACCACTAACCTAATACTGATGCAATAAGCAAACAGTAAATAATTTTCACTGAGATTCAGAAAAAATTATTGTTAATTTAGAGCACTTGGCTGCTTGATTTATCCTTAAGATAGAGTTCTTGATGGGGTATTCTCTCCTTCATGTTCAGAAAGCTGCTCATTTGGTGTCCAGCTTTTGAGTTAGGAAGTTACAGAAATGGGAAAGTTTGCAAATAAGCAAAACACTGCGGAACTTCTGCTCGCAGTGGCAGGCTGCTATCCTAGATCTGGCAGATTTGATAACACAGCCTGGCACCTAAAAAACTCTGCCCCCTACCTCAGGCTTCATCACACTTGTGCAAGGAAGTTGGCAGTGTTTATAAAAGAGGAGAGGATAAGCTCAGGATGTCCACAGTAAACACAACCTTGGTACAAACAGTTTGCTCTCATCCATGTCCAAATATCAGCCCTCTCTGAGCTTCAAAGAGTAATTATTAAAAAAAACTATTTCAGAGGACACAGGTAATGATCCAGCTGCCTTCAAAAGTTCATCAGGGTTATTGTGGGGCAGGAGAGAAACAGGAGATCACTTGGTGCCTGCAGCTCTTCTTCACCTGCTGTGCCAGACTTCAGCGCGAGCCTATTTCACACTAATGAACTGTTTGCAAACACAGGCTAAAAACAAAGCCAAGGATGATACAGACATCCTGGCGCTTCCAGATCCCTGCTAATGAAGCAGCATGACCAGGAATGTTTTCAGAGTGAAGCTGAAGCCCTGAGACTGATACTCCGTTGTTGACAGATTCTCACACTGTTGCAACAGCAGCACAGAGGGGATCTAAGGCCACCCTAAGGCAGCTGCTGAGGACTTTCTTCTGTAGCCATGGGCTCACCAGTATTTATGTGCAAAGCCAGATCTCAGTGTTAGACCCACACCTTTATCCCTCCCTCACAGCAGTGCTTCAAAGCAGCCAGATTTTTGCCACGCCAGCCATGGTTTCAAAAGTTCTTCCTGCCACTGTCATCATCCTGCCTTAGTCCCCGCTCTCGTGATTCATTCAGTAATATTCCTACTCTCTGAGGTGATTGTCATTCACTCTGTGCTCATGATGAACACTCAGCGTCTCTTGCAGCCAGGTACACTAAAATACTGTTTCTTCTCCTCACTGCTAATGACAGTGGGAAAATTAACCAGCTACTGGACCACCACAACCTTGTCATCCCTACCTCCATCTCCTCTGCATTCATGCTGCTACCTGGCATGATGAACCGTGCCCACAAATGTCCCAATCCCCAAATCCATTCATAGTTGCATGAACAATCTTGGGCATCTCAGTAGTTTCCCTCCAAAGGCAAAACCGATAATTCTGTTTCTTTGGCAATTATTTTATTTGATCTTTGGTTAAAGATTACCCAGATGATGACAATCTGTATTTCCTAGCAGATTTTGCCATGTAGAGGTGGAACCAGTGCTGTGTTGTACAAATAAGAGTGCACAGCAGGTCCTCTTACGCATTTTTAATTTTCCTGCTCCGCTTGGGAGCATGCAGGGCCTGGGAATGGTTCTGTTTTTTTAATTGGCTCATAAAACCTGAAGCAAGTCCAAGTTGCCCTGAACTCTCTCAACTCTGGCTCAAGTCCATTACTTGCAGGATTCTTTTTTTCAAGATTAAGAAAGCTAGGAGATGACCATGTACACATAAAAATATTATAAAATTAATGTGTTGGTCTGGAAGTTCTCACACTTGGCCTCGGCACGTACCGTCAGTGCGTACAGGAGACCCAGCCCCACGAACCCCGAGTGTGGCCCTTCAGTGATGGAAGTGACAGCAGCAGTGAGGACAATACAAGCACCCAGGTAATCCTGGAATGGGAGACAGAGGGACAAAAAAGGAAAAAATGCAGCAACCAAAACATTTCTTTACCTGCAGAGCAGTTTCACTTTACCAAGAATTATTTATATAATGACACTTAGCCCTTAATTTTGGTTTGGTCCTTTTTCCCTGGAAAAGGTCATGGTTGTGATGCCCAACCTGAAATACTCAAAGCAACTTGCTGAACACAAGTGAAACAGGCTAGGGCATCCCATGGTGGCCACCCCAAAAAGAGCGGAGATCAAAAAATCTAATAAGCATATAAAAAAAAATCATGAGAAGGATATAACAGTGGCACCCCTAATTCCCACCACTAAAACAAATAAATTCCACTCTCTCTACTCTCCCTTCAGGTCTTCTCAAATATGGGTTTGCCTCCTCAATAAAAGGAAGTATCATTGACTTCACAAAGTCCATGAAGGCTTTTGGTAGAATTTGTACAGGTCATACACATGTTTTCTTGGCAGAAGCTTTGCAGGAGCTGGAACCCATTTTCTTGATGTCTTGCCTCAGGTTTGAAGTATATGCCTCATGTCATCTCATGGAGTCAAGGTGCTGATTAATGGGATACAGTTGATATTCCCACCCTCCCAGTGCAGCCTGCATTACATTTACTTTGGAGCACATTTTCCATTCATTTTTCTCCTCCTGTCTGATAACATCCTGTCAGGAATCGTTCCTTCTGAGAGCTGAAATGAGGGCTGCCTTGTTCATCTGTCTATAAAATCTGTTGATGAGCAGAATACAGACTCAAATTTTAGAAGGGAACGGATTCAAACTGACAGAGGGGGGAGTTAGATTGGATATGAGCAAGGAATTCTTCCCTGTGAGGATGGTGAGGCCTTGGCACAGGTTGCCCAGAGAAGCTGTGGCTGCCCCAGCTTCTCAAAGTGTCCAAGGCCAGGCTGGAAGGGGCTCTGAGCAACCTGGGCTAGTGAAAGGTGTCCCTGTCCCTGGCAGGGGTTGGAATTGGGTGGGCTTTAAAGTGCCTCCTAACCCAAACCATTCTGGGATTCTGTGACTCACACCTCTGGAGAATTACAAGCACAATGGTCTTGAGTCTCCATCAGCAGCTAGGACAGGACTTAACAGATGCTATTAAATCCCACAAACTTTTTGGTGATCTTAGTACCACTATGCCATTAGGCAGAGCTAAATGAACTATTCCTTGGCAAGACTACATTATTTCTAATGCTCAGATGAGGCAAGGCATATTCTTGGACCAAATTCATTCTGCATGTAAGCAAGTCTAAGACTGTGAGACATTAACAGGCCTGTTCCAGGATTGGCTGTTGCTCTGTTATTTATCTGTCTTAGATTTGGAAGCAATTTCAGCTGATCTTGGATGCTGTAAGAAGCTGAAAGCTTTGAGCACGAGGGAATGCTTTGCCTTCATGAGAAATGGAGAGTAACTTCGTTGGTCCAAGAGGAAAAGAAGGTGAGTTTACAGCCTTTGATGTGAGGATTAATCATGTCCATTGCTATTTATGTCTAGCAGAATCAGGCCACTGCTCTGTTTATTCACTGCTCCTTCTGTTTCAGATGAATAAGGGAATCACAGTTACTTTGCTTGCCTCTTCTTGCCTCGCAGATCAGGAAAGTCCCTCATAGAGAGCCCCCACGAGAACCAGGAGCCTGTGTCACTGTCAGTGGCTGCATTGTGCCCTGCTGTCATTTTCTTTCTGGAGTCTAGTTCTGCTATCTTTTGTGATATCAAACAATAAAACCACAAACAGCATGGCCTTGCAAGGGTTTAGCTTACAGCTGTGGGATGAAACCTGCTGCTGGAGAGATATTTCAAGACCTGGGAGATCAGTGTGCCTAAAACAGCCCTGGCAGAAGGATGGCACAGTTCACAAAACCACTGAAAATCCATGTTGTGCCTTGAAAGCGGCTCCTGCTGCGGCAGGTCTGTGGATGCTGCACAGTAGTAGAGAAAGCCTTGTTTGAAGTTATGTAAATGTTTGTTCTTGCACTCTCTTCAGACACTAGACAGCACAGCAGCAGCAGATGAGGCAGACTTGTATTTTCTTGCTCCTGGCCAAGAAAGCTGAAAAAACCCTCTGGGTTTAACATAACAATCCTGATCTATTTTAAGGAACCGTGTGTATAATCTCCTCGCGAGATTAATACTCGTTATCATCTTCTCTGCATCAGGCAAAGTCTCTGTTTGCTTCCAAGGTTTCAAAACCATGGCTGGGACAAAACTGAACGTACCGTCCTGACCTCCAGCCATCTGTTGGCAGCTGACAGAAATAAGTAGGCAATGTTGTTCGTGTCCGTCAGCTCCAGCATACGTTGTTTAAATCTGAATTCGTGCCTGCCAAGACCAAAGTTGTTACATTACAACACATTACACACTCACACACAAAAGGATGAAGCATTAACTCTGCTCTGCTTCCCCTCCCCCCAGCCCAAAACTTTTTGCCCTTCCATTTTTGATGAAGTTTGGCTTAAAAGCTCTTCCCTAAGAATGCTTATCTGCTGCCACAGGTCCCCATAGCCAGAGCAACATGTGGAATGGGGAGGAATTTGACAAGCAATTCTGTTGGACTAGGGTTTGGACCAGAGGCTGTACCCTCAAAGACATTGCAATGCCAGGGTGCTGGGATGGGTTTTGTTTCCCAGAGCTGATCCACTTTTTATAGCTGTGGATTGTAGTCCACTCCTCCCACTGCTGTGGCCTCTCAGCTCCTCCTCACAAGACACTAGCAAAGGTAGAGGGCTCACCTGTCGGCTTAAACCTGAGTTCAGAAGTTACCTGGTCAGCCTTAGGGCTCTTCAGCAGGGGTGACATCCGTGAGGTTTCAACTAATGTGGATGTAGAGTGATCTGTAAATCAAACCTTTCAGCTACTCAGCTCAGCTGTTTTCTCAGCCAGTCACACTTTGCCTAAACAACTGGGAAACTACAATCAGGGAGAGCTATGGATCACCTCTAAATTAGAAAAATGAGTGGTGTTACCTCCACTGTCACTTGTTCCTCTCTCTCCCACACAAGGCCCATCAGATCTAAAAACCAGTGCAAGGATGCCAGTGCACTGAAGAGCCAAGGTCTCTTGGCTCCCACTTTGGGAGGGGAGGGGGAAATCTCTGTTGGTGCAAGTGTATTAAATTCATGGAGCCTTGCACAGTCAGATGGAAACCACGTTGTTGTTCCATATGCTACTGTCTGCTGAATACCCTCATTTGAATAAACCAGCTGAACTTCAGTCAGCAGCTCACTGTCTGTTTTATCTTCCATTTCAAAGTCTCAGGGCCCTGCTGTGAACTACCTGTAATGCCTGTTCTTCCAGAAACTTCCTTTTCTCTTCCTGCTATTTCCCGCTGATATTTTATTTCCCTCTGCACAGCTTGTACAGGTTGCACGACAAGCAACCTCCCCAGAACAACTGGTAACAGTAATGATGTGGGGAGGAGCAAGGATGCACTGACTCCTCTGCTCATCTGCCTTCCTGGCAGCAAAACTCCTGCTCTCCTAATGGAAAATCTGACATGCTCAATCTGTGTTTTCATCCACGTTCAGCTCATCTTCTGGGCACTTTCAGACTTTTATCCTGTCAGATGACGAACAGCCGAAGGTCACTGAGATTGCTCCCTGATCCAACTGTACTGCTTTGTGGTAAGTTATGTGAGGAGCTACTCAGTTTTATCCTGGAACATACTGAACCCAAACTGCAGAGAATGACTAACAGGACTATGAGTAAATACGAGCTTGCAGACAAAAAATGTGGGAGTCTTCAGGTTTGGTAGGCAGTGGAGCACAGGCAGGAAAATGAAATGGCTTTGATTAGCACCAGAGATCCTGAAAAACTCAATTGTTGTGGTGCCCTCAGGTTGCCTTTTGCTCTCTGCCATCCAAGCCCACATTGCCTTTTTGTGAGGCACAAAAGAGTTGAACCACTCAGAAAGTGCTAAGTTCCTTCGTCTTCCTCAGGAGACAACGTGATGAAAAGCCACTCTGAACCTCTCGAGAAGTACTCAGCATACATCAGCATCAGGCCCTAATGATGACTTCCTGTTTCATTCAACATCATTCTGTTGATAAAGTTTGTTAAAGTATTTCCTGTCGACCATCGGCTCACATCTCTTCAACACAACGATTTTGCTTGTCTTTCCACAATCCTTACTGCAACTCTCTGTGCTAACAGCTGAGATCCTAAAGCTTAGCTTGACATGAGGAAACAGCCTTAAGCTGATCATACAGGTGTGGAAATGGCATTGCAGTGGGATCTGCTCTGGTTTGGAATTCTACATAGTGCAGAATGGGTGCAAGGTGCAGTTACTGGGAAAAAACCTCAAGCTGGCACTTTGACAGAGTCATGATAACCATAATGGAGTGAACATAGGAGGAGAGTTTGGCCTATGTTTTGTGTAGTAGAAAATATATGCATGGAAAGCTGGCAAAACTCTCTGGATCTTAGGGGATTTATTTTTCAGTTTTGATTAACAAAGGGAGGTTTTACAATATTAAGATCAAGTTCTGTTCTGCTGCAGTTTTCTTGGAAAGTCCCTCACGTTGCACACTGACTTTCAGCTGGAGAGTGCCATAACGATGGTTCCCTGCTTGGGAAGTGGGTTAAACACAGAACTGATTCAGGGACACTTGGATATAGCAGGGGGTTTGAAAGGGCAGTGCCTCTGCCTGCTTGGCAAAACAGAGCTCCCTGCTGTCCAGGTTAAAGGCATGGTTAAAATAGACTCATTAAAAGTTTAAGTATCATATCCTAAAAATGTAATCATCTTTAATTCAGTGGAATACCAATACATGTGTTACTGAAAATGTGCAAAATGTATAACAGGCATGGCAAAGCAACAGGAGAAAACATCTATTCTCTTTTTTGAGATAGCTTATTAAAGTTCATCAAATTCAACAGTTTGCCCTCAGACATGCTCCAAGGAAGCTGCACAGGCCAGCCCAGCCCAGCCTCCAAGCCTCCCTCTGGTAATTTGTTTTACAAATTTTACCTGAATGCTCTGATGGTGGTAAGGCCTTCAGCTGTCTCAGAGAAGTGACAGAGCAAAGGGAGCTGGGTGCTGTCATCAAGTTCCTGGAGGTCCCTGGGAGTACAAAAAACAGCAGACAACCATTACAATGTAAACATTGTCCATAGTAAATTTGCTGCATAGAAAAATTGCAGCAATAGACATTCTGTGTATTGTATATATTCTTTTCAGGATCACACAAAATAATATTTCTATATACTGGCAGGGGAATATCACATTCCTTTTTTACCACAAGAGTCTTTGAATCATCTTCCAGCTGCCCTCTCCATCTACTTTTGGTCACTTTAAGCTTCTTTTTTCCCCCCAGGGATAATGACATTATCATGTCTTTCCTGGATAAAAACCTGCTGTCCATTTTGAACTGATCCTAATTACCTTTTATTCCCACAGATTCTGATATATTAATAAGATTAACTTAAATTCAGAACCATTGATTTTAAACTTTACAGCATGTTATTTGTGTCTCTTGGGTCAGGAATATAATAGGGTCTGTGTATTAGGAAGTTTATATATTTTATGGTAAGAGCTGGCCTAAAAAAACAAAGCTGTACTTCCAGATAAACCTGGCCTCATTCTCCATATCTGGAAGTACCACAACATGCTGAAAGTAAAATATTTCAGATGAGAGCAGATCTTCTCTTTGTGCTGTTAACATTGGTTGTAGCAGAGACAGCACTAACAGAGAAATAATATGAGTGATAAATTTCCCTAATTACTCAGCAATGGCATTTCCAAGACCTGCATGGAGCAACAACATTAAAGTCCAAAAAGTTCCAGTCTTTTGAAGCAGGAACGTTTTCCAAACCACAGAAAAAAATACATCTTTCTGTAACACTCTGCCATTGGCATAGCAGCCAGTTGTACAAACAGAAGAGAATCCAGATCATTAGAGATTAAAACTCATTATCAAAATCCTACTAATTTTGCACACTGTATTAAGTGGGCCAGGAGAAACAACTGCTCGATGATGCTGAATGTAGCAGTGCACAGAACTGATTTTGCTGCTGATGTTTTGATGATAAATATCTTTCAAATGTATGATGGAAAATACACAGAAATTTTCGAAAGATGTAATGGAAAATACAACAAAGAGTCAAAGTGCTGCAAGAAACACTGTAAATATTTGCATTTCTAAAAATTAGTGAGGCTTATACGCCTGCAGAGGGCTGCATGCAAGTGAGTTACAAATACTGGCTGAAGCTATTCCTTTATCCTACATTTCCCGATTTTTATAGAAATAAATTGGATGTTTTAATTTCTACTGTGCATCAAAAGAACACAAGTGAAGCCTGAATGCCTCTCAAGTGATTTAAAAGAGTTTAATTTAACAGAACAATTTGAGAGTGAAAACCATGTCTCCTGATTCATCAGCCACCTTAAGATCTGGTGTACTGCCATGTACAGCTTCAGTTTGGAGGCTTGGTGGGGCAAGAACAAGGTTTCTGAAAAATCTCAGAGAAGTTAAGCAAATTATTTAAACATTTCTGGTTTGTGAATTGTGATTGCAGAGTTTTCTTATAAATAAATCTTCCGGGAAGATTCTGGCTGATAACAAAAGACTAATGGATTGAATTTAAGAAAAAAACTTTAAATGGCTTGCTGAAGATGTTTTATGAAATTATAGAATGAAATTAACACTAGAAGCATGACTTTCTTTCTGCTGAAAAGTTGTACTCTTTACACCCAGCCAAACCACCCTGAATATGAAACACTGTACAGTAGAAATTACTTTCTGTGGAGCTTTTTTCCCCAGTATGAAGGAAAAGCTGTGATTGATGTTAATCCAGGGAGTTATTTTCCATTCTCTACTAACCCTCAAATGTCAAGGAGGAGTTTTGACCAGATGCAAGCTCAGTTGATTAACAAACTTCATGCTCATCTGACTCTAGAGCCAAAAAAAATTGATTCAATTGGTGTTACTTCCTCAAATACCCACTTTATAGCCAGGTCAGTTGAAAATATTTCCCAGTGCATGTCTCAAACTCATGCCTCAGGATCAAAAGCAGGATGCCATGGCCATTTCTCCCTTTTTTGGCTCCTACAAACTCACATTGCACCACAGTTCTTATGTACAATATTTCATGGAGGACACTTTCAGGACAGTTCTTTAATACGTACTTGGAAGCAACCCTGAAGTATTTCTGGATGAAATAAAATGCTATGCCCAGGGGCACGAGGGCCACAAGGAACCATGGAGTGGCGTAGGAGATCATCCCAATGGCTGACAGGCAGAGCAAGGTGGATCTGGTCAGAGACTCCAGCGTGGGAGGGATGTGCTAGAGGGAAATGAAAAACAGCCATGGGACAAAAATCCCTGTAAGTACCACTAAAAGTCTTTTCCTATGGAAAAAGTGGAATAATACCACTATGCACTCAATGATATTCTCCTAATATCACACTCAATGATATTCTCCTAATATCAGGAGCCTTTCTGTTTCTGTGGGTCTCATAGCAAATGTACAGGGGTTAAAAAAATGAGTCAGTAGGTTTTTGTTTTCTAAAGGTGAGAGTTTCAGAGATCATGGGGAAAATAGGAGCCATTTCCACTTCATTTATGTATCAGGCAAGGAAGAGAGAATTGTTCTTGATATCCTAGATATTTAGAGAAATAGAATGCTCTGTCTCAGAGTCTCATAATTTTTATTCCTTGTTCCCATCAACCTTACATTCAGGATTATTGTTCATCCAAAAATTTTAACGCATAGCCATAGTGAAAGCAGCCCTTCCTCTCCCTAAATGCTCTAAATCCGTATGTGCTGCAGCCAGGGTGGAACATTTATTTATCACATCTACTCCCACATATTCAAAGTTGTTATATTCTACTATGTTTCCTGTTTTGAGCCAAAAATCTGATGTTTTCTTAATCCAGATCTTCCACCAGAAGCAACCAGTCTGCTTATGAAGAAATTAAGAGCCACCATCTCCCGTTATGTTTATTTTAATGGTTACCTGTCCTCATTACTACAAATGTGTGTACTTTTTACTCTGAGTGTCCCTATTATCTTTCCCAGAGCCTGGTTTTGCTATGCCTTTCTCTACTGAATATTTTCATACATCATCTTATTCAGTATCTACATGAAAATTTGCAAAGCCAGGATAATAAAACAGAATCTATTGATACATCTACCTGATCAATGATATTTGTATCAGCAGAGAAGCGATTTAGAATTAGCCCCAGTGGAGTCATGTCGAAGAACCTGTTGCACAAATTAAAACCAAAAAGTTACCTGTAAAGGAATTCCAGTTTTGGATTAAAAGTCCAGACAGAATACAGAGCTGTGTACAAGCATTGTCCAAAACCGAGCAGTAAATATGAATAACATACCAGATCATCTAATCTACATCCTGAGTGTCTAAATGCTCCTTTTGGCATTTTCCCCTGAAAAAAATTTTTTCTCCTCTTCTAAAAACCTGCTGTCTTGTGTCCTGATCTTTCTTGCTTGCTCCATCAGGATTTAAGATCCCTTCCAAAGATCACAGCCTGTTCCTGGCTGCTGCTCAGCCTCCTTCTAATGGGCACCAACCCCAGATGTTTCACTGTAATAACTTTATTTGTTATTCAGGCATCCTTTTGGCCGTCCTGCTGCCTTTGAGACCCTGGCTATTGTGCACAGAAGAAGCCTTGGTGTCCACGTGGTTTGACACCATGGCCATGGCTCAGAGCTGGAGCTGGGTGCCCTGGAGCCTGAACTGCCCTCAGAGCTGTCCTTGATCCCCCAGTCCTGAAGGGGTGCCAGCTTTCTGACACATTTCAGCCAGATAAAAAACAGGGGCAAAATTTCACACGTTCTCTCGTGGAATGTTTTCCCCGCATGATTACCTCACTAATTATTTTCACTTTTTGAGGCCTTGAAGAAAACAGGTCAAATACAAGAGCTTTTCATAGGAGTACCCTTGCAGTTACAAAGAGGAGAGGTTTTGACCATGTAGCTTTTCAGGGACATCATTTTTGCTGCACCTGATTGGTCCAAGGATGATCTTGTTGAGGAGATTGTGGTGTAGGTTCTTGGCTGCTGTGAGGCCCATCCACTCCACAGTCAGGGATGTGATGAGGCAAAGGACAATCCCAGCTCCAGAGAGGATGCTGAAGACAGCTACATGAGAAGTCTAATAGAATGACAAAAACATCAATCCTACAAATAAACACCCATTTCTCTTTTCTGCTAGGAAGTTCCCAAGGTACCTGGTACCAATCTCTTACATTACATAATTATATACCATCTTTGGGAAATAAAAGAACTATGATGGAACTGCAATTCATTAAGTTTACATAATTAGTTCTGGCAGTTCTTAAGACTCCTCACTCTATTCTACACCTCAAGACCTTGAAATGGTAGTTCTTAGAACTGTGGAGACTGACTATGTGGACAAATACAAAGGATTGTTAGCCAAGAAACTTAGGGAACCCAAGTAGAACCTCTCAAGAATTAAGGCATCTGAGAGAGGTTGGAAAGTTCCACTTAAATTAAGTTCAAGCACCATAAAATTCCCTGTGCAAATCCTAAACTGATCTGCCAGGGTTATAACACATTTAAAGCCTTCTGAAAGTTTAGTAAGTGGATTCTAGTGAGAGATTGTACATGAGCCAAATTTACAGCTATAAGCAGATTGCACTTAAGCAGTACAATTGAAGACTTCCATTGTTTTTTTTCTGGCAGGACACTACTCGACAGCCAGTACTTAGGAAAGTGGGGTCATTGACTTAGAAGACCAGTTATAAAATCCAGATGGAAAAGTTGAGTGTAAGGTTCCTCCCTTTGAAAGGCCAATTATTTTTCTACCCTCAAAAATGCTTCTGTTTCAATTTTGCACGTTCAAAAAAGATTGATAAAATTTGAGTTGCCTTCTTTTAACATTAAGAATTTGTCCATCCTGTATAATAATCTACCTGTCACTTCAATCCAGCTGGCTTCTAGATGAACACCAAATAACTACTTTACAACATGTTTTCTCTCATTTTTTCCCCTGTCAGGCTTCAAGATCTGGCTCACCTTCTCTTCGAGCTTATCCTCATCAGCATTCCTGGCTTCATTTGCATTGTCCATGGATGTCCATGTAGCAAGCCAGTAATCTATAGCCACAATAACTGAGTGTTTCAACAGCTTGGAGAAAATCATCAGAAAGAGCAAGAAAAATCCTCCAGAGGTTAGATATCTCCAACAGGTTTTCCATGGCATCTTGGTCCTGAGCCTCAAGACAGTTGACATGTTATCATCTTCATCTTCTTCCTCTTCTTCCTCTGTGACTCAGACATTTGATCAAGTTAGCTTGGATTCAATACTAAGAATTATACCTTGTTTTACCAGATTCATTAGATTTTTTTTTTAATTTAAATTTTAAAATCAAAATTCAATTTGTCATTTAAGAACAGCAAACACTTCAGACAATTTTTATAAGACTTCCCCTGTGTTCTTTAAGCAATTCTATAGTTTGCCAATCTTTGACTTGCCACAGTTTCGTTAAAAAATTTTTTTATAAACCAAGTCTTCACTACTGATTATTTATAGCAGAGAGCAGGCCTTTACCAACCAGTTCAGCAACTTTTATTATACAGTCAGCAGAGCAATTTGGAAGGTTTTAGAAAACCCTCCAAAGCTTTCCACCCAGACTCTTCACCATCTGTTTGCATGAAAAAGTTAAACTTTCCCTTCAGTCAAGAGTACTAAAATGATAATTGATCACATTCTACTGAAATACAAATGGTGGAAGACTTCTGCTATGGAAAATACATATTTCAGAGGTGTATAAACATGAAGTTTAATTTTTTTCTCCAGATAATAAGAACATATATCTCACAGGCCTGCAGGCCTCACTTGAGGAAGGGAAATGTTGACCTGTTCTTGACATCTACCTCAATTTGTTTTCTTCACAATTCTTTCTGTTGTTGTACTTCTATCTAATCCATCAATAACTCCAGGCACTGTGAGTTAGCAAAGAAATTATCTTGTTTTGGTACACCCTTATCCCTGCACAATGTTCAGGGAAATATGTGGAGAACCCCTTAAACAAGTCCTGTTGTAAACAGGTCAAAATGTTGGACTTTCCACTGTTATTTCCAAGTGTTATCAATAGATTCTCACTTTGCTGCTAAGAACTGCCAGCTATAAAAGTGGAAAGACAACAAAAATGGTATTCAATAAAGTGAAATTGTAAAACAAACCTTCATCTTCATCTTCCAGTTGTGACTTGGATTCTCTGGGGTACATGGCCCTTCTAAGGGTTTTTCTCTCAAGAGTAGTCTGGTCAGCTTCCATATCCTGAAATAATTAGGTTATCTTTATTGTTAATTAATTAATAATAGGTTTTATTAATTTGAGAGATCATTTATTCATTTGAGATCTTAGCTGTTCACCAGTTGTAGTAATACCTGCAGTAACCTCAAAGAGACTTTATGTGGATTATTTAACTCACAGAATGGAAAACCACAGTATTTTTCAATTTGAATTTCAGAAAATTCAGCTTTGTTCACTTCTTTCCCTCTCTCTTTCTGCCATTTTTCATTCATTGTCTTCTGGAATGATAAAAAACTTCCAAAACAGTCTTTAGAGAATCCCAAATGTTCACGGCAACAACAGAATAAAAGCTTGAGATACCATAGGAAGTTTCTGGGTCCAACCAGGATCCAAAGGATCAGTTGTGCACCTCATTTCCAAGGGTTATTTGCCTAACACATCCTTGCAAACCACCCATGATGGATATACCACACACTTCCCGGACAATCTATTCCAGCCCCTAAAACTCCTTACAGGTCATGTGGTTTTGCCCTAAAGTCAAGTTTAAAACTTGCTTCAGACATGGTTTGGGGTTTTTTGAAATTAAACAACAAATAGTTCTTTGCAGAAAAGTCATCCTTGCCCAAATGCTCCCATTTACCTTTTCCAACTCCTGATCTTGGCGATTCATCAGAGTTTTCCAGTGTTCATATAGCTCAACATCCTTGTTTTGGATATCCTTTAGTGTCCCTTCTCTAAGCACCATTCCATCCTTCATTGCTATGATCTAGGGGAGAAAGCAACCAGCACTCAGCAACACAGATACCATAATCACTGACCTGGATCCTACAAGAAATGTCTCACCATTAGTGACAATACCATTATGCAACTTTCTGTCTTCGTTTTATTCAATATTTTATTAATAACATTTTAAGTTTGCTGGCACAGCTCATAAACTGAAACTCCTATAAGTCATGCTTTCCTGCACCTGTAAAAAGCATTGAAAAGAAGGGAGAGACATATTTGCAATTAAATCAAAATTCTCCAGGCCTTTCAATTAATGAAAAATAATCTACTTAAATAATGTAAAAATAAAATAGCTCTTCCACTATAAAATCTGTGTTAGTTAAAGTGGCAGTTAGCCACATGGCATATGGAATTAAGGAGCGACTCTATTGCAGAGAAAAGTAATAATGCCATTAAATGTTATGGTGTTAACTTCAAGCATACATTCATCCTTAGCAAATTTTCCCCTGGTACCTCTTCTCTTACCCAGTCAGCATGTGGCAGATACTGTAATTTATGTGTCACCAGAACAAGAGTCCTCTTGTCTTCTTGCAGAAACTTCAAAATCCCTTCCTGCATTAAGTGATCACTTAAGTGAATGTCCAGTGCAGAGAATGGGTCATCCTGTAATCACATCAAATTGAAAAATATTAGAACAGGATGCAAAAGTGAGGTTTATTCCTAAAGTAGTATTTTTGAAATGGAAAGCATCTGTATTTACTGATATCTCATCTCTCTCTAGTGACTAAGACCCAGTTAGAAGGCTGCACTCCAGTGAGCTGGAATCCACTGCTCTTCAGTTCACAGCAATGGACCCAGTTTCATTTTTTGTGTCTGGCTGTGCGCAGCGCTGATGCCTCACTGACAGAGTGTAGGAACACCAGAACTGAAATTTCCCATCCAAATTTGAAAATGCCAGGATCCCAAGACAAACTTGGGCTCAATTTTGATGTAAAACTGGCACAGGAAAATTAAAACAGAGTTAGTAACTCTTCTCATTTCCTCCAAACTGAACTACAGACGTACTTGGTCTTCACTTTGAGTGAGTGTGGCTGGAAATAAGACAACATTCAGATAAGGATATCCATATGCAAACACTTTTTCTTCAAGAAGTCTGTACTTAATTTTGAAGAGGCTCAAACAGCCCCTTCATGAACCTCCTGAAATTCCTGATATGCCTTGAAATTAATAACAGAGAAGGGAAAGTCTGTCCAACTCCACAGCACTCTGCAGGAGAGTGCTGAGCCCTCAGACTGTTCACTGTGGTTCCTTATCAGAAATCCTGTTGATTTCTGTGGGGCTGTGCTGATAGTAGGTCACCACTGAGAGCAAGGAGAAGACAATCTGTTCCACTCTTCCAGTGTTAATCTGTGCAGGAATTCCCACCTTCATCTGTCTCCCAGGATGTTTTGATGCTGCCTCTGATGGATGCTTATTTCCTATCTCTGTAATTTGGTTTTGGAGTTAAATACAAGTCCCCATAAGCCTTCTAAATATAAACTAAATATATGAAATTACAGTTTTATTGCTAACTTTCCATGTTCCATGTGAAAAAGAAAAATCTTACCAAGAAGACAATGTTGGTGTTCTGGTAGAGTGCTCGAGCTACACAGATTCTCTGTCGTTGGCCTCCACTTAAATTAATCCCCTAATGAGTAATAATGGATCAGAAATAGGCATCTTTGAATAAACATTATGACAGGCCTTTGGAAATGTGATTTTTTACAATTACAGAGTTCCAATCAAAAGAAAAAAACTTCATCAAAATGCTAATTCTATTGATAAACAAGCATAATACTCATATAATATCAGAAGAAAAGTTATTATTCAGGGGTAAGTGTAAATTATGAAGAGCTGCTCTGAGGACAGTAGGCTTTTAGAGCGAAAAATGTAACCAATGCCAGAATCAAATTCTACAAGTAAAACATGGGAGACCTTGGCCAAGAAATCTCATTTGACAAATAGCCGAAGAAGCAGAAGAGATTTCAAAATTTTTTTGTAGGAACCCTTGGCCAATTACAATTATTTACCAGTTTGGCAGCCCAATACAGACTAGAACTGTCTGAGTGACATCAGGGAGTGTCTTCTTAATACAAAGGCCGAGCAGAGATTAAAGCATTCACATTATTTACCCTTTCTCCAATTTCTGTCTGGTCACCAAACGGCAGTAAATCAATATCAGGCTGCAGAGAACAGGCATCTGTAACAGCCTTGTACCTGGAAGAACAACATGGTCATTGCAATTATTTACCCAGCCATTGACTCTACTAACACAAAAACCTCCAGCTAGAGATCACCACGAAGTTTTTATGGTTCTGGGATGGCTGGATAATTGCAAAAATAAGTAGGGCAAAATGATTATTCGGAACTAATTGTAAATTGTAGGAGCATTGTAAATTGTAAATTGTAGGAGCATTGTAAACAAAAAATGACATATTTATTAGAGATCTTTATTGGCAAGACTGCTTTTTAAAGATTTAATTATGTAAACTATTGAGTACCTTCTTCCCTATCATGGAGTTGTTTCGTTGGACTCCGGAGTATTTGAAGCTATTTTCCACTGAGTTTTTATTCTTCCACCTTTAAGTGCCTCTTCATTTTCTTTGGAGTGATATTACAGGACAAAGGATCCTTACAGTTCTTCTGATCTTACCAGAAACAGCCAACCACTTGCAAAATTTTGAAATTTTTTTGGTGAGATTTCTGGGTCTGTGGCAGGTGATTCGCTGACTGGGATCAGAGCAGCTGGGATCAAGCAATTTGAGTGATGAAATTCAGCTTTTCCCCTTTGAAGCTAGTGAAACAGGCTGATGGATACAGTGGCTGAAGAATTTGGTCCCTGAAATTCTGGTGCTTTTCTGGATTTTGAGGCATTTGGTCATGGTTAGGTTTTATCAAGTCAGAGTGGAGTCATACATCTTAACACAGCACAGACTGAGAGGAACAGGCTGTATTTTTAATAACTGAAAACAGAGAGAGTGTTGCCTTTGAAAACATCAGCAATTTGTTTTCCTTAGGTCTAGTCACTTTTTCCACATTTGTTAATTGACCTTTTAGAAGGATGCAAGAAGCAGGTGCTGGAAAGGCACAATAGAAGCTGTGCACCTCAGCTTTCACACTCCCTTCTCCTGTATTTCTAAAGGAAGAATTAAGGCCATTTCCTGGAGGCACCCCATCTTCAATAACACTGTTTTTGGAAAGTGGCTGCTCCAGTAACTCGATCACAGCAGTATTAGCACATAAACTCAGTGGAAACATGCCTAGAATCCCTATTTCCAGAGTCCTGGCAGCCTCAGGTTCCATTAAACAAAAGAAAAACACATCAATAATCTCCAAAGATGGGATTCATCTCACCTGGGAAATGACATATATGGCTTCAGCTGTATTCCATGGACAGCCACTGCCACTGTGGGATTTCTCACAAACATCTTGGACACATGCTCTGGTTAGTGGAGCAGCCTTGAAAGACTAACCTTTCCCTGAGGTGAACAAAGTCAGGTCGGCTAAATCCACCCCATGTTTAGCATGCACTGATTGATATTTTCCAGGCTCTACAAACGTCCTCCAGAAGATGCCAAAAAACCCTCTTTAAAAGGAGCTGCCATGTGTTTTTGCAAGGAGATGGATATTTACCTCTGCTTATTAAAGGGGCTGCCAAAGATGATGTTCTCCTCCACGGTGGCATTGAGCAGCCACGGCTTCTGAGCTGCGTAAGCCACAGAGTACCTGTTCCTACTGCAGACAGACACAGAGCTTTAGTGAGAAACAAAGCCCCCACTACAAAATGTCTGATAATCAGATTTTTAAAAGTTAATTTCATGAATGTGCATTCAGAAGAACACAGGGAAACACATAAGCAAAACAAAATGAAGGGAAGAGTTATAAATTTGATGTTTATGTTAGAACAGCACCCACTCTCTCCCCTTATGGCAAAATCTACACTCTAGGTTGTATTCTATTCTACTATAAATGGCTGGTACCTACCTCAATCTAGTAATTGCAATTTAAATCCAAAGGCAAATTATAAATAATAGTAAGGAATATTAAATTCTCACAGGAATAGTTATTTGGCATTATTTTCTCTAACATCAAAACATGAAGTGAAAAGACACTTTAAATGGCATCAGCATACTTGACTTGCTGCTTTCGGAAGTTTTAGATTACTTTATGTCATCACACATATAAAATAATGTTTTCTCGGTGAATACTTTTTTCCTTTCAGTTTATTCGATACTCAATGATATTGGAAAAGAGAGCAGTTTAATATAGATTGGGAAGGAATCACTGCAGCCTCTCAAGGATTTATTAGACATACTTTAAATGAGTCTAAATGCCTAATGACATGTGCCAATAGGGGTATAAATGTTCTCTACCGCTGGCTGTTTTGCCAAGGTGCAGCAGCAAAAAAGGTCATGCAATTTCAGACATTTTTATGAGATGACCAAGAGGATGTGAGGAAGAAGGTGTGAACTGGTACCATCTCATGGATCTGAACACTTATCATAGAATCATGGAATGGCCTGGGCTGGAAGGGACCTTAAAGATCATCTTGTTCCAACCCCCTGCCATGAGCAGGGACACCTCCCACTATCCCAGATTGCTCAGAGCCCCATCCAGTCTGGCCTTGGACACTGCCAGGCATGGGACACTCACAGTTTCTCTGAGCAGCCTGTGCCCAGGCCTCACCAAACTTACAATAAAGAACTTTTTTCTAATATCCAATCTAAACCTCCTCTCTGTCAGTGTGAAGCCATTCTGCCTTGTCCTGTCACTCCAGGCCCTTGTCTAGAGTCTCTCTCCATCTTTCCTGTGGGCTCCCTTCAGGTTCTAGAAGGCCAAAATTAGGTTCCTTCTCAGCCTCTTTGATGGTATTGCTTCCAGCAAAACATTTGCTCAGCTTCATTTGTAAACATGTAGGATTTACTATTGAGAGAGGGGGTGCTAGGGCAGGAGAAACAGCTGGTTAGAAGCTGTCAGCAATATCCCAAAACTTCCAGGGGTTTTAGCTGTTCATATGCACTCACATGAAATTTGTTCTCACGATTATGGGGCAGCAAATCATTGTGTGGCTCCCACCCACATCTCTGTGTGCCACTACCTCTCTGCTTTTTGTGACATGTTTTTAGTGGAGCTTGTCCTTCTTTCCAGCCTGGAGCCAGGGGTGGAGTCCCTGCTTGGCTTGAGCTGGAGCTGAGCTGGCTCTCTCTGGGCCCTGTTCCATCCCAGGTTAGGCACCACGGGGAACCCAGTGCTGGGCAGAAAGCTCAAAAGCACGTGGAAGAAGACAACTAATGATGCCTCATACCTAGAGATCCTGTCCTGCATGACAAGGAGCACACTAAACTCCCACTGAGATCGGATGGGAGCGCAGCATCTTTCAGACAAGACAGAGGTAGTGGTTCACTGGCTGGAGAAGTGTGGGATCCACTGAATTTGCACAATCTATCAATCCCACAGCAAACAATTATCAACATGGTAAGGAAACACAGAGATGGCTGAAGAGCACAAAGATGAAGGAAATATGGGGAAATTCTGAATAAATTAAGGAGTGTTTTGTGATACACTAGAAAAGAAATAATACCTTCTGGATGCTTCAAAAGAAGGTTCAGTTTCATTTACACTGTAAGTTATGGTAAATGACATTTAGTAAGCAGGAAATATAAAGAATAACATTTTGTGCTAGTTTTACATACAGTGAACCTGTAGTTAACTACATGCTTTAAGAACTCAACATAAGTTTGGGATTTTTTGTTCTTGAAGGGAAAACAAACAAGGTCTAAGCAAAAGCACAACACTTTTTAAAATGTGACCGTTTCATATCTACAAGGCATAGTGGCTAAACAGGCAAATTATGTAGTTAGAAAATGTATTAAAAATGAAAATTGTATAATAAAACCTATTAAAAATTAAAATATTAATATTGCCTGGCAAGCAATAAGTTAGCTTCTCCACACAGTTCTGCCAATGGCCTGCAGAAGTTGGTAACTAATGAAAAATTTCCCCTGGTGTAAAGATAACCTTTGCAGCTATGCTGTAGAATCAGAACAGATTTTTAATCTCTTTATAGCACTAAGGTTGCATAAAGCTGTGCACAGCACTACAACATGTAGGTTTTCCTTGTCATCCTTCACTTCTTAAGGATCATATCCTTAAGAAATACATTCCGAAGAGCATTCAAATGGCAGCAATGACATTAATGATTTTACTTCTCCCTCTGTTTGTTAATTGACTTATTAACAGTGCCAAGGGCCTGGAATGGCAGGGAAAACAGTTTTGGACCAGCGGTGATGCTCATTCCAGGCATGGTGATGTATCACCGCAAAGTGCAAAACCTGAAAGAGATTATATCAGGTAAATAGAAACACACATTGGAAGGGAGTAGAAAACTCATGCTAAAACATTATTCTCCTGACTTTAAAAAAAACCCATGAACAAACAAATCCTCTTCTCTCAGGCCTGTGAATACTCCAGATGAAATCCTTTAATGCTGAGACAGAAAAGACTGCTTGACTGCTGGGGTACCAATAAATGCACCCATGCTCATTAGCAGGATATCCAAGTCTAGAAAGGACACAAAAATTCTAATAGCAGAGTCCTTGTAATGCCAGACTCAAGTATTAATCATCTTCCCAAAAACGCCAGAACTGAGACATGTTGTTTTCTGTGCTGCACATCAGCTCTCTGAGGACTTGGATAATTTGGGCCTCCTAAAATGCACAGTCCATGTTTTCTTTGTGCACCAGTTGCCAGCGAAGCTGCTGCATCAGAGGGGAATAAGTCTCAGAAGTGTCAGAGAGCCACACACCGAGGCTCAAAACAGAGAACTCCTCACTAAAACTTAGTCTCTCATGCAGCAGAAGCTTCGAGTCTTCCCTACAATGAAAAAAGTTACAAGAAAGCAAAGGATGGAGTCTAAGGAGAGATTGAAAAGGGGCTGGGAATTAGGTGAAGGCAAAAAAGAAGAAACCCTAAATTTGCTCTATTCAAGACCCCCAAACTTTTATCAGGAAAGCAGTGCAGTGGTAGAGAAGGAGAAAATTCTTTCAGGTGTAAGTTTGGGAGCACCTTCTGAACTACAAGTTAATAAAAAACTGGGCACGAGCCTTGCAAGACTGCTTGCAATTCCATACTAGCTTTAATATGCTTGCCATTATAACCAAACAGAGTATCTGAATGGGCAGGAACTAATTTTAGGATCTCGGTTTCATAAGTCCTTTTTTCCTCGGTTAGAAATTTCATTCCTGGCTTAGCCTGACAAATAGACTTTGATTCTCCCAAATTATAAATGAGATTTCTGTGAGAACCCACATTCACCAATAATCCCATGCATAAACACAGAGAAGACCTTTAGTGAGCTGGGGCCTTCACAAACAAGGAGATTAAGTATTTGGTTTTATACTTTATTACCCTGCTGAATCTGAGAGAGTGATGTGATTGCAGGGCATGGGAGTCAGCTAAAATTGAAGCTCCTGAGATTTCTAAAAGGAGTATTTTATTTGCCTGAGGGGATTAGCATTTATTTCCTCTAGTTCATTTACTGAAATGTGGCTATTTATACTGATTTTTAGCTGTACTAAAAAATATACATATTGCCCAAAATGGGGTGTGGTAAGTTCGAGTCTGAAATGCTAGGAAGGACCAAACTAATTAGTCATTTTTATAGGATTTTGAATATATAAGATGAAAAAAACAAACAAACAAATCAATTTAAATCAAGGGTTTAAGGAACAGTAAAAAAGACACCTTGTTAAGGTTTAGACACTTTTATGGTAACTCGTAATATTTTAAAATAGACTAAAGCATCTCTAACCAGGCCCTGATTCCCTCATCCTAAAAAGTGAAAAGGGAGGAGAATAAAGGTGTACAAAATCTCTGGTATGCCCCTGTAACGACAGAATGAACCATTTCCTCTGCTCATATGGGCAGGAAATTGAGGCAAGATGAGGACCAAGCATCTATACAAATTCCATCCAGGAGTTTAGAGGAATTTAGGCCTGTCCCTAAACTGGTAGTTCTGCTGATTTTGGCCACTGAGATTTATCTGGCTGATCATTTATCCCTCTAGTGCCCATTATGCCCTTCAGTGCCTTCTGTGAGCTCCTGTGGTTGTAATCTTTGGGTGAGCATTGTACTTGGCAATCCTTCTGAGGGAAGCACTGACTTTTCCTAATTTTTATCACATCCTTCTGGATACTTGAAGACAGAACAGGCCATTTGTGAGGATCTATTTAATAGTTCTTGTGTTTCCTGAGCTTTTCACTTAGTATACAACAAGCTGTTTGCACAGAAACCATTAAAATGTACAAAAAAAAAATTTACCAAGTGAAGGGTTTCCACTTAGCCCCTCTTGGCTTGGCAGTCTGAGAAGATGGTTCTGACTGTTTGGCTTGATGTGCATGAGGGGAATACATGTCTGTGCATAATTCCCACAAATTAATAAGAAATAACTTAATCATAAATAACTTGGATCTGAAACAGGCTTGGCTGAATCACTGCACCCTGACAGCCCCATGCAGCAGTGTCTAACGCGCCTCTCAAGCTGATTGCTCACTAGGAAAACAAAAACCCAGCTCCACGTCTAAGGATGTCACATTTCTGGGGTATGTCTCATGTCAGCGGGAAGAACTGAGACCTAGCCCAAAAAGATTTGACCCAGCAAGATCTTTTACAGAAAGATACACTGCCGTGCTTTATTTCCCTGAGATGCCAAAGCAGTGACAACCCTGGCAGCAGGACACACAGCTCTCACTGCAGTCAGCCTCCACAGCAACAGGGTACTTGAATCCCAGTGACGCCTTGCAGGATTGTCCCAGTACAACTGGGGCTGCAATCTTATCCACGCTTACAGTTACTGTGTTGTTACAGCTGAATTTGTAAAGGAATTCGCTTAGCCTGCATTTCATCCCTGGACCAGTAGCTGCGTTAGTCATGCATGGAGAATCACATGGAAAGGGACTTAAAAGAGTAAATAGGACCTTTATTATGGTTTTGCAAAACACAGGATCCACTTAGTTAAATACCTGAAGTATCCTTCTGTATTCATCTGTCTGCCAGGCAGTCTGAAATTACCAGCAAAACATAACCATTTTTGCATCAACTATATCAAAATTATAGTGTGTAATGAAAAAAAAGTCTGAGGTAAAACCTGAGTTGCCTGGTGATCTGGTAGTGTACAGACTTCTAATCAACTCACAGCACGATCCTATTTCTTGAACAATATTAAATTTTAATATTTTTTTCACAATTCATAATTATGAAACATTTCATAAGCTGTATCTATTATGTTTCTAAGAGTTCTCATTTTTCTAATCTCTCCAAGGTTTCATATCTTTATCCAGGAAAAATCTGAATCTATCTCCAATACATCTTTCAAAATAATCATGAGAATCATTTCAAGGTACATTCTACTTACTTCTGTTATTTGTTTTAAACTACTCAGAAAAACAATGCCTGACTGTGGTATGAAAACCTGCATTACATGCCTCAAAGAAATTAACTGTGGTAGGTCACATATTCTTCTTCCTTCGGAGTTTAAATTCATATATAATTAAACTAAATTTAGTCTAGCCTTGGCTTCAACTGTACCTGCTGCTCCAATGAGATCATATGTTTAGAATAGCAGAAAGTGAAATATAGCTAGAGAGCAAAAATGCCATGGATACTATCACAGGAAAAGCAAAAAACATCCAGTTTACAACATTGCTGTAAGAAAAATATGACAAAGGAGGTTACTAGTCAAGGGACAGGGCAACAAAATATTTGTCTCTGTGACGAAATTCCCTCTTTTCTCAGCAAAAAGCTAATTGAGAGGAGTTTGGCTTAGTTTTAGGGAAACAGAACTGATCTTTAAAACCAAAGAACAAATCTTGGGGTTACAGCATATCACTTCCATTGTCTCTGGCCTGGCTAGGCTTGAAGCGTGCTTCTTGCCCCACTCTAGTTTCTGTGGGAAGTTCTCATTCACTGGTTCTGAATCCAAGGCCTGACCTCATGGGCAGCTCTCCTTTCAGAAACAGCTTTTTCCCAGCCTTGACTCTTAAGGTGCTTGGTGTGCTCAGGCTGCTTTTTGAGTGCATTACTGTGAAGGGTGACACTGTTTCATAGGTGAGGCTCATGCAGATACCAGGGAAGTAGAAAAGCATTGCTCACATGTAATTATATTTCTTTTTCTGCCGGTAGCAGCAGCTCTGAGTGGGAAATACATCCTTTCCTTTAGACTGGCACCCCACACATCGCACTGGGCTGGAGAAGCTCTAGCCTGTCACACTTTTCACTGCTGGGTACAGGAACAACATGAACAATGCTGACTTTAATAATAGTGACTACTGAAGCCTATTTGATAAAAGGAATAGGCTATGCTTTCTATCTGGGTAATTTGCTAGGCCAGTATATTAGATATTAATCACCAGAGTAGCCTCTTTTCCTTCCTTGGGCACCCTGCTCTGCCTGCTCTGAATACAACAGAACAGTGAAAAATCCTCCCTGAGTTTCCAGGTGACACATTCCAGAGAAGATCTGGGTGATGGTAATCACTCAACGTGCAGTTCTGAGGCATGAAGTTTACATTTCTCACAGCAAATCTCAGCCTCCTCCTTAAATGAATACAGCAATTAATAGCTATACAAACATACTTGCTCCAGTGAACTTTTCCCTCCAGGGTCTGCATCTCTCCCAATATAGCAAGGAGGAGTGAAGACTTGCCACAGCCAACTTGGCCCACAATCATTGTCATCTGACCTATGATAATAGTAAAAACAACAAAACACTTTTTAAAAAGAGAAAAAACCCCAATTATACTCCAGTTCAGAGAGCCCAGCTAGATTCAGCTTTAGAGAACTTGAACTGATTCATTATGTTTTTTAGCATCCACTACATAAATGGGCAATACTGCATGTATTCATCTATGGAAACATTAATGGATTGCAATAACACACTAATCTCCAAAGGAATGAGACTTTTGCTATTGCCTATATTAACATTTGTTTTATGGGACTGCGTTACTGTATGAAAGTTATTTAGGGTCAAATGATATATGGTGAGGAGCGATTATTCAGTCTGGAGGGCCATAAAAATTTGGACCAATCTAATAAACAAACTGAAATTAATTCGGGACAATCTAATAAATGAGCTGAAAGAAGACCCATTACTCTTCTCTGCTTTGCTGTACTTCTTCCTCCCCACACAGACACTTTCCAACCTCCAGTCCTATTCTGCAGTGACAACAGTGCTTCTCAGATCTTCCCATAAACACTGAATTCGCTAATTGTGCTGGCCAGTGCATTTCATAGACTCACAGAATGCTTGTGTTGGAATGGACCTTACAGATCACCTCATTCCATTCCCCTGCCAGAGCACAGACACCTTCCACTATCCCAGGTTGCTCTGAGCCCCCTCCAGCCTGGCCTTGGACACTGCCAGGGATGGGGCAGCCACAGCTTCTCTGGGCAGCCTGTGCCAGGGCCTCACCACTCTCACAGGGAAGATTTCTTTCCTCATATCCAATCTAACTCTGCTCTCTGTCAGTGTGAAGCCATTGCCCCTTGCCCTGTCGCTCCAGGCCCTTGTCAAGAGTCTCTCTCCATCTTTCTTGTAGCCTCTGCTTAGGTGCTGGAAAATTTCCAGTGAAGCTTCTCTCCAGCTGGTAAGCCAAGGGTCTTGTTCCTTCCAAAGGAGGTAAACTCTGGCTCACCCAGCCTGTGAACCCGTTTCAGGGCCTCAGATTGTAAACTCCTTGGAGCAAAGACATTCTGCTGGTGACACTCAATGCTACATGGAAACAAATCATACAGACTTGGGGATTACTAAGTCACCATGTGACACCAACCTAAAGTAATAATCTATTTTAAAACAAAGCCCTTGAGAGGGGATCAACATAAAGCATAAGGCTATTTAATAATATGAAATGCCAACAGATGGTGTTATGAATTCTACAGCATTAACAACAACAAAAATAATAAATAAAATTATTGTTGTTATTATTAATAGAAAATAAAAGTTGCTACTTTTCACTCTTTTTATGCAAGTTTTCCAAAACAAACCAGCATTTTGTAAGCCTGTGGAATCCCTAGCCAAAGACATCGAGGATGCAAGGAATTATAGGAACTCAGCTTGACAAAGAGAAATTCATTGAGAGACAAAATAATTGAGGATTTCTCGACAGAAAACCTGCATTTTTTGAATGAAAATAGTTGTGAACTGGAAGACTATAATGCTGAAAAATGGCAGGAAAAGTATATTACATGAGTGTTGCTGAAAATAATATTCTGAGTTAGATGGACCCTCGGTTTGAACGAGTCTGGAGGTCTCCCTCTTTCTTTTTTTTCAATTTTCTATTTAAAATAATAATTAATTTTTTGCAGCCATTTTTTCATGTTTATTCTTACTCTTGACTTAGTTTGTGCTATTATAGAACAATATAAACTATATAGATATGTTAAAGCCACATAATTTATCTAATTATATTCCTATATGTACAATACAGGTCATGACCTTGTATGCACTTTTAACCTCATTTTTTTTCTTATAAAATTCTCAGTGTGTAGCTTTGTGCATTTCAGAACATCAATAAATGGAATTAATAACAATTTGACATTAAATATTTCATGTTGAAGGTCTGCTTTTGTCCTACCTGTTGGGATTCTAATGTTTATGTTGGACAATGTAGCTAAACCACTTCCCCATGAAAAGTATCCATTGGTCACCTACAAAACAATTACCACAAATCAGATATTTAAACACAGGAGGGGAAAAAATAGGATTATTAGTTTACATTTAAAATACCTTCATAAAATAAATCTGTGATTAATAGACACAGTGTGATATGGTTGTACACACACAGAAAAAAGCAAGCCAAATTTGTAAAGATTGCCAAACCCCCAAAAATTGTGAACAAGAAAATATAAATACACAAATATATAATGTATGTAATGCATGAAAGGGCTGATCTTGAGCTGAGTTCTATTTACCAAATACTTTCAATCTGTCAAATAGGAGACTAAAGACTTAGACTTTAGATTCACAATGCCTCTTTGTTTCCTGGGAAGACACGAAATAACTATAAAAACTGGTCTGAAGCTCGCTCTTCTCAAATTTGGCTAAAATGCTAACTTATTTAAGGGCTTGCTCTTGCCATGGAAAAATTGAAACAGCAGCAGCAACTGGGCACCATCAGGTGCTCTTGCAGGAGGACCTGCTCCCTGTTTTCTTGAGGGAAAACATTTTCATCTCATTTTTCATTGAGATGAAGATTTCAAACCACCTTAATGGCCACATCATCGATCTCCACAGGCCGTGTCTGCTTCCTTGCTGGCTGCTCGTAGCTTTCAAGCTGATACCTCAGGGGCTGCCTCCTGTTGATGGCCTTGGTGTGCTACACAGAGAAAAGTGAAGGAAGGAGAAAAGTTGGACTCCTCAAGGGGAGACAGCATTTGGTGCCCTGTAAAGCAAACAATCCATTCCCTTTCCTACCACCATTCCAGCTCAGGAGAAGCAGCCAGTGCTTTTCAATACGTGATAATAAAGACACACCACCGTCATGCACACATTTTAAATGTTTTAAACCCCCTAAACTGAAGCACGACAAATATTGGGATTTTTTGCTTCCCATGTATAACCACCCCAAATTTCATCTCTGCCATCCTTCTCAAACCCTCTCCCCATCATCTACAGTCTGTGTAGGACTAAGCAAAAGGTGGACAGGACAAATAAAATAAAGGCTGAAACAACCTCATTTTTGTTTCTTTTGTTATCATTGTTAGCCCAGAAAAACAAGAAGGATGTTGTTTCAGGTTGACAAGCTAAAATAAAATTTATTTTGTGCTAATCCTTTCTTTCTGTTGCTGTCTTCAAGTTTCAGTCATATCTCAAATTGTACAATCAGTTTGAAACTGTTGAAATATATAGCTTTAGAAAAATGTCAAAATGGAAAAACCCAACTTTTTCCAAATCAACTTTGTTGTGGTTTTTTGTCCTCAAATTTTACTCGAATTCACTCTATGTTTAGTACTCCAGAAACAGCATTTTGGAATTAATTCCTATTTCACAAAGCTTGGTGTTGTTTTTTTCCACCTTTAATTCTGTATTTCCCAGAGCAGGAATTGTTCCTCCCTAAGGATGTCCAGCATAAGATGGGTTGTACAGGCAATATACAGTACAAATCCCACAACCACAGGAAATACACCTGGGCCTTCTATAAAAACTAAGAAGGCTGAATGTTAGTCATATTTAAATATGTTGGTGTATTATGGTTGGTTTAGGTTTGGTTTTTTTTTGCTATTGGCACTTCAGCAATTTGTAAGTGCGTATGGGGACCCTTCATGTCATAAAACCATAGAGATTAAGACATAGAAGATGCAAAACTGGTCAGTATTAGGGCCAGGCTAGAAATCAAAGATCCCAGGCTCTGTCAGCTTGGCCACTGGCCTTGTATGGGGCTATGTGGCCTCTCTGCTTTGGAATTCAGTGTCATAAAGCAGAACTTACAAGTCCTGTGTGCTTCTTACAGGATTCATAAGGTACAGAGCTGTCCCCCCCCCTCCAGCTGTCATCTCCAATCTCGTCACTCAGGAGAAACTCATTCAGCTTCTGTACACTTGAAAGAAAACAGGACAGTGAGTTACATAAACCCGGGTTTCCACGAATACATTTCCTTTTTTGTGTAGTCACGCCAGCAGGATTTATCAGAAATGTTCCAAAAGAAGTTCATGGGATCCTTTCATCTGCCACCCTGATGGCAAATGAAGATTTATGTGTGTGGAAGAAGGACAGATGAAAATAATTAAGCATTGTACTGGTAGCTGGGAATGAGGAGCAAAGCAAGCCATGAGGATGCCAAGGGAGCTCCATGGGAATGGTTTCCATCTTGGCAGGCTTATCTCTTCCAGGCCTTTCTCATGCCTGTGCAGTCAGGGTGCAGAAATGAGTCATTCACCCACCACCATTCTCTGGAAATGCCAGGGCAGTGGGTACATCCAGACACAGCTTTTGCATCATATAAGAAAAGACATTAAAGCTATTAGAGACTGTCCAAAGGCAGTCATGAGGATGGGGAAGGGTCTGAAGGGGAAACCATATGAGGAACAGTCAAGGTCACCTGGCTTGTTCAGCTTGGAGAAGAGGAGACTGAGGGCAGACCTCACAGCAGCTCTGCAGCTTCTTCATGAGGGGAAGTGAAGGGGCAAGTACTGAACTCTGCTCTCTGTGACCAATGTCAGGACTCAAGGAAACAGCATGAAGCTGTGTCAGGGGAGGTTTAGGTTGGATATCAGGAAAAAGTTCTTTACCCAGAGGGTGGTCAGGCGCTGGAACAGGCTCCCCAGGGAATGGTCACAGCCCCAAGGCTGATAGAGCGGAAGGAGCATTTGAACAATGCTCTGAGACACAGGGCGAGATTCCTGGGGTGTTCTGTGCAGGACCAGGAGCTGGACTCAGTGATCCTGATGTGTCCCTTCCAACTCAGCATATTCTGGGATTCCATGGTTCTATGCACTGCATGCAGACAGGGGCTGGGTACTGCACACCTCAGCACAGCCATGGCCAGCCCTGGAGACACACAACAACTCTTTGCCTAGCTCTTAAAATTGTCCACTGGGAAATACAGTGCACAGGTTCAATTAATTCTTCATCACAGGAGGATTTGATCCTCTTTCTGTCCCCCTTCCTTTCAGAGTGCTGTAAGCACCTGAGTCTTTATCATTCCGGAGAAGAGATGAACAAAATCACACACCAGTCATGGTGAAGCTGTTACTTTGCAAAAACTAAAATCAAGGTGCATTGGGCCAGCGACTGAGAAAGCAGAAGGACATATGCCTTCAGATCAGTGATTTGAACATTAATCTGCAAATGGGAAAGTAGTCCATCTCAAAGCCTGTCTGCGTATTTTATATTAAATTATCAATACACCTTCAAGACACAGAGATACAGGTTAGCAAGTAAGCACTGCTATTGTCATTATTTCCTCCTGCCAGCATGCGTTCCCATCTCCTCTCTTGAACAGAAAATTTATATGCCCCATAAATCCTGATATGTTTCCACGTCAGCATTTCAGTCTTACTTAGGTGGCTAAGCAAGAATTCATTTTCCTGTAGAAGATACAAGACCTTGTTTTGATCATGCACCTAAGATGACATCAACCCTTCCTTTGCATTTGAATGAGGTACCCTCAGAAGTTTTAATGGCACTACTAGAACTACTCTTGAACAGAAAATTGAGATTCTGACCACAGTATAAGCTCTTAATCACAAAAACAATAAGCACATACTCATGTATGTATTTGACTGAGGATAGAGCCATTGAGTGGCCAAACACAGGTTCTTTATCCTTCACTTGGGGGACATGATGTTCATGGGAGAAAGATGTTAGGAAATGAGTTTGACAAAGGTTGCAGTTTGTTTTGGCAAATCTGGTCTTCAAATATTGCCCTGAGAGTCGGCCAGCAGTGTTAAGGAAAACATACACACCATTTTGATATTAGGGCTATGCTAAACATAGTACAGAGATGTAGAGGCTTGGATGATTTATAGAGGAGCCTGGAGATTTTTCCACTGCTCAGAAATCATTTTCAACCTAGGGAAAATGTCTCATGTAGCCAAGCTTCTGCTGCTGCTTTGATAAAAATAAACTCTACTTAATTCTTTTTCTTTTTTAAAGTCAGTGTGTCCATGACTGTGTCCATACAGACCACTGACACAACACCCAAAAGCCTGAAATTTGACTTATACCAGCCAGCTCCTTTGAGATTAGGTGCTCTATAGCTCAGCATGAAGGAAGCTGCTCTGTTGGGCTGTTTTAGAGAAATAAATACCTGGAACAGGATGCAGGACATCACTAAATTCTCACTTACAGCACAATGCACCTTTTGTGGAGGTAGGTTTACTCCTCCTTGCTTCAGCAGGGCTGGTCTTGCTAGAGAGCTTCACACCAGCCTCTCTCACCCCCTCAGTGCTGACAGGAGCCCAGAGAGTGCTAGGGAAGAGTGTTGGTGGGTGGCCTGTGAGAAGACGAGCATCTCTCAAGGAAGGACAGTGCAGCTCTGAACTGCCAAAGTTAGTGAAATTGTAAAAACAGTGGAACATTAAGAATCATAGAATCACAGAATGGCCTCGGTTGGAAGGAATCTTAAAGACCACCTCGTTCTGACCTCCCTGCCATGGGCAGGGACACCTTCCACCAAACCAGCTTCCTCAGAACCCCATCCAACCTGGCCTTGGACACTGCCAGGGATGGGGCAGCCATAGCTTCTCTGGACAGCCTCTGCCAGGGCCTCACCACCCTCACAGGGAAGATTTCCTTCTTAATATCCCAGCTAACCCTCCTCTCTGTCAGTGTGAAGCCATTGCCCCTTGTCCTGTCACTCCAGGCCCTTGTCAAGAGTCTCTCTCCATCTTTCCTGTGCGCTCCCTTCAGGCACTGCAAGGCCACAATGAGGTCACCCCAAAGCCTTCCCTTCTCCAGGCTGAACAATCCCAGTTCCCTCAGGCTTCCCTCACAGCAGAGCTGCTCCATCCCTCTGATCCCCTTGGTGTCCCTGCTCTGGACTGGCTCCAGCAGCTCCCTGTCCTTCCTGTGCTGTGTCTCTTTGTCTTTGTGTCATGCAATGAAAAGGAAGGGTCACTCTGATTTCTCTCACATCTTTAGCATCAGAGTCCCACCTCATAACACTCTTCCACGTGAGTAGGTAGAAACAACCATTTCTGTTACTGAACATGGGTGTTTGGGAGTTGGACGAAGAAGAAGGGCCACTTACCTCACGATGGCCTTGACTGCAAAACGAACCACAGTGGAGAGCAGGAACAGAGGTGTGACCAAGATGTGGAACAGTGACAGGGATGCAAAAGCCTGGGCGGGCTGCAGAGGCTTGTCATTGGTGTATGCGTAAGTCACAAAGGTCTGTCACACCAGGGAAAGAGCACAACAGGACAAGGACTCAAATAAGATGGACAAGGACAGCAAGCAAAATATTTTGCTCAGCTAAGGCTAATAACTACCACAGTTCACTGGGAATCAAGATAAACTGAAGAAAAAGGTGTGTTCTGTTAAACCTAATAGATCTTAAAATCTTGCCAGTGATTTCAAGAGGTTTCACACATTGAAGAGTGAAGAAGTTTTCATTGTAAAATCTAGCATTTGATCACAGCTTTGTAACTGACTTTAGGGTTTACAAGAAACACACAACCCAGAAAAAAACCAGTAAGAATCTAACAAATCTTAGGGGTTTTTTCACAGGTGCAGAATTCTGGTCATAAATGTTCCAATTCTTGTACACACTGTCAGCATACTCTGCCCTCAAAATTTGGTCTATGAAAGCTCCTTACTGACCAGCATGGCACAGTTCCTCTCATGCAGGAGGCTGAGACTTAAATCTGGCTAGAGGACAAGCAAAATTAATTCCTCTTTAAACTGCAGAGTACCCTTTCTTGAAAACTGAAATGGTGCCTCATAATGCATTTTGAAACAGGAATTAGTTTTGTTGCTAAAGAGACGAGAAAAGACACTCAAAACCCCTTTCAAAAAGAGCTTTTCAAAATGGGTCTTCTTTCAAATTGTAATGATTTCTTTCTTTCTTTCTTTCTTTCTCTCTCTCTCTCTCTCTCTCTTTCTTTTAGTAAAAAATCAAAGATGTAATGGTTTTTCTTTCACATAGTAAAAAATTACTTTTCTCTTTGGTTTTACCAATCCACCTTCTAGAAATTACAGCTTCCAGTGTCAAGCTCTCCTACAGCTGGCAGGGGCCCCTTAACTCATCTGCTGGTTTTATGAAGAATGGGTCCTGCAATAACAATGGTGTCCTTTCTTCCTTTTTACACCCCCTCCCCCCACATTTCTCTCCCTTTTTTAATAAGGAAAATGGAAAAAATCCCATATCTTACAGCAAGAACAGCTGCTATTGGTATGGCTGCATTCATAAAAACTGAGAAAGAGAAACAAAATAAGCATCAGATTATAGGATATAAGAAAAAACAATTTTACAGTAAGCATATGACACTAGAAGAATCCAGTTATTTCCAACTCAAGTAATTAAAACTCCCAAAGGAAAATTACTCTGCAGGAAGAAATTTCCTTCCCTGGTAGTTGGAGATCATAAACACCAACAAATAAGCCATGGAATTCTCTCATTTGTATACTCCAGTAAACTGGGATAAAAACTGTTATGTGCACAATTAATATGAAACATAACTAAAATATTACTCAACCCTTCTACATTGCAGAAAACACAATTTATATGCAGAAAACATAATTTATCTTTGTTGCAATCAGAGCTGTCAGTATTATCTGGAGCGTCCTTACTATAAAGCAACTCCTCACTGTAATGTCACAATGAAGGTAACAGAAAACTTACTGCAAAAAAAATCAACAATATATCTTTTATCCTTTCAAATTTCTGTGTTATGTATTTATCATGCCTTTTTATTTTAATGACATTACACACAGACAAAAGCATCACAGGCACAGCTGTATCTCTCTTTAGTTGAAGCTGGGAGGAATGTTCACATAAAAACAGGATTCTTTTCCGAGCACTAAAAACACAGTTACTTACTGGAAAGAGATGTATGAAGTGCAAAGGTTTTGAGACTGGTGAGCTCTTTCATTCTCGTTTCTTCCACACTTGTACAAAATATGTGCTCCCAGGCATACAGCTTTAATAGCTTAATGCCTTTGAGTATCTCATTCGTTTTCTTTAATCTCTCAGTAGAATAGTCCTTCATTTCAAAAGAAAACCAGGGAAAAAAAATGATAACCATTTGTAGTCTTAATGAGAACCCTCTTTTCTCCTCACTTCTGTTGTTAAATTCATTTAAAAGAATATTTTTCGTTTGTGATTTTGTACAGGTGCCATACCAAGAAAAAGAATATGAAATTTCATTTTCTTTGGAGATATTAAAGTATTTACAGCCATAAGGGGAAATTAAGTGACCCTTTTCTGCAAAGAAAAATAACCCAAAACATCCCAGCCCTTCAAAAAGAGGGTGAAACTCAGGGAGGTGGGTTAGTACGTCAGTGGTGTCCATAACGATTGACAGAAGCCTAAATGTGTGTATTTGTTGATGCAAGAATCATTCTGGGATCCAGTTGTGAAAATAAGCGAGACATTTTTCAATGTATTTAGCTAATTTCCCCTCATCAGAAAACAGTAACCATAAGTTTTGGTAAAATCATGAATTTCGGTAAAATCGTAGTCCAAAAGATGTTACGAGTCAGAGGAAGTCAGAATAGAGCAGCAGGGAAAACTGAGATTATTTCTGAAATTATGCAAAGATAAGTCCTCTGTACAATTTTTACAGGTTATCAAAATTGGCACAACTCAATGGGATCAAAGTGTGCTGCAATTAGATCCATGCATGTATAATTTGCTTACTGAAATAAAAAGGATCTCTAAATATTTGGCAACTTAAACATTAAAGGCTTATTTAAAAAGTTCAAGGGTCGCAGAAATAAAGTTAAAAATTAGACAAAGGAGCAGCAAACATTTCTAACTGGTGAACTAAATTAGGCAGCAAAACAAAACTTACAGCACTGAAGAATTTAGATACGACCAGATAATTATCCAGCAGTGCCAATTGATTTTTAGAGAATACCAAAACTTGGGCTGAGAGTAAAATGTCTCTAGACTTTCCAGAGGGAGGTTGTGCACATTCTTTAATACTTTCCTGCTATAATTTATCAGTCATTTGCACTGTTTGCTAACATCCCATGAAATATGATATCTGCATGTGGGAATAACACCCTTTCATGGAGTGGAATTCAGACAAAATTGTGCTAGTTGGATTAAAAATACTCTTTGCAGAGAAGGCGGGTCAAGGCCCACATACTTTTTTGAGATTCTCTTCTGGCAAATGTGAGGAAGGAAGAGACACTGAGCCACAGAAAAACAGACAGGGAGGGACGGTGGAATTGAGGGTTGGCCTGCCCAAACACACACAATGGTTTTCACTGACTGCAAGAACAGAACCCAGAAACCCTGTTCTCATTTCTGGATCACAAATATCACTGAAATAATTCACTTACAAGAGTGCTCTTCTGAGCCTCAGCCAGCTTGGTGGCAATGAAGTACTGGATGGGAGCTAAGAGCACGATGACAGCGGCCCCGACCAAGGCGCTCACTCCCAGTAGGTTGTAGAGGAGGATCACACCCATTATTATCTGTGAAGAAAAAAGCAACACGGGGGGGAAAAAGTAGATTTCAATTTGCCAGAACCATACCAAGAGAAAAATGTTTGTTCTTCTAATAAACACTTAAATGGTTCATAGGAATCAGCTGAGCCTGTACTTCAGGAGGTCACATTTGGAAAGTGTGGGAAATAAACCCAGAAGCCTTTCTTTTTGACATTAACTAAATAGTTTGTGTTAGTGCCTGGTAGTTCTAATTCCAGACTGGGTTTCCACAAAACTAAAGGAGCACTAAAATGATGGTGCTTGCCCTGAGGCATTTTACAGAGTTCCTGGCCTCGAGTCCTGTTTACACTAGAGCTCCTTACCTCACTCTGGAAGCATTCAGAGGTCTTAGGGCTGTCATGGATCACATTTGCCTTCTGTTGGAGTGTCCCTGTGCAACTGGAGGCAGAGGGCCATCCCAGACAGGCACTGAAGCATGAAGCAGATGTGCTGGGGCTGATACAAACGGAGCTTGGGCACCAATACCACACAGCTCTGGAGGAAAATGCTGCCTTAGCCCCACAAAGAGTTTGGGAACACTTCCCACAGAAGTTTACCTGGGAATGGCTGTGATGCCACTGCTGTGATTCTGGGTCCTGGGTTAATACAAGCTCTGCTATTTAAAAATATTTCTATTAAAAGCTCCACTTTGGGGTAGAGAGATGTCCTCAGTGATAAGAGGGCATACAGAATTAGTTGCATATCTCATATTTTTATCTCTTAAACAAGTCTTTCTTTAAATCTCCTTTCTTATTATATAACATCAGAAGTAAGAATTGATGGAGTTTAACATTTTTAAAGCAATACTTAGCTTTTCAGGCTCCTGTACTGCAAATAGCCATACCTAGCCACAGCAACCAGATCACCTGTTCATTTAAAAACTTTCAAAGTACTGACAGCAACACTTCCACCCACTTCACTGGATGTGAAACAGTGAAATGAAACCCTCTATATTATTTCTAATTTCTGTTGCCGTGTAACCTTTTTTGCCTTTTCTCCATAAACTCTTTCATGACACTCTAAACCCTGCCCAACCCATTAGTAGTAGTAATACTGCTGACTAATGAAATAGATTACAGTCTTAGGAAATTCAGCAAAACAGACTTACTGTAAGAGTTGGTTCTAACCCTTCTAAAAATTCTTTAATGTCTCTGGGATCCCTGACAGGTAAGGACCATGGCAAACACACCCTGAGCTAAAATTCTGAAGATGCTACAGGAATTCAAGCTTCATAGAAAAATCAGGATGGCTTAGGTCCTTAAGTCATTGGCATTTTTGAAGATTTCTTTCAAGCTAATAATCTCAGCCTTTCCTTCCTACAGATCTGCCCCCAGTTCTTTCCCAGCCTTGTTAAGAAGCAGATGTGCCCAGTGACTAAGTTTGTTTAGAAGAGAGCTCCTCTGAGCACTGTCAGTGCTCATGTCAGTCACGGAGCAGGATTCAATTGCTGTTGGTCCTGCCACAAAACCCAGTTGCAAGTGGACACTGCAGAAGCAATGCTTAGAGCTGATGCCAGGTGGCAAAATAAGAGCAATGGATTTGTGTCAGCAGTGGAAGAAATAGGAGCAGGAAAAGGACTGCAGGTCCTCATTCTTCAAGTCACAGACATGGAAATCCTGCTAAAAAACCCCTCTCTCTTCACTGGTCCTTGGAGAGACACCTTTCCAGCCCTCAGGCCACCATTCTGCTAGTTAATCTTAGTGGGAAGTGCAGGTTTCCTTCTGGATTTTGAAGTAGTGTCCCAGACATGCATTCTCCTCATCCAGGCTGGAGGATCTCTGAAATCAGGCCCCTACTTTGATGCTCTACCTGAACAGGCATTGCCCACAGATTGGGGCACAGGAACAAGAACCACATTAATTGGTTGGTCTCTATGGCAACCAAGTTATTGATTTGTCCCAGTGTCATCTCTCCCATGGACAAGTTGGATGTAGAAAGCTTCAGGATCTTATTATATATCATTGCCTGAAAGAAAGGGGGAAAAAAGTTATTAAAATGATGTAATTATAAAAGAACAGTAGCAGTGGGATGTTTCAAACTGCATCATCAGCCTTTAGCTAGGACAGCCCTTCTCCCAGTCTCTCACCTGAGACAGCGAGAGATGGAGACAGAGTGAGAGAAAGCACAAGAGAGAGAACTGACTTTAAAAAACTCCAATTCCTCTTAAAAGATTTGTTGTTTAACACAGACCTAAAACAGAACAAAAATGACAACAAAACATCAAAATTTAGGAAACTGGCCAAAGAACCTTTTTTTAACAAGCATTTGGTGAGCCTACTTGTCTGTGACACTGTCTGTTAAAGAGATCCTTGTTTCTGAAAAGACAGTTAAATTCATGGTGTGAAGTTTGATCAGAGTGGGTATGTATTCCTTTAGGTTTCTCTCCCTTCCCTGGCCATTCCTTTCCATAAAATTTGTAGGAGCTTAACAGAGTTTAAAATTAATCAGGGCTTACATCTACTGGATTTTAAAGACAAATATTGTGAGCCCAGTTTGCAGTTATGACCAAACATCAAACACTGCAGCTCCAAGGAAGTTGTAAAAAGAATTTGTCTTTTTTGACTCATTTTTTCCATGAATAAAGTATATCCTGTAGAATTAATCAGAAATGGTTGCTGAATTAAATCAGCTGTGTATGCTCCTAAGAGTCCAATTTTCCTAAGTGGGAGTCACAAGAAGGAAATAACCAGGTGCTCTTTCATCCCCAAGTCTGTGCCATCTACCCTGGGAGAAGACAGAAAATGTTTGAAGCAGCTCCATCAATCAGAGCAAGCACACAAAAAAAATGAAGCTTCCGTGCTGAGATGATATTCCCATGGTTAGTTACATCTGGCAAAACATCAGTTCTGGCTTCTGGAGTGCTACTGCTGCCTGTGGAGTTTGGTCTGTGCAGAGCCCTGCTACACTCCCACCACGTGCTGGGCCGGAGCTGCTGGCTCCAGTTCATAAACCAGGCTCTCACAGAGGGTTAAGCGATGCTGGGGTTACAGACACAGTCCTGCAGATGAAACACTCCCGTCCCATCCCACAGGGCTCTGTGCTAAAGGGCATAAATATCCAGAGTCACCACTCCCGACGCATGCACAGCGTTCCCATAAAACAAGGACGCTCTGCAAATGACTGTCCACAGTCAGCAGAAGCGAACTCACAAGCAAATGAACAAAGCAGATGCAGAGCCAAAATGACACTGCTGATCTTCATCTATCTCTCATTGTCTGCAAAGATGTGTTTTTATATGCATGGGTTTTTATGGGTGTTAAAATGATGGGATTGGTTTTTAGCGAAAGGAATTGTTGCCAGCAGTTTGCCAGCACTATTTTGTCCAGTTTTCTGTATAAAAACACAGCACATATCTTCTCTGAAACCATCATTTCAAGTTTGGTCTTCAGATAAAGAATGAGACAAATGAAAGAACAAAGCTGGAGCTGCTATTAGTGAATCTCCTGGCAGATCTTTGCTCACCAGTAAAGCACCCCGGAGGTTGATGCCAGTCTCTGTAGTCACATAGTAGGAGGCCTGCAGGAATGTCCTCTGCAGGATAAGGGCCAGGAAGAGAAGGACTGCCAAGACATAAACATTCCTGAGGAATTCCTCTGATGAAAGGTAGGAGTTTGATGGATCCTTCACCTGAAAAGAAAGGAAAAAATGATGCAAGTGCCATAGGAGGGATTGTATATTCCTGAGAAGCTGGAAGCAACCAAATTGCATTAGAAAAAAACATACTGATGGTATTATGGGAAAGTTATAGAAACCGGAGTTTTCACTGAACTCTATATCAAAATTATTTGGATACAAATTAAAAACTCGGCTCCTGTTCCAAAGACTGAGGATTGAGATCTTTTAGCAGGAAAAGAACAGTAAGATCACCATGTCTGCCTTGTCTTTAGTTTCCCCATCAAATTCTGGTGATTTGTAGGATAGAAATGCTACTCAGCAGAAAATAAAGCTCATTCCACCTGCATCACAGAGAAGCTGCAAGAAAATATTTTTTATTGTATGAGGTTAGTTATGTTGCATTTGCATATTATGGAAAGAGTTCCTTCCAGAAATACAATCTATGACACGCATAAATTCTGAATAACATAAGACTATACATGCCAGTATTCCCCACAAAATGAGATTTAAATGCCTCAATATGGAAGAGAAAAAAAAGTCTTGTTTAAAGCCCTTTGTTTTCATTTTCTAGTTTTTGTGTTCACTGTTCCGCTCTGTTTCAGGCAGAAAAGGAAACAAATGTACCAAAATACTCCAAGGAGGACTGTTCCTTTGGTATTTCCGATCCAGCTGGAAGCAGGATGTACTGGAATTCTTACAGGGGAAAAATAAAAAGGAAAAAATAAAAAAGAAGGAAAAAGCCTGTTCTACTGAAATATCCAGCCTGATTCTTAGATAAAAGGTTTGGGCAATATAGGAAAGCAAGCCATCTGCCCAAGTTGAAAAAAGGGCTGCTTAAGTGCATAGTTGGTCAGATAAATATATTTGAGAACTTTTCTCTTAATGTTCTGCTGCATCTAACTTCCCCTTGTTTCCATAGTGGGGATATCAATAAGAAAATAACATTTGTAGATACCTTTTCTCAATGTATATAGAGTTCCCAGGAATTAAAGCAGAATAAGCATAAAATTATAAATGCATTCACATTAATTGGAACTAGAGAGAATGTAAAGGAGAAATGTTTAATAGCAAGAACAACCAAGAGAAAGTTTATCAAAATCCATAAATTAAAGGCAAATCTATTCTGAAATGTGTCCAAGAGAAATAGTGACTGTCACCAAGCCAAGTGGTTTCAAGATCTCCAATGATTCCAACCTTCCCTGTAGCCAATGCTGATTAAAACTTTTAAAAGCCACAACTGAAACCACTACAGTGAAGAGTAAAAAAGATAAAGGAAGCCGACAAGGTACAGATTCCTAAGTCTGAGATCCAGAAATTACTTTCAAGCTTAAATACCTTGTTTGTTCACCATGCAAAAAAACCCCAACATTTTTGAAGGCAAAACATGCACTTTGCCTTGTAACTCTGTGGCTCAAATCCAGCTTGTGCAAGTTCAAGGATGAAAAAAAGCTTTGTTTGATAAGCTGTACAATTAAACTCTCCTTCAGTGCAGTGAAAGCCTCAAGCCAAATTGAGACCATCAGTCAAGAAAATGAATGTCAGGAGTGAAGAGCCAAGAAAAAGATATTTGGGTAGTGATGATAGTCAAATACTTCATCTGGAGAGGAAAAAGCTATTCCATTACATACCTATCTGCTCATTCAGAGACAAAACACTCCAGAAACTGTACGGAGATGTTTCTCTATCAGAAGACAAATGCAGGAAAATGTCTTTGTCATTTCTCCTCTGCTGTCAGTAAAATAATTTTACCTGCATCTTTTCTTAGTTACTAATAAATTCTTTTTCTTGCGATCAAAAACGTTCTGTATCAGAGGCTTGCTCAGTGTTTAGAGGTGACCTCTGAAAGTTCAGCCTCAGTGAAATTTGAAATGAGCACTGATCTGGCATCTCTTGTATCAAGAACACCATTGAGTAAAGTGGATACTTTTCAATTTCTCACATGTACCAACACATATCATCACAGCAGCAAGCAACACAACCAGCCACAAACAGGGACTGGCTACTCTCAGCTTCCCAGTAAAAAAACAGATTTCAGAGAGCTCAAAACTGCCAGTGAGGTATAAACTGACAAATGAACAGGAATTAAGCAAAATTCCCAGGCTGGATGCATCACTGAGGCACCACCAGTGCATGTCCTGCCTGAAACAAAGAGGCACAGTTGAAGAGGAGCAGAAAAGTCATTCCTTCTTCCCAGACTTTCTGGGGTGACTCCACCAAGACAGACAGCTGGGGAGCTGGGGGGAGCCTCCACAACCTGTGTTCCATTCCTAACCAAGGCTTCCACTGCTCAGGTTTATAACTTGACTGTCTCCCACAACAGAAACACTCAATTTTCTTGAGAGAAACCATGAAATAAAACAGTGATGACCACAGACCTATCAAAGAATGCAGCCAGCTGTCTTAAATACCTGATATGACTCTAAACCTACTACCAGAGCCATTCAATCCACGTTGTCAGGTTACCTTTTCTGTGGTATTTGTATTACTGGTTGTATTCTGGAAGCCCTGGACAATGCCAGAAATGCACAGTGGCCCAGCAAAGCCCAGCAGGTCAGCCAGGTAGCGGAAGGTGCTGCTGAGCAGGATTGGCCGTCCAAAAGCGCTGTACATGGCCAACCAAATGGAGGGACTCCGGTTGGGATGGTCCTCCACCTTTTTCTGGAAAACAGAAACAGGTACCCATGCATTAAGAGAAGCCTCCCAGGCTTTATATGGCAACATTCCTGTCTGGATGCCCAAGTGGTTCCTGAAAGGTGTTTTATACCAGGTGAGGCAGCAAACACGTTGTAATTATCGACAGATTTCAGACATTCTTCACAGCAAATTCAAATTCTGGCTCCCCTTGGTAGCTGTGCTTTCTCACCTCTATATCCTACCACTTTCCTGAAGCTGTGAACACAGGAATGCAAGCACAGATTATCATCCTGGCAGGCAGCCATTGTCCCTTGTCACATTTGTGCTCAGGAAAAGGTCTGACCTTTCAGCCCTTTGCTCACGTGGGTAATCCTGGTTTCACAGTAGCTGTGAAACCACTTGATGCAGTAAAGGCTTCTGACTGCAGGAAAAATACATGACAATTGCAAGAATATAGTTCAATTTAATTTACCTGGAATTTTTACCATCTCTTGGATCCCTTCCAGGATGACACACTTCAACCAATCAATGATAGCTGTGCTCAAAAGGTGAGAGCAGCAGACCAGGATGGGAGGTAAGAGTAAATCAACTAAGGGTCCCCTCTAGCCTTCAGATCTGTGAATTTCCACAGTATCGCAACTCTTGGCTTAAACATCAACTAGCAGATATGTCTTAGTGTAATCAGAAGAGTTCTGATATCTCTGAGGTCCTTTCAATTTAACGAAGAAAAAGTTTTACTGATCAGAGCTGTGCTCTGCAGAGTGCTTCCTTTCACTTCAGGCAGCAGCTTTTGACACTTTAAACAAGCATCTGTCATTTCCCAAGTAGCACAGATGCCTGCAAGCTGCAAGCCAAGCCAAGCCCTCTTGAGCATTCACAGAGATTTTAGGCACAGCCGAGCAACAACCACCCCCTGCCCCAGCAAGTTCACCAAAGAAAAAGCAAATGTGCCAGTAACCTGCCTGGCTGCCTCATGGCTTTTTTTCCCCTCTTTCCTCATTTTTTCCCTTTTGTGCCATTTCCACAGTGAGATGGATTATGTGCATGGTGCCAAAAATGTGCAGGTGGACCAGATGGCTGCCAGAGATTGGGCCGGGATGGTCATACCCAATGAGCTTAGGAAGGAGCAATAAGCACGACGGGGTCAAATTAGACCTACCATTCCAGAAAGGGTTGAGAATGAAACTGCTTCCTCTGAGGAGGGAAAGAGCACAAGGGCCTCGTGTGAGTTGCCTAGACAAAAGGCTCTGAATTTGTAGCCTAATGGGTTTTGAGCTTGAGTGCCCTAAAAGGGTTAATCATCCTCCTCAAATAAATTATTAATAACTTGAACAGCTTGAGAGGAGCTAAGCTAATTTATTGGGTAAATAGCTGCCATCTTTTGGAAAAAATTGTTATATTATTCTGGGCATTCAATTAATAGTAAATTTGGTAAATGGCAAAGGTAAATCCTTATTTCTCTAACAATTTAACAGCCATTTTCATTGTTACTACAATTCACACATCGGTCTTCACTACATGAAATCTGTTTCCTTTTCATTGGAAAAAATACTAATCAATTTATCTTATTTATTGCTAAACACTGTTTTTTCTTCTTTTTTTAATCAGGACTTCATATTAGCTGAAGCATGTAATGGGAAGAGGGAAGAAGGACTTTTTTCTAATTATAATTTCTTTTCCAGAACGGTCCTTGATTGTTATGGGCTTGCATAGAATGTTGCTGTGTTAATTAACCAGTCTGGGCTGCTGTTCTCAGCGGTGCCACTTGATTAGGTTTTCCTTGTCTTTGTCAACTTCCTTTCAAATTCTTTAATTTTCTCGACCTTGGGCACTCCGCAGCTGGAATAAAGGGCAGTGAGACAGTGCTTGCTGATAAATCAACTCACCTGTAAGGTTTGCCGCAGTAAATGTGGAAATCTGACTCTTCTCATAGTTATGGAGCTGGCAGTATAAGCCTGGCACTGAAGGGCAATGCCCTGTCCCTCTGATTTATAGTTAACACAATTTCATTCCTCCTTTTTTTTGCCCTAGCAGGTAAGATCCATAGTGGCACATGAATAGCAGGCATGGGAAACTAATGGCCCTTGACTTTAAAAATTGATTTTTCTATTACATGCCCAAAAGAAAAGCTTTCCATGGACAATCAGGACAAATTACACAGGATTTAGGTTGGTGGGGTAAGCCAAATGCAATATCAATGTGCCAAATCTGTTTTTGGATATGTGATATATGATGCAGTGGTATGTGGTGTGAAACATCTCGACTGTTTCTATAGAAACTGAAACAAAAGCCAAGCAACAACAGACAGAGGATCACATTTGGGGGGCGGGCCATGGGGGGTAAGTGGAATTATGTGAGAATTGATACAATTATTTCCATTTTCATAGCATGCACAAGAGATAGCAAGACAATGTGAGCTATCTCAAAAGCATTTTACAATATAGAGTGTTCATGGTCATGTTCAGCACCTTACATCAAGGTGTGATAAGAAGGGTTTGGGAAGGAGCAGGAGTTTTCTCTCTGCGGGGCCATGGAGCACAGCTGAGATCAGCGATCTCCAGGCACAGGCGGGGATAACCCCACTTAATCCAGAGGAGGCTGTGGGGCTCCCCTCACCAGTTGCAGGAGATTAGTGGAAAATACACACTTGGCAGCAGAGACAGTGCCCTATCACCTCCTCCAGACTGCAGACCACACTCCAGTCTGAAGAATTTTCCTAATTACGTGGCTGTTTTCTAGCCCAGCCAGGCACGAGCCAACGCATTTCTCCACAGGAATGAACTACAGTGAGTTCCACTGCCTGGCTCCTTGGATTTTCTTTAGCCATTTGGTTTACTTTAACTTTATCTACAAAATACCTGTTTACTTCAAGGTTACAGCCTATTTTTGAATAGTAGCACAAATGTGCTAGAGCCTGTGGTAATCTCAAGACTTTAGACAACTACAGAACACAAAATATCTGATGTGAGGCAGCATCAGAAATGTAGGTGAGTGTAGCTGCATAAATAACATTTATGCAAGTGCTTGTATGTGCATGACACACACTGAGGGAAGCTACACACTGAAAATTTGTGCTCATGCACACAAGCAATAGCACATTTAACTTGCCTTTTGGCATCTGAACTGCATTTTTGTGCAGGCACAGACAGTACCTGCAGATGTGAACGAGCTACAGACAAGTGCTGGCACACAGCTGTCGTGCCTGTCATCAAGAATGGCACAGACTCAGGTCCTTGGGTCATGTAGGTGCATACCCCTCTTTAAGTAGGGTTTAGGCACCTTAAGGAGCTGGCCTAAGGGATGCATCTCTCCCAAGCTGCTGTGAAAAGCTCAGTTCCAATGACTCAGTAGCTTTCTGCTTAAAGTAGAAGGATCTTGATCTCTGGTCTCTGTAATCCTCAACTGCAGAAGGAAAGAGAAGCAACCTGTGTCTATTAAAATATAACTAATTGTACTGATTATTGTTTCATCTCAGAAGGCACAGAAGGGAGCCTGCAGCTCCATTAGGTGCTAGGAGCAGAGAGCTGCCTAAATGCTTCCAGAAGTTTCCCTGGAAAATCCTGCCCTACCGAGTGAGTTTTCCCAGCCATGCTTTCTGTACTGGGTCTGGCTGGGATGGAGTTAATTTTCTTCATAGCAGCCTGTATGGTGCTGTGTTTGGTGACTAAATCACTGCTTAGACACCAGTCTTTTGGCTACTCTTGATGTGTGGTTTTGGCTGTTTCTCTGTCTGGAGAAAAATGAAAGGTGAAGATGAGTGTTTCCAGCTGATACTGTGGACAGAATGTCTTCTGGTTTCATAAGTAGCTAAGATTTAAACAAATCTTTCACTATTAAAATCTAGCAAGTGATCAGTCTGTTGTGGTTTTAGTTTCCAGTTGCACTCAGTTTGGCAACTCTCTCCTGTTATAAATTCACTTAAAACCAAACAGTAACTATTGGATTGGAACTTCCTACGCCAATGTTTCACCTTGGAACAAACAGTCCTAATTTAAAAATTTCTAAAACAAGAATTTCATGAAAGCTGAAGAAATTCGAAGTGACACTTTAGGTTTCTAAGGCAGAGCAGTGACATGGACATCTGCGGTTACCTTTTGTTCCTCATAGGCTTCTTCAAGACAGGCATGATTTGTCACTGCTCTCATTGCAATTGGGAGCTTCCCGATGGCCTTCAGGTCCACAGGTTTCTTGTGAGCAGATATAATGAGAGTGTTCATCCACCAGTAAGTTGCCTTTGAGAGCAAATTGACAAAGGGCTGCAGGAACCTCACCCCGAGATCCTGCAGATCCTCTGGAGGCTTTACCTTCTGAGGGTTCATGAAGAACACATACCTCTGGAGAGGAGAAAACAGACAAACACAGGCTGAGGAATTATCTTATTCATGGTAATATTTTAGTAAAAACTATGTGCAAGACAACCACAGCGTCAAATTTGCACTTAAAGGTAATTATATGTTGAATTTCAATATAAATTTGCATGTAAATAGGAGCATTTCCATTTTGACAGATAACTGGCGAACAATTGAGCAATGTTGGATGTGGATACAGCTCTGTACCCTACCAGCACCACCTATCTCGAGCTGAACAACAGTGAAAATGAATTCTTGGGAAATAATTGTATTTTAAATTATTGTGGGTAAGAACATATGCTGACACATTCACTACATAAATAGTTCATCAGCACTAACACAGCACATATTTTACAAATTGCATCCACACACCTATACCCTCCTCATGTGCACAAGTATGCATCTATCTATACAAATACATGTGCACTTTGTGTGGATAGATAAACACAGGCACACACACACCAAGCCCAGGGGATACAACAAGGACATACATTTTAAAGAGATTTCAATCACCACTGATTTCCATAGAATTAACCAAACATTTATGGCCAAGCTAAACTTGGGCCTAAACCTGACACAAGCCAGAGTTCCTGGGATTAAAGACCCATCTTCATCCCCATGATAACACTGATATTTTTCCAGATCCTGAGGAAGAAGCCACATACCCTGACTCGGATGACATTGATCTCCACAGCCATCAGCAGCCCATAGAGGATGACCATGATTCCAGTGATGCAGAAACGCAGCTGGGAAAAAGGCACCCCGTCCTGGCAGTATCTGACAAGCTTGATGGTTTTGGTGACAAAGGCCATTATCCAGTAAAGAAACAGAGCTGTAAAACAGGTACAAGTGCATAATTTAAAAATAAATAATAAAAAAGTGTAACTACGCCATTTTGGCTGCCACGGCTTGGTGCAATGCAGGCCCAGTGACCCTCTATGTCACCCGCCACTGTTTTCTTTCCCGGGCCACAACCCTTCAAACAGATCCACAATGGCAGATCTTCACACAGGTAAGAAAGTCCACTGAAGGGGATTTAATCTGAAGAGGAACTTTGTTCTTAAAGTGAAGGAAAAGGCACATAGCTTAACAAATGTCATACTGCCTCCTTGAAAAAGCAAGGTGCATCCCAAGTGAGAATATGGAAATGTGCTCATTTTGAAAAAGAATTTATGGAATGCAGTGTTATCCTGCATCCTGGCTGGTATCTACCAGGGGCTTGTTCAGGTGGTTGAGCTTTAGGCAGTTTGGACAATATACTTGTGTGGAACATTATTCTGCAATGTCTAGTCTGACCATTTCCTGACTGAGAGAGCAGTGAGATAATCTCAGAATCAGCTGCAAATGATGTTGAGAAAGAGCAGCATCTGCACACGATGGTTTGTGGTCAGATCACTTTTCAAGGTGGCCTTTTGAAATAGCCCTTTTGAATGCAGACGAGTTTTTCCTCAAAATAATGAGCAGTGTTAAAAAAATACCTAAAAGCTCATTGTAGAAATGCAACAGGTATGCAAGGCTTTCTTTTTTGTGATAATTTTAAAAGCAATTTTCAGTGTGTACCTTATGAAAGATGCAGTAACTCCTATGATACTACCACCTGGAAGAGCAGAGAATTATTCCTCCCTCTTTTAACATTCTCTTCACCATCCTCTTCGACCTACACAAGCTGACTTTGGCTAAAATACTGGGATTTGTAAGAGTACATAAATATCAGACTCAGACTTACCCAGCAGTAACTTTGGAAAGTTGGATGTTTCAATATTGTGGTAATAGACTATGGATACAGTGGCAGCCACAAATCCCATTATAGCTGGTAGAAAGAGATGCAGGTGGCGAGATTTCATTTGTCTGAAAATAAGTAAGGTACAAATTAGTGAATTTGGTGCCTTTTCTTCAGCATTGTGTAAAACCATAGGTGTTCTGCTAATCTATTTAACAGGACAAATCTGACTTTCCTAGAGACAAGAAGATTTTTGTCCTCATGAGTGCTTTAACTTTGGTCAATATTTGCTTGCCATTGTAGCTTAAGAGAAGAGTTAAAAGCTAAGAACAACAGCTTCACCTTCATCCCATTAAAATCTGGACAGCTCATGAAAGAATTCTATGAAATTTTTTGGGGGAAAACCTCCTCATGCCTTACTAGCCAGCCCATCAGGCATTAACACTGTTCATTAACAAGTGCAATTAGCGTGGTTATCCACCAAACTCTGCCACTTACGTGTCGGAAACTATCCCCTCTGCTATTTCACACACGTGCACGAACAGCAGGGTGAATGTCAGGATCCACCGCAGGTTGTGCCCGGGGAAGTGCAGCCAGGTATTGTGGTGAATCTGCACTTTGGAGCTCTGGCTTCCCCAGCCTGGGAGATGATAGCAAGGAAAGAGGAAGGTTATCTCACAGCCAGTCAGCAACTGATCTGGTTATCAGTTTTCTGGGGCGCACTTATACGCAATTAATACAAACCCCCTACAAGACTACAGGGCTGTTGTTACTAAAAGATGACCCAGGAGTGTCTCAGTTACCCCATAATTTAAATCAAACCCTGAAGACAAGAAGACAACACTTTTCCCAAATTACAGTCAAAGAGAAGTCATCCCTGGCCAAGATTTAGGATAAGACAACAAAAAAACCCCCAAACATCCCAAGCGTCACCCTCAGACAAGAGGGATTGACAGATTTGAAGTGACGGCATCCTCACGTCTTTCAGAGTCACAGACAAGAGTGGGAAAATTTTCCAACAGATACAAAAGCTGCATCCTCAGATGAGGCCTCCAAGATGCATTTACTTGACACAAGTAACATTTATTATCTGTTTCAGGCCAGTTTGGGAGCACAGTGTGAGGGAACGCTGCACGGTGATTTCACAGCTTCTGTCCCTTCAGGCACAGCCCAGCCTCCTAGGCCTCTGCCTTCCTGGCCCTTTAAATCTCCCAACACAACGCCAGGACTCAAATGAATCAACAAATTAAACTTGAAGCCATGTCATCACCTCAGATGTCACCTGTCCTTTCCAGGCAAGATCCCCTCTGAGGCCAGCAACCCAGCAAAAAGTGGGACACAGAGGATCAGAGGGAGGTGACAGGGCTGGCGGAAGCTAAAGCCTGACCACAGGTTGACTTCTCATGGTGGCGAGCTCTTGGCCTCTGTCTCTTCCCACACAGATACAGGGTTGTCCTGAGTCAGTAAGCCCAAAAGTCCCTCTTACTGTAAGGCAGCTCCTGGGATTCCCTGACAGGCTTCCCAAAGCCCATAGAGAATCCCAACAACAGCACATTTTGGGGAAGTAAAGAAACAAAATCAAAGAAAATAAAACAAACTCAGTTTAAAACCCAGGCTTTTGATACACAAGGATGCAGCATCTCATCATGCTTAGAGGCTCAGCAGGGGACTCAGGAACACACAAACCAGAACCTAAGTTTATTCATTCTTGGAAACTCTCAGCATTTCACCATTTCATCCTTGTTTAATACACAAAATACTGCAGGAACAAATTATTCTCTCTTCTCCATTGAGAGAAGCATATCTCAAACATTTTCCATAGTTCTCTGAGACTTTCCTAATCTAATGTGGTTGTCTTTGACCTTGCCCCTATCTCTGTCTCTTCCAAGCTGCTTTTCACTTTTTATTTGCCCATACACCTGCACAAACACAGCTCATCATCAAATTTCTGGTTTGGAGTCAGTCTATACCGTGGACTCCAGTCGGCTTTTAATGCTCTGTTCAACAACTATTTGTCCTAATAATTAACTATTAACTAATTAATGATAATTAGCATACAAAATAGAAAACAAAGAATTACATACTTACATAAATAACATACAATTTAAACAAATATCTTTTTTCCTAACTTTGTTACAAAATAGAGGGAATTTTCAGTGGCTGCATTACTATTTCAAAATTGATTGGCTAATATCTCTAAAAAATACCAAAGTAGCACTTGATGTTAGAGTGTTCTAAAACATTATATCTGCCCTCAGACCTTGCATTGTACTTCCATCAAACACTTCTGCACAAAGCCCTGTCCTTCAAGGATGACCCACATCTCTCCTCAAAGGAAGAGCCAGCACTGAGGTAAAAATCCAGCACTGCTGGAGAGAGTTTCCATAACCCTGGGGTTTCTTTCCAGTCTTTGGTTATTAATTTGTTAGAATTTGTTTCTTATTCTCTTGCATAATTATTTAATTAGTTTTTAGTCACTGGATCATGTCACAGTTAGGTAAAGAGTGTCTTAACCCACAGGTTCCTGTAGCCTTTTATTCAAGCACTTTGAAGTCTTTTACATAGTGAAAGCCCCTAAATCTCAAGTTCAAATATAGTCCCAAATTCAAATCTTCCTCGTGGAAGAAATTAATACTATGTACATATGTGACACCAGGAAGGTAACATGGAAGAACTGACATGGCCATTTCTCATTCAGTTGTCAGGAGAATATTAATTTCCACTAATACTTTTGATGGTTATTCAAGTCTCTTAATGTCCTATGATCAGTTAGCCACTGTTTGACATCTCTGGAAAAGTATTACATTGCATTTATTTCACCACTGCAAATCACTGGGATAAAAAGACCACTATAGAAAAAAAAGTATCATTAGAGTACTAGCTTAGATGGGGTTTTTTACTAGACTATGTAAGTTGGAGCCCCTCCACTGTCCTAAATTCCTCAGGAGGGATTTATCATTTCTTTTTTTTTATTCCTGTGGGGAAAAAATTATCTCTATTTCTCTACTTTCGTTTACAAATGTTGGCAAAAGAAGGAATTATTCTATTTTAAATATTTCCTGCAGTTCTCCTAGCCTTGGATCCAAGGTGAACATTTTGGATATTCTCTATAATTCATGTAACTTCAAGGAAATTCAGACCCACTGCCCTAAGTCTTCTAGTATCTAATAATAGCAAAGGTTGCAAGTTGCCAGTTTCAAATCTGAAGAAAACTTCTACAGAGAGAAGTTTCATAGCATTTGGATCTGATCTCTCTAGTTCTCATCCATCTCTTCATGCTGATTAGTTCAGATTTATAGCTAAAATTCCCACATTTCAGCAGGTTGGCCTCACGTCCTCTGGGTGAAGCCATTCTGCCTCTTCTTTTTTGGAACTAATAAATACAAAGCATCTAGTGGTTTCACCAAGGCCATGCAAACATGACTGAGTATAAATACATGCTCTAGTGTTTGGGGGATGGCAGAGCTCCATGGAATAACTCACCAATGAACAAAATTGGGAAGGTGATAAAGAGCAGGAAGACATGAGGGACCAAGTTGAGGGCATCCACAAAGCAGACGTTCCTGAGGACACCAGCACTGATGTTGTAGGCTGAGGTATTGTCATTACCACAGAATGCGAGTCCCATCTCTTCCAGAGGGTCTGGCTACTACAGAAAAGAGGCAATTGTTGACTACCAAGAGTGCTGGCATTTGCCTTGGCCAAAGACAAAATAAATATAATAAAAAGACAGGGAAGGAGCACACTGAACAACCCACAGAGAATAACACAGTTGTATTTTGAAAATTATTTTGGGCTATTTCAAATACAAGCACATTAGAAAGCTGTGTTTATATGACATTACTATTATTTATATTTTGATAATATTCTTTATATTTAGCTGCATTCATTCTTTAAGTGCTATTTTTAAATACATTATGCTGTAACTTCTAGTGCTCATTATAGGCAGAAGCGCTATGCTGCAAAAGCTTTGTAAGAATATAAAGAAAGGAAGTAGAAGATTTGAATAAAAAGTATTTCCATTTCTCATAACAAAACCCAAATGGACATAAGCTGACTCCTGTGTGTTGCTGTTTCTTTGGTGAGCCAGCATTTTCTGTGCCATTATCTCCAATAATTTGTTACACTGCATTCCCAGTGCAAGCTCTGAACCTTTGGTATTTGTGATCCGGCAGCTTTGCACTCACTGATATTTTGTATTTCTTCATTGTCGCATAGAACAATAGCCACATACACAAGACTTTACAGAACTCTTAACCAAAGCAGGTGGTACTGAAGATTGCCTAGGCAGTAAATCAGAACTTTTGCTTGATCCTGAAAGCCCTTACACACGTGCTTTGACTTATTCCAGCAGTCTCTGATTTCCATGATTTCTTGTGTTCGTGCTTGCAGAGCGTGGGCCACAGAATGACCCAGAGTTATGGCCAGGTTCTGGCTTAAATCAACCTGTGCATCATTTATTTTTTCATTCTTCTTTACAAGAAGATGAAACAGGACTGCAAACAAAGTCTTTCCTTGCTCATTTCTTTGCTTGAGACTTACACAGAGCCATATAGTGCTGTAGAATCAGTTGGGGAAACTCACTTACCCATACCTTTTTCTTTTCTCAAATTTTACATGCTAAAACAGAAGGAATATATTTAACACATCAAAGCATCTGTCTGCAACAACATTGACATTAATGGGTTTTGCACAATCAGAACAAGAGAGGGATGCAAAAAATGCATGAATGCAGTTTAAAAACAAAAAAAAAAGTCAGTTGAATGGGGAGAAAAAGACTTCCTTCTTTCCTCAAATAGTTCAGATTAGTTCTGTAAGCTGTTTAAACAATGTAATCATAACAAGGTAAGCATAAACTACACAAGTAGTCCCTTAGAGACAGAATAAACATGCAGACTTTCACAACAATACTGAATTCAAAGAGGCCCTTTGAACCTCTGCTAAACCCCCTTTCAGCTTTTAACCAAGTTCTTTTTGGATCTGAAAAGCATAACCCATATCAAAACACATCAGCAAAGAGGAGTTTCTTTGAAAGGAGTGTGATAAATGCACTCCCTTTCCCAAATATATCAGCAGTTTATAGCTGAGACTTGCCAGAAGTTAAGTGTAACTCGCATTCATGTACTCACTGTGAGGCAAAAGCTGAGGGTCAACCGACTCAAACTTCAGTAACCACCACCTGCTAACAGTCCATGTGCTGTAACACAATTTGATGGAGAGTTTGGCCCATTCTCTATAACGAATAGAGTGATATGACCACTATCTTTCTATCATTTTGTTTTTATATCAAAGTACATTCATAAATGCATAAGGCTAGTAACAAAAAAGAAATATTCTGTTAATGCAGGCTCTGTCTCAGTACATATCAAGAAGTTATTAGCAAAACAAAAATGGAACTTAAAAAAAAAAAACACACAGAGGTTGTTTGGGTTTAATTTGTAAAAGCTTGACATGTCTTTTTTAAAGGAAATGTAATGCTAATGGTAATCTCTTGAAAATCAGAAGTGCTGTTTCCTCATTTTTATCAAAGGTCAGCAGTCCAAGGGAGTTCTGCTGGGAATTTTCCTCCCTTTCCCACAAAGATGACTCTTTTCTGAGGCAGCATAAGATGCTGTTTTGGTCTAGTGGTTGGAGTGGTACTGAAAGGCAGGAGAATCCTGGGTTCAGATGAGCACAGAATCACTGACTCCCAGTGTAGCTTTTGGCTTTTAGCCAAAGATCAATCTGGGAGAAAGGATGACAACCACATCCAAGGGAAGCTAAGGGAACTGTTGTTTTTTTCCCCATTTTTCTGGAAGGGAAATGGAATAGAGGCAGCAAATATTCAAGTGAAGGACTATTAACTGCAGGGAGGGTGTTTTCTCCTAACTAGAGCCTGCCATCAGTTTGCAGAGGTTTCCTATCACACCTCAAACAATAGTCCCTAAAAGCTCTCGAGAAAGATGCATCTTTGAAGAATCACATCTGAATCTTCACAAGAATCTGTGCTGTGGTTTTGTGATGGAGTATGTCCAGTAACACTCTTAAAACCAATTGTCCTTCACACATTGCCAGGGCTGAAAAAAGAACCTGATCCTATTAGTTAATACTGATGTGTAGAGACAGTGCCCATCATACTGGTGATATTTTTCAAGAGAAAGTATGGGCAGTCTTTCGCCTTTTGTTACAGGTTCATTTCAAAAAGAG
>WEIT01017735.1:177207-267548 GCA_013389985.1 Dryoscopus gambensis
ATTTAATTGTCTTCTCTTAAAATGAGAGAGAAAATCAAGCCTAGGTTGGGTAGTTTGTAAAAAATCCTCAGAAAATAAAAAAGATTGCATTGTAAATGAAATGAGATAGGGTAATTGACACTAAATCCTTAAGATTTTTAATCAGAAAACTTTATCATGAATCAGTTTATCCAGTCACCATGTTCATTAAACTTCCACAGGCTTAACATCTATCAAAATATTCTGATCAGTGATGTGATGCTGTGCTGACCTAATGCAGCTTTGGCCTCATAAAATGCCAAATCAGCAAATGTACAACTCCCCTGTTTAGCAGCACCCAGCTCAGGACATACATCCTGTACAGTTTGGCACTGATAGGGAATAGAGGAGATAAGAACTGTGAAAACGTTAATAGTCCATTAATAGTCCTCCTCCCTCCCTTCTTTCCTTTCTCCCACTCATTTTTCCATCTCCACTGTGCTGGGAACGAGCTGTGGCTGGAAGTGGAGGACTCATGTTCTGCATCTGTTGGCACATCCAAATTTCATAACACCTGCTGCTGGCAGTTGTCTGGATCCTCAGGAGTGGATTCTCCTCAGGAGACCCTGCACCACCTTAGAACTCTGAGAAATAATGGCACACTCCAGTGTGCCTTGTGGGGAGACAGGAACCTCTCCATCATTCCCTTCCATTTCTGGTACAGAACACAGATCCAAAACACCCTCCAGTTTTGTGACTCAAACCGCTGGACCTTGCTGTGTTTTTTGGAAAACTTAGATACAGAGGAGACTCTGGAGATGGAGAGATGAACAGACTCATAACCCCCTGGAATAAAGCATGTAATGTAGTTCCTACCTCTTGGCTCAAGTTTCCTAGATAAGGGGAATATACTGGATGAAGTTTTGTTGATATCAAAGGGAGGTTGCTTTGCATTTACAGTCAATGCCCTTTGGTTTGAAGCTGAAATTAGCCATTACTTTCTGCTGCATCAGGGCATGCCTCCAGAAGCTCATTTTCATTAGCCTCAAAGGTTAACAAGCTGTGCTCATCTCCAAAGAAGGACAGAAAGAAAAGCCCCTAAGGCAGAAGAACAAATCCTTGATTTCTCTAGACAGTACAGGGTGTTTTTCGACAATGCGTTTGCAGCTCCACTAAAAATAACAGGAGTTGGACCATGACAAGTTTTCAGATGCAAGAGCTCATCCAAGAAAACAGTGCAGCCTTCAATCTTTTTCAAATAAAAAATTGATAATATAATGGCAAAACTTCTTGTGCCCACACTCAGATCCCATGCTTCGAAAGTTCAGTGTAGCTACAGAAGGACACATTCTTAGGGCTGCAAACAAGTAGCACGTTCAAAAGCTTCAGACTAATTAGAGTCAAAGTTGCACTTTCAAATATTTCAGTATTGCGAGTTAAGGCTAAAGAGATCTTTAATAATTCTAAGAATTTTAAAGAGTTTTAAAAGGCCTCAGCTACAGTGACTTTTAATCAGTCTTAGTTTTGAAAGATTTCACTCAAAAGACTGAGCCTGGAAATTAAGACGGTTTGAAGATCTTGACTGCAGTGACCCAGTGAAAGAGCAAAAAGGCACCATTCCCTTCTTTCTGTACAACCATAAGATTTCATGAAATGAAAATGTGAAAAGGAAGAACAACAAACTNAACTAAAAAACCAAAACACGAAGAATTGAAGAATTGCAGTTGTGCTTACTGTTGTAATTTAAGGAAAACTACAGCAGCACAGGAAGATGGAACACTTCTATGACTGACCACTGAGCAAATCTGGTTCCCTTAATAAAAATAAAATCAGTCTTCCCTTGGCTTTAACTCTTATAGTAAGCAAAAGCTGGGCTTCAGTCAGAACTAGACCTGTAGAGAGGGAAATAGAGGTATCTTGCCCATGTGAGGAAGTGCTCTTTGNTTCTGGTTTTTCCACAAAAAAGACAGAATGCTGATCACACAGACCAGCAAAACCTGTACTGCTGAAGATCTTGGAATTAGACCTAAGCAAATCAGAATACAGAGTGGACTGAAGTTTTCTCACCCTGTGGCCAAAGGTGAGTTTCTCCTTCCCAAAGGTGAGGAGACAGACTTTTTAGGCCGCAGTAAGTATGCGGGGAGAGATCAAAGGGGTAAAACTGGGCTGCAGAGCCACAGGAGGAGAAATTTGAAGAGATTTCTGTTGTAACAGGGATGCAAGAGATTAAAGCCTTAAATGCTCCAACTCAGAGAGGTTACTGCATTCCACAGCAGCAGCTGCCCTCCTACACCTGCCAGGACCCTTCCTTAGGCACACTGGAAGCAGCACTGTCTGGAAGGGTAAACAGGTGAATTAAGCAGCAAAGCCTGGTGGGTTTATCACCCTCAGAAATCTGCTGTGGGCATCTGTCTGCTTTGTAACCAGCTCACAATTTATCAGAGAGCCATGCAAACATTAGTTCTGTCTCACAATTAACAGTCTTAATCACAGTGGTGCTGTTCGCAAGATAAGATGCCCTGCTCACATCAAGCTTGACATCAGAGCTGAACTGCTGCAGTTGCCCTACTTCAATTCCTAACTTGGCTCATGCAGGACTGTCTCAAGGACATAACAGTGGAGAAATATCCACCAGCCTCTTAGCAAAACTTTGTCTGTGGGTCCCAAAGGAAGGGAGAGGCACTGGAAAGCAAAGGCCTCTTCTTCTCATATGGATTGACCTTTTCTCTAAGCTCATGTTTAGGTTGAAATTTGTGGAGCTGAAAGTTTCTCTACAGGAAGATGGCTTTGACTGGCAAACAGCAATGTCTGAACAAAATGGGAGCAGCCTAACTGCCACATTGAGAAAAGAAATTGTGTAACCTAAACATGAATATTCTGGAGAAAACAGATGAAGGGGTAGCAAGTTATTTTGAAATTTGTTGGTCATCTGCAGTAATGAGCTACTACTTCTCATTAGGTAGTAGCAGCTTTTCAGAATAACTGTTGAGCTGCTCATAAACTCATTTAAAAAGACAATGTTACTCACAGTCATTACAAAAAATGGCTTTCCCAGAGAAAGTTTCACTTGCTGTTGAATACAGTAGGCCAACAAGTTATCCTGGGGTGACCACATCAGCGTGGGTACATCACAACGTATTTGCTTCACCGCTAATTATAGCAGGAATGTTATACTTTATAATAATGTTGCCAAGCATGCTAGGTTTAATCTATCATTGCAGACATGGAAATGTAGTAATGGGACAAAGACCATCTGATAACAAGCATGTGCCATCTGAGGACACGAGCTACATTCAGCAAACCCAGCAGGAGTGCTGAGTGCCAGGTAAATTTTTAACACTTGCAGGCTGGAAGGCCTTCGTCCTTCAACGTTACTGTCAAATTACTCACTTTAACGTCTGTCTTTATGAACTCTACAACTCATCAGAGATTCTCAGAGGTGGTTTTTCCTTCTCCCTTTGAGAATGGCCTGTGCTGAGTAGCCAGTATGAGCTAAAGCCACCAGCCAAACTTCACAGAGGAGGGGAATGGAAAGAACAGAGGGGAATGGAAAGAACAATCAGAAGGATGGGCCCATGTTGGTACCAGTGGAAGGCAAGTTTCAGCTCTCCTTTACATCATTTGGGAATCTGACTCCCTGTTGGTTTACTATAATGAGGATGTGAACTATCTGAACAGCAGTTCACCCTTCAATGAAATAGCTAAAAAAAATCTCATGTCCTTTAAGCATTTAAATTTTTGTGCAAAGGTCCCCTTTACTGGCAAGTTGAGACTTCCTGGTTTTAGGCTAAGGTGGACAGACATAGTCATAAGAGAATAAACAAAAAGCAGCACAAAAGGGATTCATGAACAAATATTCACTGTGAAGAGGAGAGAAGTTTTCGGAAGGAAGGAAGAAAGAAAATAGGTCAAAGTCGTAAACATGGAAATGACAAAACATTGAACCTAAACACTCACAAATCTCACTTTAACAAGCATAAATGGGGGTTCTCAGGGCTCTAAGCCAGTTCATGAGATATATTTTCCATAAGCAATTCTGAAGAAGACAGTGGAAAAATGGTAGTTAATCTAAATTTCCATTAAAATTACGAGAACATCCTCACCAAGTACAAAACCATAAGAATTCTAATTAAAGACATTTTAACTACCTTAAGGGTCTTTTAAAGTGGACTTAAAAATCTTCATATTCAAGAGTTTCATCTTACCTGGATTATCACTCTGATCGTCATGCTCTGCAAGGTACTTATGACTATAAAGAGTATAAGTACACTCCTCAGGTGGAGCTTGTTTGGGGGAATAAGAATATTTTGAAAAACATTTATTGCAGTAGTTCTGTTGTCCATATTTAAAAAAAAAAAAGATATAAACTTTTAGTTGCACTTCCTCATTAAAATATATCCCTTTACAGAGCATACTTGTGTCTCAGTTCAGATCAAATTTAATTTTGGTCTTACACAGAATGTGCATTATATGCCCATATATACATATAAACATGTATGTATATACATATGTGTATGCATATAGGTGCAGGGTGGAGAAAGTAGTTTTACAAATAAATCACGAAAGCAAGAACTTGTCTTTCCTTCTGGAATTTCCCATAGTAAATTTTAACTAAGGACAAATGATTAATTTATAGCTTTGAATGCACACAATGGAAGGCCTGACTCTGAGGTTTTCCACAGATTTTAGGTTACTGCTCTGAATCTTTTTCCTTTCTAGGTTTAACCCTTCTCGTTTGCTCTTCTTACCTTCCTAAAAGCACTCTAACCCAACCTATGTGATCTACAGTCTTGTAACAAGTTCTGCTGAGGTAACGGCTGAAAGCAGTGCCCATTTAAAATCTCTTTTATCAAAAATGTCCCAATACAAAATACAATTTTCTTTTTATTCCTTATTTAAGCTGTGACCACCTATGCTCCACAGACCCCTCTTCCTTGCTAAGCGCTGTCCCAGCTCCCCTGGGCCTCAGGATGATGAATTACCTCTGGTGCTTGTCAGCATTCGCAGCGCTAACTGCCGTGTGCCACAGCCTGATCCAAACGGTGCTGAAGTCAATGCAAAGAATCTCATTGACTTCGGGAGCCTTCTGGATCAGGATCCAAACACAGGGAAAATCACAACGGCAGTGGTGCTAAACAGGCTATTGGCACTGCAAAGCATTTCACACAAACATCTGCAGTGGTCTCACACATCTAAATACATCGCTTTTTTTTTTTTCTTTCTTTTTTGGAAAGCTTCTCCACACAATGCGATCCCCAACACCAGCGTGCTACGCTGCCTGCTGTAAAACCTTCGACTTCACATTGCCAAGACAGGACAGTTTAAAAAAAGAAACATAACCCTGTGAACAGCAGCAAAGAAAACATCAGCAGGAGGGGACGGTAAAGGCTGAGAACGCCTGCGAATGGAAAAGGAAAAAGAGATTGGAGTTGTAATCCCAGGAAAGAACGAGGAGCAGCCCTGTCCCACGGATATAAAGGGAAGGAGGAGGAGGAGGTGGTTAGTGGGAGATAATGGGGGGAGGGTCATCGCATGCCCCGTTTGGTTGCTGAATGTTAGATCAAACTCTGCAGCTTACCTTTGTAAACACAACCCCAAAATACCAACCCAAAGTGTCACTCGGTTGTGCTATGTGATCAATATCATCCCGATGGCAGGATTTTCCTCCACTTAGTGAAGCCGCTCCAAGCCCTGGAGTGGATTATTTTTAGGCTGGTGATGGGAAGATCAGCTGCTGCCTCCTATCGAGTTTCCAAAGTGCACAAACCCTTCTTGCCTTTCTCATACGCTGAAGGGGGCAGGAAACTGGGAAGAGACAGGCAAACAAAAAGCACCAATTTTTCGCCTCCTGAAGCTACAGTCTCCTGGGATTTCTTCTGCTTGCTTTTATTTTCATTTTTCCCTCTCTGGAGCAGTAAGATTCCAAGAGGCTGCGTTGCAGCACATGGACTATTAGCGGATGGCTATTCTGAAGTAATTGATTTAGACAAGGTAGCCTAACTTTTGGCAGGATTGCGGAGATTCAGCTTTTGATTTCTTTGGAATTAATCTTGGATAATTTGAATTTGACAGCATAATTTTGCATGTCTTCCACCACATTAAGCAGAAGAGTCTACTCAGATATTTTACTTTACTTACTTAGCTAAATCCCTCCAGCTTTTTTGCTTAACGTACAGACCAAATCTCACTTTTTGATCACACAGGTCTCCTTCTTTTAAGACATCTTTTTTAAAACTTGAAATAAAATTCCAAACTAACTTGATGCTCATACCAGGAATATAGTTTTCAATACAATAGCCCTTATTTACGTGGGATAATATTTTTTAGTTGCAAAATCCATTATATATGTTTACTTAGAGGTAAGGAAGTCCCAAGAGAGCCCACATGTGGTTGGTTGGTTTGTTTGCTCATTTTCTCACAGCACCATCAAACAAAGATGAACCAAGATTCAGATTTTTCCATCGTGACAGTTTCACTTGAGCCCTACAACTTGAGGCCATAAATTGCAAAGATCTGGGACTTGTGGTGCAGCACAGGACATGTGGCAATGCAGGGTGGTTTTAAGTACAGCTGCTGGAATCACAGAATATCCTGAGCTGGAAGGGACACACAAGGATCATCCAGACCAATTCCTGGTCAGTCACTAGGTCCTAGAGCTGGAGGCCCCTGGGACAGAATTTTGCTTAGACCATGCAGAATCCAGGGATTGTGTCTAGATCTTTAGAGAGCAAATGGTTTCCAAGGGATTGAGGTCAAAGATGTTTCCATGTTGCCATGAATGGGGTTACAGTGAACTGTGAGCTGAGGATGGAGTTGGAGGGCTGAGGCCAAACACTGCAGGATTTATCAGAACCTTGGCAAACCCAGACTGCTCGTTTTTCTCTGATGTTTCAAACCTCTCTATTGAAGGGATAAGAAATCAGAAACCTCAGAGCTAGAGATAATTAGTACCTTTTGTTAGCTCCTTTTGATTTGAAACACCAACAAAGCTTTACACTGAGTATCTGAGACAGACCTCAACAGTCCTCCAAGGCACATGAAATGTTTGACTTGTGTTTACTTTTTTTCCCCCCTTTTACTTCTTCCTTTTTCATGTATGAAATGCTTTAGAAAAAAGATTGTGGATTGGAAGCCTCTGAGTTCTGCTAGATATCTATGTTTGTAAAAGAAGATTAAAAAAAAATCTTTGACCCATCTAATCACCATCTGAAATAGCACTGTCATGTGATATTTTTGAAAATGCATATAATTTCTGACAGAACTGCGTGACGTTTATGGCCACAATTTTCTTTACCAAAACATGAATATTTAGTTCATTGTTATTCAGCTCTGTCTTTTCTACAAAATTGTTTAAACAGGAAGGAAAAAAATTAGGCAAAATGAACATGGAATCAACCAGCATGTTTCATTTTGCTGTTTCTAAATGGGGCACTTTCATTCCTCTACATGACAAGCTAAAATGCATTGACATGCATTTTAAAAGGATTAAGAAAAATGAAAGGCTCTGAAATGTCAGAACACTCAGCCCTGATCTGGCATTTTGTATCAGGGCTTTTCGATTTGCCAGGTGAAGGGAGGGGGGAAGGGGGGAGGGGGGAGAAATGGTAATTACAGGAATTCAAAATGTTTCAGGGAAATGTTTGGACCTTTAAATGAGTGGAAACAACCACAGGCCGATCCTCAGGTACCCCCACGCCCAGCACGTCAGCAGAAGACGAGCTCTGATACCGGTATCTCCCCACGCCGGAGCTGCTTCGGCTGCAGAGGCGCCAGCGGTGCGGGACCGAACCGGGCACCGGAACCGCTGGACCGAACCGGGCACCGGCACCGCCAGCACCGGGACTGCCGCCCTGGCAGCGGGTGCGGGGGGGGGCAATGCGGGGAGGGATGCGAGGAAGGATGTAGGATGGGTGCAGGGAGGAATATAGGGAAGGATGCGGGGAGGGCTGCGGGAAGGAATACGCGGAAGGATGCAGGGAGGAATGCGAGGAAGGATGCGCCCNAGCGAGAGGAGTGCCTGGCCATGGCGGATGGGCAGCTTAAAGGCAGAAGCTGCTTCACCTGATGGCTTTGGGACGGAGAGGCAGAATGCAAAACATTCTAAGCGGATCTTAACAAAACCTCTGAGTTTTGGCTCCTTCGTTCTGTGAAATCCGCCGGCCAGCTGGCACTGATTTCCACACCCTGGTGGGCTTCCATCAGCTTAACCAGCTGAACCCAAAGGAACCAAAATGGTGGAGAAACAGCGTGTGTGGGAAAAGGTTTTCATAAATTAGGACTCACTGAGGTGAGGGAAATGACCCGACAAGCGCTGCAGCGTGGATTAATTTACCGCAGGTCCTGGCTGAGGACTCACCACCTGAATTGTCTTGGTTTATTTAACTCACTAACCAGGAAAGGAAGGGTGGCTGCACTCTGCACACTGTTCACATAACAAGCCGTCCTGGTTTCAGCTGCCAGCAGCGCTCTCTGCCATTTCCCATATAGTGGACCAATCCATGGGTCTCCCTCTACGTGTACTCTATGGCACTCCAACACTTGCAATCAAGGCACTGGGCCATAACGAGTTCCCATTTATTAGCCAGATTCAGGGAGCTGCCTGCAGGCTCCTTGTCTTTTCCATTTCTTAGGTGAAGAGCTGAAATCACCATCATTTCATCCACTTGTGCAGGTTGACACTAAAGTAGCTGTTTTGGAGAGAACCTCTCATTGTGCCAAGCTGGATAAATTCCTTGACTGATTTTAAACCAACTTAAATAATTCATGCCAGGGCTTTATGCTAACAGAGCAATACAAAAAAAATATTCAGAGTAGATTATATAAGTTATGGACAATCAAGTCTTTATTTTGCTTCTAAATTTATCACAGTGACAGAATCCCCACAGTGCTGTGTCAGAACTTGTTCCACCATATAAAAAGATCAGACTGACACAGCTTTCAAGATTAATTTTACTTACACTTGCAACCCTACTTTAAAAAAAAAGTTCTATATTTGTTTTAATTATACATTGCTCATTTTATCCAAAGAAAAATTAATGGATCTACCAAGAAAATTGTAATGCAGTAGCAAAGACTTAATTTTTTTTTTTTTTATGTAATAGAAAATGCAGCCTGGTCTTTGGGTAACTTCTCTGTCTGTTTAAAATATTTATTGTTTTTAAGCTTGGAGGGGGGAAGCAGTAGAAGCTTAGAATTATTTGAAATATTTTCCACGGCTTTTTTTAAAAGTTATCATGCCTGGTTTCTATGGGGAAAAGTGTTGTGGAAAATATATACAGCAAAATTTCAACAGAGCAATCTAAGTAGAGAAGAACTCTATATGGAGAAGGATGAGAAAATCCCAGACCTCAGAGTTCATCTCTATAAAAGGTGTAGAAAGCCACAGGCCTCGAACAGGGATTTACAAACCTTCTGATCTTTGAGGGACAACGGCGCCGTGGTGGAGTCAGAGGCACCAAATGCAGTGCTACCATTTACCTTGGTAGCTCTTGATCTTGGCAAAAGTTAGATCCTGCACACAATACAAATTTTCAGATCTCCAGCTTTATTTGTTCTGTTTGACATAGATTGTTTTATCAAAAAAAAGAAACAAACAAAAACCACTACATGGGCAAACAAATGTGTGGTTTGCATTACACTCTTTTGTTTCCTTCAAAAACCCCACAAAATCTGAGAGCTATTCCTTTAACATGGGAGGACTTTTCAAGGCTTTCAAGATTTCCACATCCTCTGAGTGTAGAGGACTTGCATCATAAATATCGTAAAGTAAACCTTTTGTACTGTAATTTAAATTCTACCAAACCCATAGACCCACTTGTATTATCCTTAACAATGATATTGTGGATTTTGCATGTCTGTCTGTGTATGAGGAACTGGGAAAAGGGGGATTCTTTTGGTTTTTAAAGAATCAGAATCATTAAGGCTGGAAAAGACCTTCAAGGTCGTCAAGTCCAACCTGTGATCAATCCCCACCTTGTCACCCAGCCCAGAGCACTGAATGCCACATCCGATTTTTCCTTGGACACCTCCAGGGATGGGGACTCCCTCCTCTGTGCCCAAAATATTGAATTTGAGTGCTCTAGGCTGACACTGTACAATTCAGACCATTCTTTTGCATTGCCCAGAAAATCTTCATTATTTTGAACCCAGCAAAACCCACCAGTCAGACTCTAAACCCTCTGCAACCAAAACAGAACTAATGTAAGATCAGGTTCATTTTCTCCCATTAAACTCAACAAGGCACCTACATTGTTCAGTCCCATTTACAAATGCTGGCTTTCGGAGGCATAATAGTCAGAAATAAAAATGTTAGGTGTTTAATTTCAGACTGAATGCCTGAAAGGGGAGTTAGATTCTAAACACAGAATTCACCTCACCCACGATTAAATGGCAGATACTTGATTGCTTGTGTCTCTGCCTGCTACTAGACTCCCTATACAGCATTTGGAGAGAAAAATACATTTTCAGATGATTATTCCTTTCATCCTAAACCAGATATAGAAGATAGTGGGAACTAATTCCCCCCAGATATGACAATGTCACCCCGTGGAGAATGACAGTGTCTATATGGTTAAAGTTCTGAAAACTTTACCTGTATCTTTTTCTTTTCTTCTTCTTTGAGGTATGGAAATAAATTTTCAGCCTGATATTTTTTTGTGTGTGTATCTGCCTTACTGTGTACAGCAAGAGAACATTTTAAAAGGGCAATAACCATGACAACTGTCTTGTAGAAGCCATCCCCACCATTTTTACTAGACCCGGTAGAACCCACACAAGAATGTCTCCCACATCCCTTTCCATCTCTGTAATTCCAGAAGTTTTCCTACTTGAGCCCTGCCACATTCTATGTTGGGAAAAATACATAGCATACGGAAAAACAAACCATCAAAACTATCAGAAATCTCTTTGATAGGAAAAGATGAAATTCATTTGCCCATACTAACCCTGAAATCTGACATCTGTTGCATACAAAATACAGTTTTCTTTTTTTTTCTGTTATTTGTTCCATGCAGAATACATTCTTTTAAAATCCACTACCATAAGAGGATGTATTTCATCCTTAAGAAGATCCGTATCTTCTTTTGCAGGCAAGATATGTAGTGCAGAGCCCTGCTTTCAGAGGAACATTCAACCATAAAGGGTCCCACATCTGCCTTTTATCTAAATCCTCATCCTCCAGTCTCTGAAGCTGCATATCTGTAAGCTGGAAGCATCTTCACAAATCTCTGTTCAGACTTCTGGGAACAGAAAAGAACTTCTCTTCAAATCCATTTCCAAAAAAAAGGACAAACCCCAAATACATTTAAAATTATTGTGATCACATTTTATGTTATATTTCAGTTAATAATATGTCATCCAGGTAATTCGACTGCTGCAGATTAAGTGCAGTATTTGAGGATTTAATACACCTTGCCCTATTCTTTGTGTTATTTGCTACCCCTGTATTTAGCACAAAATACTGATGTCCTGGATCTGGGATCTTTTCTTGTTCTCTTCTTCCTGATGTCATCTGCTACACTTGCTGGAAATTAGGAAATGGCAATGTAAATCTAAAGTCCATTTTATAGCACACAGAACTTTATTAAATCTCACTTTCTTTACATGGATTAAAATTGGGAATAAAAACTTAATCAAAAGATCAAGATTAATTTAAAATAATGCTTCTCTATTACAGTAGGAGGTGTCAATGGCCCAGAAGTGGAAGGCAGTGTCTTAGCAGAAAACAAATTTGAAAACAAATTAAAACTTCATAAATTATCCAGTAATCAGCATCCTGCAGAAACTGTATGTCACAAGGAATGCTGCACCCACAGACTCTCCCAGAACACTTTCTGAAGCTCCTGGGTAGGGTATATCTAAGGTACTTCTGTAATACTTCATCACAGGCCTGTCTGACACCAGAGAGTTCATATAAGTGAAGAAAAAATGGGAGAAATTGTTACAACACAGTTGGTCCAGGTCCAAAACAACAACAATACCATATGGTACAGAAATTATAGAAAATAGCCTTTGTGGTGAAAACAGAAGTTCCTGTAGAACAGTAGTAGCAAAACACCTCCCTGAAGTGCACAATGCTTCCAGGCAGACTCTTGGCAGACAGCATAAGATTTATCAATGGGACTTCAGGGACATTTACATCAGATTTGCTGTAATGAAGCAAAAGGTCTGAGAAATGTAAAAGGGAATTAAACATACTTTCATCATTGTTCATTCACACGATGTTTTACATCTTGTCCCTGTAGCAGTTAAGAGCACCACCATCTCATTTCAAGTGGCCCAAGGGATTATTTTGCATATGAAATACCAGCACACTGAGGCAATCTGGACACCAGCAAAATAATATGGCCAGAACAACCCTAGCCAAATCTTCACCTTGTGAATTGGTATGTAAATGGGCTGCACTCAGCTATTCTGATGAAGTAATTCATCCCTCCTCCCAGTTATCTCAGGAAGACCCCACTGGTCTATGTGTATTGCTATGTGTAGTGTGTTAAGCACTGTCACTCTAGCTGCAATTAAAAATGGACCTCATCTGTACAGCTCAGATCCAAATCTGGTCTGTAGATGCATCATCATCCAGCAGTTGGTTCAAATTACAGAGTTTTATCTACAATGAGACAGATTCCGGGAGCCAGCTTGCAGCAACTAACTGCAAGGTGAGGCTGAGGGATGTCTGAGAGCACTTGAATGTAAATGGGTTTAAATTTGAACTATAAGGCATATGACATGTTGTGCCTGAACAGATTAAATGATATCTTCAGGAGGTCAAACTCCCATTTCCCTCTTCAGAAAATCCTAGATGGAAGTACAAGTTCATATGTCCAACACTCATTTCATGCGCTGTAGGGTGCCCTGAGCAGCTGATGGGCGTGGGCATTCTTCTATTCAGACCAAAAAAACTACAACAAACTCACTTTATCTGTTGCTATGGCAATACTGTGTTGTTGGAAAAAAGTAGCTAATGGTATTTTGATTCATGTTGTTCCACAGAAGTGAGAAAGAAACCATGAGAAAAAGAAAGGAGAGATGCTTTAGAGGATGTCTCTGGGAATATTTGTGTCTTTCAGGGAAAATACAGCTGCATATACTTCTTACCTTCATTGAACAGACCCATTGTGGCTTCATCTGAACTGGATATTTGGCTAGATCACCACTCAGCCCAGGTAGCTGGTGTTTAATTAAACCAGTTCAATGCTAGTTGATAGGAAAACCACAACTAGCAGAATTGGTTGGAATTTTACTTTCAAAAGCTTTTGCCATTGTCTTACTCATGAAAAAAAAAGAAGCAAAGTATTTCTGTAATGTAATTTACTTTTTGCTTACAAAAATACAGACTTTTTTTCTTATTTCTACCTTTTTCTCCCTCTTTTATTTTCTCCCTCCTTTTAGAAGCAAAACACAAAGCAAGAAATTGGAAAATCTTATTTTTAAACCTTATTATGGATACTGACTTATTAAGGTCCGTAGTATCTCGTATTTATTGAGATGAAAATTATGATAACATTGTGAAAAGTCTTATGTGTGAAAAATTTATCTTTCTCTTTCCTATGTCATTTATTTCAGTATTTTCAAAATGCAAAATCCTAGGCCCCATATTTTTTAAATTTTAACTTGTCTTCTTTAGAAGCAGTGCTAACAGTGTTCTTACTGAAGCTGGGAGGAGACGCAGATTCCTGAACCCCTAAGGAAACTTCTAGACCTTAAAAGAGAGATATTAATTGAAGTAACAGAAGATGGAGAATATATGGAGGGATGCATTTACTCAATGTATTAAAACATTTTATGATGTCTGGGGAACTCAATAAAATGGGATTCTGAGAAATAAAACAAGCTGAAATGCTATCTTATTTACCACAATTTCTGGACACACTTTGATCAGTAGAAAACAAGATTCTTGCTTAGAAAGTTTTCTGTCCTGCAAATAAGCATTTCAGCTTTCACCAAGAAAATTGACAAGGGTGGAACAGTTCTCTTACCAAAACATTCTGTGTTTTGGTATCAGGTATCACCAGTAAAAGTGACACTACAATTTTCAAACAACCTCCTTTTCACCCTCAGTTTGAAGCATTCAACGCTGGTACCTGAACAAGGTGTACCAGAATCCAGGCATCTTCCATCTACGTATGGAGCTGTGGGAAGAGTGACACAGGGGGAGTTCCTCCTCCCTGCTAAAAACACTTGTTTTCAGACCAACAGGTGTCATCCCTCCTGAGCCTTAAGAAACACATCAATAAAGACAGAAAGTTATTGGTTTGAGCTCATAGAGTACTCGATTAGGGGGAATGGGAACACAGACAGGAGGAAAATCAGCCTACAATTTACCCTGGAGACAAAAATGGTTCATGGAACCGCTGTGTGCTTTTGGTCAGTGTGGCTGTGGTCAGTGCCAGGAGGAGCTCTGGCTCCAGAACAGCATCCCCTTGAAGCTACCTGCACTTTCTGCCTGAGTAAAAGAAAGCCAGCCTAAGAAGAATACTTATTTCCTTATATATTTCCATATATATCCAAAGATATATATTTTAGGTAATTTTCACAGTTGGTGAGGGCTAAGGGAGATGTAATGCATTTCAAACACTCTAACGGGTAAGAGATCTAATTGGCACCATTCACAGTACAGGTCTTTGCCAGTGCTGTTCTGTCAATAGTTATTAATGTTTTCCAGGAGTCCTTTCCTTACAGACAAGACAGAGGTGTGATGTCTGATTGTGGTTTAGAGTATGATTTGAGGTTACATAGTAGGACAGATTGAGGTTTGAGTCCCTCCTTACCAAAATCTCCTGGACTGGTTCCATTTTGAAAAATGACAAAAAACTTGCGAAGGATAAGGGTATCATAATATGGAAGATAATAAAATTACTAGATAATGTCTGTCTCTAAAATGTAGAGCTTTCTGTGTCCCACTCTTTTGCAAGACTTAGCAAGGAAAAAGTCCAGGGTACGTGAGTTATCCAATGTCATTTAATCACCTCTTGGCCCAAATGTCACCTCAGCTCCCTGTTTCCCCTCAGGAGGCACTTCAGTCAAAATTGCATGATGGAAGCTGATCACCACAAATCAGAGTTAAATCGATCAAAACTGCATGTCTGAAACTGCTTAAAACCGAAGCCAACAAAACAAATCATTTTATAGTACAGACATTTTGAATGTTCTGTATCTTCATTAAAATACTAAACCAATTACTTACTCCACAATCAGCACAGTACTACTTTTGGGTAGGGTTAATTTAATGAAAAATCAAAATTTATCACAGATGTCCTACGGCTGTGTGCCTCTAGAAATACATATTCAATTACTTGCTTTCCCAGCAGCAATTACAAGTGAAATGTGGCGTGTGGACACATCTGGGTAGTCCAAAATGAGCACTTGCTGACTGGTGAGTTGGACTGTGAGAGCCATCTTCCAAAACTTTCCATGGGAGAGACACAGGAAGGCTGTACGTGCAGACCTGAGCTCTGCAATGCTCTCAGCAGCTGCATTGAGGCAAGTGACCCTGAGGAAATGTGACACAAACTGTCTGAGAAGACAGCCAGGCCCACGGGGACACGAGAGCTCCGGGAACTCTCTGGCTCTACCGGCCATTGCTCAAGCCATGGGGAGTGGGAAGTGGATTTCCCAACAGCCTGAATTACAAAGGTGGGATCAGGAGCCCCTGATCCCTGCCTGATCTTTTGTACAGCCTTCTGCAATTTGCATGCTCACAGAGAAATTACAAAGAGGATTATTTATCCGACCCTGCAAATTTATGCTCGGCCTGCGCACGTGATTCCATCCCGGGCCGGCTCCGTGGGTCACCAGCCAGCCATGAGACTGCAAACAGGAACTGGGCCAAACAACAACTCTTCACTTACTTGTTTCCCATCCAGCTTGAGGCCTAGATACAGGGAGGGTGTTTACTTTGAAAGGAAGAGGAGTAGCATGCATGCACAAGGGATTCATCTCACTTAAAGGGAAATGACCACTGCTCTACACCTGTAAGAATAGGAATTCCGACTCAACTTAGCCATAAAAGAAGCAAAAAATACGGTCATTAGAAACTGCAAGTAGTAATAGCATAATGGCATCTGCAGAACATATTCCTTGTGCCACAATCTTAGATAACTGTTTGGAAATCTGTCTACAGTAAAAATAGTGATTTTGCTGAGTTCTCTGTGGAAACATTTCATCATCACTGTTGGAGTAAGAAGGGTAATTCATTGCACCTCTGATGATGATTCTCTCAGTTGATTATTACTTGCTGCTGTGCCACATGGTGTTAATGCTGCTATAATAATGGCACTAGATGGTACTGGTCCCAGCAGCTGCCAAAATGACATGTGAACTCTGCTTTGGGTTGCTAATTCTAAGTTACTCAGGGTTATACTAGGCTGTGCTACAGCAGCAGCTTCAGAAGGCATAGCAGACTATGAGTTGTATGAATCTATAATTAAACCTACTGCTTTAGACAGACAGAGGTATAAATTGCTTTAGACTAGGCACAAATAAAGCTCTGTTCTGATTAGGCTACAATTTCAAATTGTGGATCTCTCTCCTACTCAGAGGCAACACACAAAGCCTTGCATTTGGCAGACCAAAACCATTAGCAGCAGCCAGGGATGTTCCATGTCAGGCAAAAAGGAGGCACTATATACACATTCCTGTGCTTCAAGTAAAAGAATTTGTTCATGTGTAAAATAAACATACATTTCATAAATAGTTTTGACATATGTTGTGGGCAAACTGCAGCAACAGATTGAGGATGTTTATGCACTCAGCCAGTTTAATGACCCAGTGCACAGATAAAATGAGTGAGCTGGCTGCGAAAGTGGCAGAGATTTGTAACAAATATATTAAGAGTGTTATGAACACAGGATGAATGGAAACACATGTACGTGAAAGCAGCAGATGAGAAAGCAGAACAAGGGGTAAAAGAATAGCCTGTACTGGTAATGAAGAACACCATTCCCTTGACACTGTTCCCAGAAGATTATTCTCAGCAATAAAATTGAGTCATGTGATGTTTAGGGCAAGCCCAAAAGGCCTGCACTGAAGCCCACAGGATAAAATGACTTCACAGCAGAAGATGCTCCAGCATCCTCACAACAGGATGGCAACAAGGTTGCAGCCTTGTGTTCCCCGATTGGCCTGTTGGAAAAACGGATAGAAATTTCAAACAAACAAGTAAAAATGGGCAAAATCAGCAACTTTTCCAAAGGTTTATGGAGGCTGAAGTAAGCAAGAACCCAAAACAACAGACTGCCCTACAACAAGCACTGACTCCTAAAGGATACCAAAGATCCATCAAAAACCCAGTTGTTGTCAATCAAGAATAATGTCAGAGAAATGAACCCATGACAGACAGAGCCCTTTGCTATCTGTGTTGCACACAAGCAATCCTTGCTGGGGAGATACATGTTGATGCTTGCAACTGTGATATGGGACTGTGAGTGAGTGAAATATTTGAGGGAATGTTAGTGCAAACATCAACTTATATGGAGATTTTATAAATAGGTAAAAAGTTCTCTTTCTCTAAGATTTTATTACGTTGAATTTTCTTTTTTTTATATTTCCATGTCCCTTGATGTCTTCACCCTTAGCATTTCTAACACCTGGCCTGAATATGCCATGATGTAACTCATGCTTGTCACTTGTCCTAAACAAGCCATCACTGCAAGGTTTCTTGTCCAGCCATCCCTGATATATGTTAAGAACAGCTACAGACTACAGAAAATTTCCCTAATTGATCAGCTAAGTTCCATGATGCGCTCCCTGGTAGTAGGTTATAACCTCTGAGCATTAACACCTCAGCGCACACCTACTAAACACCTCTGGGTTTGTCCATTTGTTCTTACACACGGGCAGGAATGAATACAGTTCTTTCTACAGAGAAACAATAATCTGATCATTTATAGCAACCGAGTGGTGGCCAGAAAGGAAACTCACAGCTTTTACTACTCCCAGTGGAGTCATATGGCATGGAACATATTTTTTAAATAGAATTTATTCCCACTAATTTTACTTCTATGCCAGAATTTCCTTGAAATGATCCAGTTTGGCTCTTCTTGTTCAGGGACGGTCGGGAATGACGGGGGGGAAATTAGTGAGCGGAAGGGAACCCGTGCAGTTCCAAGACCTTGTCCACATCATGGGATGTGGGAATGAGTGCTGCACTAGCTGGTGGTGATGGGGGAGCTGAAACCCCTCCCTCCACACTGGGAAACCTGTGCCTGCAGGCCACTTTCATGATTCCCTCAACCAGGGTACACGTTCCAAAGATGTGGAAAACATTATACTCTTTGTTCTGTTCTCCACTTCTCTATTATTAGAATAGCAGATGTTCTTATCTCCCTGAGTGCCGTGACCCACACAGTCCCTCCAGGAGCGAGACGTCAGTACAAACACAGAGAAAGGAGTTAGAATGTATTTAGGTGAGTAATGTGTGCTCAGAGCTGAGTTTCATCCTTGGCTACTGGAGCAGGCGGCTGATGAACCCTCTGAACCAGGGAGTGTTACTGAGTCCAGAAAGCATGAAATGCTCCCTGTGTTAAAAACAGGGAGAAAGGAAGAGCCTGGGGACTATCCCCTCTGTCTGCTCTGGCACTAGTATGAAGTAGTGTCACACAGCTTAGGTAGCTGGAGACTCAGTTCAGAAATGCACTATTGAGCTGAACTAAAATATTGATACAGATGCATTTGAACCATTAGTCAAATACCTGATCCTGGAAAAAAAATGCTGGAATAAATAATCAAAAGGTTTTGATCAGCACATAAAATAAATCAAAGCAGTTAATAGCAGTCAATAAAAATTTACAGATAATGAGTCAAACCAGTATAATTTCAACCTACAAACCCAGGCCTGTGGCTAGGAGGAGATGGAGTAGATGCCCTATGTCATAAGCTCAGTTAAACTCTCAATAGCTTTCAGATAAATAAACTACAGGAATGTGGTTTTCATGAAATTATTTTAATGTGGGGACAGGTCTGGTTGCTGTAGGGATGACTGCAGGAAACTGCCTTGGGGGACACACAGAGCCAGAGGCAAAGGCAGAAGTTTGGAAGTATCTGGCTATGCCCCAGCTCTTGCAGAAACAAACCTTCGGTCAAAGCAAGCCACTGGCTGAATTATGTCAATGTTGCGCAAGAAAAGGTAAATTATAGAGGTGTATAAATGAGGTATGTGAAGCAGTAATCCTTCTGCTTCACTCCCTTGCAATATCCTGTTTAATTCTGAGCACTACATTATAAGCAGCCCAGAGGAGAATAATGGTGATGATGGGAAGTCTGGAAGATTTGAACCAGGGGAAAGACTGAACTCACAGGTCTGATCCTGAAAAGGAAAAGTCCGAGCTGAGATGGGGTCTGTTTTCAAATAGGCACATGCCTGCTGAAGAAATAATCTAATCTCCAGATCTGTTTTGGATAAGACAGGAATGAATGGACTCATATTACAGAAAAGAAGATTTAGTAAAGATTAGGAAAATCTTTGCTATCATACAAATCTCCATATTGCCTGGACAGGTTATCTGGTTAACATTACTGGCAGTCTTTAGCACTGGGTTACATACATGTCTATGAAAAAGGACAGAAGTATTTTAGATGCATGTTTGAGGACTGTTTCAGCCCTATGAGTGAAAGATTTGCTTTTAAAATGAAGAGGAAAAAAAAAATTACATCAGCTTTAATTATTCACAGACCTGTAAAAATATTCTTACTAGCTAAACCCCATCTAGTATGGCACCTATGACGTGTGCCAGATGTCCTAATGTCATTTGTTTTCTCTGTAACTGAAAGTTGAACCCAGACTCAGCTCCCTGCTTGGGATATTCCTAGACTGTGAGAACTGAACTGTATTATGTAGCTGAAATATTATTATTGATAAATGAGAATATTTTCACCATGTGGCGGACCAAATTGCAGGCGGTTTTAATTTCCTCACTGTGGTCAAGCATCGGAATGGGCTGTCCAGGGAGGTGGTGGAGTCAAGAAACCACTGGACGTGGCACTTAGTGCTATGGTGTCATTGATGTGGTGGTGTTCAGTCCAACTCTGGACCTGATGATCTTGGAGGTTTTCTCCAGCCTTAATGAACTTGGTCTGTTGTGAGCACAGCAAACTCTGACAGAAGCACAGTGCTAAAGGTGTGGGAGCTTGGATGTGGCAAACGCTTAAAATCCTAGAGATTTAAAAAAAAAATTTAAATAAGCACATGGAAACTAACCTGCAGGAATCACACTCCTCAGAACCTTACGGCTACTAATTTCATCTTATTAAAAAATAAAGAGGCCCGAAAGGTGCTGCCTTGATCTGCAGAGTAGAAAAGCAGTAGCAGAGAATCTCTGCTGGGTCTCTTGGAATACTTCAGAAAATAAAACAACCCCCCAGTATGATTATTTTTCTTAAATGCCTATCTACAGATGAATATAAGTGGGAATGTTCGGTTTAGCAGTGATAGATAAGGTCCTTCTGTTCCACAGCACATCTTGAATAACCAGAGCACATCAGTGACCCACATGTGGTACGTTTTCACTACACGCTGACACAGGACTGAGACCCTGAGTCTCCACGAGTAACTTTGTGATTTCTTCAACAGCCTCTACTTCCCATTTTCTAAACTATATTAAACCCCAAATTGCCGTGCAGCCTTATGTCAGCAGTGGATTACTTTATCTTGCCCTTTCGGTTTCTGCGAGACAGTTGGAACAGCAACACCTTGTGTTTTTATGCTTTAATACATTTTTAGGAAGTGGAAAGGAGAAGAGAGGAGCGCGTTCCAGCTCCTTCCCACCCCGAGGCTCCGTGTGGCTGCTCTGCCCTCTGCCGGGGCTGCTCAGGAGGGAGACGCTCAGGAGATGCTCCGGAGAATGACACTTGAGAAACCCCCGGAATTTGGGGACGGAAGAAACCTCCGGAATGGTTTGGCGCGGTGCTTGGGCTTGGGCAGCGGGCTCAGCCCCGCGGGACGAGCCCACCGCCCTTACAGCCACCGGGACGGCAGCCACGTCCTGCTAACGCCCGCAAAGAACTGCAGAACCACAGGATCGTCAGGGCGACCTCTGGAGATCCCCCTGGACCCCCTGCCCAGGCAGGGTCACCTGGAGCAGGTGACACAGGAGCGCGTCCAGGTGGGGCTGGAATGTCCCCAGAGAGGGAGACTCCGCGCCCTCCCTGGGCAGCTGTTCCAGGGCTCTGCCACCCTCAGTGTACAGTTCTTCCTCATGCTGAGCTTCTTGTGTTTAGTTTATGGCCATTGCTCCTCGTCCTGTCACTGGAAAGAGCCCGGCACCATCCTCTTGGCACCCTTCGAGATATTTACATGCATTAATGACATTCCCTCTCAGTCTTCTCTAGACTAGAGATACACACCGCTGAGCTCCGTCCATCTATCCATCCAGCCAGCCAGCCGTGAAAGCAGACAGACCGTGCTTTGCGGGGTACCTTGTGCCAAAAGAGCATCCTCTCCTCAGCAAACAGTGGATGATCCCCCGAAACCCCCCTACGGCCCCCCAAACCGCGCGTCCCTCCGTGTCCCCCAGGGTCTCCCCCCCGCTCTCCCCACACGCATGCGCGGCAGCGCAGGACTACATTTCCCGGCATGCCCCGGCGGGGCGGTCCGCCCGCGTGGCAGGGCGCGGCGAGTGAGGAGCGGAGCGGGACAAGGACAGGGATACGGCCATGGATGCGGGTGAGGGGCGGCCGCAGCCCCACCTGGCCGCGCTGGTGCTGGCGCGGGGCGGCAGCAAGGGGATCCCGCTGAAGAACATCAAGCTGCTGGCGGGGGTGCCGCTTATCGGCTGGGTGCTGCGCGCCGCCATCGACGCCGGCGTTTTCCACAGGTGCGCATGCGCCGCATCCCCGTCCGCGTCCCCTTCCCCCGGGGGGCTCTGGTTCGGGATGGAGCTGCCGAGGGACCCCGGCCTAGGGAGGGGCTGGGGGGAGCCGCCGCTCCGTCAGGAGGGACTTCGCGGTGTCTGTCAGTGTCTGCAGGGAGGGCTCAGAGCAGGGACCAGGCTCTGCTCCGTGGAGCCCAGCAGTGGGACAGAAAAAACGTCGGGAACTGGGCAGGATCTAATGCCCAGGAAGTTCCACCTGGACGCGAGGAAGAACCTCTTTACTGAAACAGGCTGCCCCGAGAGGGTGTGGAGTCTCCCTCGGTGGAGATACTCAAAAGCTGCCTGGATGGAATCCTGTGCAACCTGCTCCGGGTGGCCCTGCTGCAGCAGGGAGGTGGGACCAGCTGACCCGCTGTGGTCCCTTCCAGCCTGACGCCTGCTGTGACTCTGCCAGTGAGGCAGGAGTGTTGGAGGAGCTCCTCGCTTAAGACAAGGGGGTGCAGTTACTGTGGTACCAGGTTAAGGGTCAGGCAAGGCGAGCACCCTGTCAAGAGCTCAGCTGTCCCTTCCTGCTGAGGGTGAGCATCAGAGGAATGAAGGGATTAAAGTCTTATAGCACAGTAAGTTGAAATTAAAGTTGTTCTGATGCGTGGTTGGGTGGCTACTAGCTGGTGATGTTCACCAGCAAACATTGATGGTTTTACTTTATTAGGACATCTGCATAAATGGAACTGCCAGGCTGGAGATGATCTCCTGTCAACTGCTGAAGCACAGTATGACTTTGGTTTGTGGTCAGCTTGGTACTCGGGACTGCGTGCACTGAGCTTGGGATCTCAGAGGATGGAGACCCCACAGCCCTTCTGTTCCTTTCACTGCACTCACCCGGGAAAAGCTTCCTTATTTTCTTTCTACCTGCCCAGCGGTGAAGTCACCTCCTTGCTGAGATGTCTCTTTCAGCATCTCCCGGAATATGTGCGCTCCCAGGCCCAGTCATTGTGCTGGCTCCTGCTAAGCTTGCTCCCATTTTCCTGTCTGGCGTTAGGGAGCCCACAGCTGGACACAGCACATCAGAAGCAGTCTCACTCAAATGTCAAGGGGAAGGAAATAATCTTGTGTGCCCGTGTGACTCAGAAGAGAAGCTCAGTTTGTGGCCAAGTGCCTGAAACTTCGGTAGCAATAATTAGAGCTAGATAGAAACACATGTTGTTGGTGTTGAGAATAGAGGCATTACAGATTTTTCTTCAGGAGCAAGGCTGAGGATTTTCTACACGTTTGCTGATAGTTAAAACCACGGTTAGGATGTGCTTGGTGTGTGGCACACTTAGGGGCAGGTTCCCAGTGCAAATTTGCTGCATAATGCTCGAAGCAAGTCAAGTGGAAATGCAGGCCAGCGAGATCCAGAGCACTCTGTATCATTATCTATCCTGGAAAAGCCTTCTTGCTATATCTGAAAAGTAGAGGAATCATCATTCTGTTCCATTTATAATAAAGGAACAGACAAGAACACTTCTGACCAAGGTTACTGATAATTTTTTAATGATTGTGAATCTGTATTGCTTAATGGCCTGCTGTGGCTTCTGTTTGGCATCTGAATTTTCCCAACAGGAAGCCAGTGAGGGTTGTGCAGCTTGGCTTTGTGGCATGGCAGGTGCAGTAGGTGGGCATGCACCGGGTTTACCTGGTCGCCTTTGGAACAGCTGTGCAGGGTAGCTGTTACACAACAAAACTCTGTCAGTTGAGTGGGGAGTGTGTATTTAAGTTCACCATCCCAAAGCAGTTTATAGAAAACACCTCTTGTGTGTTTGTTCTCGAGGGTGTGACTTGACATTGCTGTCGCTGTCACACGTATTTCTCTTATGATGATCCCACCATGCCTTTGAGTGAAGAAGTGTAACTGCAGCACTATTTGCTGTGGACAGGGCATTGCTGAGAGAGGAAGGGGGACATTTCATAGCTTTTGTTTTTACGCCTCACATGCTTTTTTGTCACAACGATGACAGCAGTGGCTTCACAGTGGCTCAGTGCTCGTCATCACATGATACTCAGAGTTAGCCCTTCCTTTTGTAAATGTTTGCTTTCCCTGAACCATCACAATCTTGCTTTACCAGTACTGGAAGTTTTCTGTGCCAAAACAAATGGAACTTGAACAGCTCCTTCTCTGGGATTGTACGGAGCCCAGTAACACATTTTAACACACTTGCAGCGTAAGCTAATCATTTAACTTTGTGGTAGTTTTACTTGTTGTAAACTAAACTCTTGCATGATTCTGAATGCCACATCCCACCCATTCACAGTTCATTGATCTGTTAACATGCCTAACAAATTCTGTGTGCCGACACTGGATTTTTCTGAGAACACGTCTAAATATTATATTGCTTAAGCTTCCTGTATGGAATGCAACTTAAGATTAGATTTTAGTGAATGTGCGTGTTTTGTCCCGATTGTTCAAAGCTGCTTGTTGGACTGACTGGGGTAGTGTTATTAATGCAAATACAAGAATTAGTTCCTTTCGTTGCAAGGTGTGGTACAGACCTAAACAAGCTGGGGGTTTATTCAGGTTAAATTACAACAGGCAAGTCAGCAAGGGTGGGATTTATTCTTTATGCTAATTTCTGTCACTGTCTGCCAACAGCATATGGGTTTCCACAGACCACGATGAGATCGAGAAGGTTGCGAAGCAGTTTGGTGCTCAGGTGCATCGCAGGAGCCCCGAAGTCTCTCAAGACTCCTCAACTTCTCTAGAAGCCATCACAGAGTTTCTCAATCATCATCGTGGTAAATCTGTGATGAAATATGCTGAGCTTTTATATTGTAGCCCCAAAGGGATGATGCTCTTAGTATTTAGAAAAATAAGTAAAGCATTGAGTAAATAAAAGCTAGAAAGATTCTCCTTTGGGGTTTTTTTTTGGTGTGTGATACCTTCTCATACGACACTTTGCAGTTGTGTTTCTAAAAACATGAATTATTTCATAAATGTCTCTTTGTTTTTCTTTAGAGGTTGATATTGTAGGAAATATTCAAGCAACATCTCCCTGTTTACATCCCAGTGACCTTATAAAAGTGGCAGATCTGATCCAGAAGGAGGGGTTTGATTCTGTCTTCTCTGTTGTGAGACGGCATCAATTCAGATGGAGTGAGGTAAAGAAAGGAGGTAATATTTAGGTGTTTCTGCTTACAGTTATGCTTAACTTTTTATTTTTTTCAGTTGCTTGCTTTTCATACCCATGGTATTTTAGGAAGTGATGTCTGAGGCACGGACTGAGTTCTCTGAGAGGTGTGAGATGGCTTAGAAATTCCTGCCAAGCACTGCTGTCCTGATATTACCAAGCATTGCTCAACCTTTCTGTAACTGTTTTGTAGAAATTAAAATTAAGTTAGCTTGTCTAGGCTGAACATACAGCTCCAAAAAACCTCCGTGTTAACTTCTTTCTAGTGGGTATTCGTGTGTATTCGGACATGACACTGAGGTCCTAACTAGAAAATTGTTTGTTCTTGCTGTGCGGTAGCTGACAAATGACCACTGACGTGAGGTAAAATCTTGCTGAGGATGGGATGACAACCTCTTAGCCTGGAGACTTAGGCTTTGTTTCATCCTGATAATTTGGCTGCTGATTTCTGTCACGTTGCAAACTGCCTTTGAGTCATGAGGGCTGAACTCATGTTGGTTGGCTCACCCAGAAGAATATGACTGATTTTTCCTGGAGAAAATATGCCTCTCAGCTACAGTGGCCAAGATGACTAAGGGCTGAAATTTTACAAATGAAGATTGTACCTTGGTTTACCTATGAAGCACCTTTTGACCTTGTACAGAGAACTGTTCCACACATTATGTATATTGGTTTTGTTTCTGTGGTTACAGCAGAAATGTTTTCTTCGTTTTTTAAGAATGGTTATTTCAGGTACTGTCACACTGAGGTTCTGTTGTTGTTTTTTTTTCTTCTTAATGAAAGTTACTCAGACATTACAGATATTCTGTTGAGATACAAATTGCTTCAGATGAATTTTTTTGTGAGTTTAGGGAGCATCATGCTGTAAAAGAGCATGTATAATATATGTAATATATGTAATATATGAGGCTTGATCTGAGAGATAAGTTGGAATAAAAGTTAAGCCTTTGTTTAGAATAAACACTTGAACATTGTCATTGTTCCTGAGAAATAAGTGACACTGTGCAGTATAAGAGGAGTATCAAAAGCATAGGTGGCAATTTCAGGAGTCTGTGGATTGCAGTTTAGGAAGCCACATGCACGTCTTGAGATGCTGGAAGGGACAAATGTGAAAGAAGAAATCTCACGTGCATGTGTCGCATGGCTTCCTGAAGTGGCTGTGGGCCATGGGCAGATTGTTAAATAAGAAAGCCTCGAGGCCCACCTAAAAGAGCAAATAATTCTCCAGCATAAAATGGCATCCAAAAGTTTTTAATGTGGTGAGAGAGAAGGAATCATTCAGCTACAAGGACTGAGGAGAACATTGTGCCAGCATGAGCAGCTTAAGGATAAATACAAATGACCTTTCAGGAGTGAGGTGTTTCAGGGGACAGTGATTCACAGCAGCACTATAAAATGGTTTTTCTTCTTTTTATTTTTCCATACAGCTTTGGAATTCTGATTAAGTTAAAAGAATTTCATGAGTTTTTTTTTTACTGTTGCTCCTTCTGCTTTAAGGTTTAATATTGATAGACCCTGAAAGAGAAGGTGTCTCTCTCTGACTGGAGATGTTTCCTTCAGAGAGCACAAAGCTTTAATGGGTTATGAAACACAAGGTGTGTGTTCTACTAAAGCCTCAGGATGTTTTGGGTGTTTGAGAATGCCCTCTAAGTTTCTCGTGGTTACTGGGTCGTGAGACCTGGTGAATTTTGGCTGCTCTGTGCATCTGGATTGAAGGGGCTTAAGGACAAAAGCCTCTGGTCCCTGATTTGGTTTCTGCTGCACGTACAACTGTCACTGGTAATAATATGGGATCTTTTGGGATGGTATTTGTGCAGACAGCTGTTTCTTTATTTGTGGACACTGACTAAACCACATATAAAGAGTTAACATAATGCATATCCTTTTATAGGAAGTATTTTGGGAGAAGTGCCAAGTTGTTTTCACAGGCAAAAATTATTCACATATGCTCTTTTTTCACCTTCCAGATTTCAGCCTGGTCCTTTCAGGTATCAGAGTGCATTCAGGTATTCTTGTGTGCACTGGGAGGTGGAGTACAGGAGTAGTATTTCTTTCACATGGGCATGGACAGTCTGGAAAAATGTCCCCCTACCCCCTGTAATAACCTCGAGCCAGTAACCTCTTGGGTTATTGTTATTGATTTTGTTTGGTTGGTTTAGGGTTTTTTTTCCAAAGTTGCAATGAAAAATTTCCTTTCTCACTGCTAGGCATACAGAGTAGTCCTCCAGTTTATCCACGGTTCCAAGAGAGAGAAGCAATTCAGTGATTCCCCAGAGAAGTTGTGGATTCTGCATCCTGGAACTGTTCCAGGCCAGGCTGGATGGAGCTCTGAGCACCCTGGGATAGTGGAAGGTGTCCCTGCCCATGGCAAGGGGTTGGAACTGGATCATCTTTAAGGTCCCTTCCAACCCAAACCAGTCTGGGGTTCTTTATGAAGTTAAGCAACAAGAGGCAATAATGAGAGAAGTTGGTGACTGAATTATGCCCTTAATTTTTCAGCAGAAAGTTATTTAGGAAGTTAAGTGGCTCTGAAGTTAAGTGGCTCTGAACAGGTAATCTGTAAAGCTTACTTTGTCTTTTTTTTTTAAATCTGTTAACAGAAAATAAGATGACAGAACCCCAAAATCTGAATCCAGCAAAGCGGTACCGGAGGCAAGACTGGCCTGGGGAGCTGTATGAAAATGGCTCATTTTATTTTGCCAAGAGACATCTGATTGAGAAAGGCTACTTGCAGGTTAGTGCTCTTCAGAATAATAACATCTACTCTTGCAGTAGAGGGTTCTGAATTCAATACTCTGTATTGATTTCTGCTGCAGTCAGTGTGAAATAACAGCACTTTGACCTCAGAACAGTTTGCTAATTATTCGTAACTTAGTAGGGTTATAGCTAGTTATAGCTAGAGCAGTTCCAGTCACAGCATCCTCCCCAGCAAAGAAATTTATGCAAATAAATTTAGTATGTAGCTATAACCCTAAACCAATACAATACTGAGTTGAGTTTTGCACGAGTTCACCAGTGTATCTTACAATTCATTTTAGTGCTGCTGCTAAGGGTGTGAAACTGAGCTTCATGCAGTGTCAGAGCCTTGTCATAATCTGTAAATTTGTATTTTCAGCCAGTTTAATCTTATGCTAATTTTGTACTGTAACTTTAACAGTCTTTTTCCCTTTTCTGATGTTTACATCCCAATGTAGTGATGCAGAACGACACTGGGGTGTGGTGGATATTTTTCCATTGGTAATTAAGTAACAGTAAGCAAATAATAATCATAGTCTTCCTAAGAAAAAAGCTAAAGGTATTACTATTTTGCTGATTAAAAGATCTAGTGAAATTAGTGTGATGTAATTGCTGTAATGCATAGCATCTTGCACACTTTCTGTAGCTGTAAAATGGAGATAGTTATTAACCTGGAGCTTCCTTCAAGTGGTTCTGTGTCAATGGCAAAAACATGATTGATGGTTTGCTTTTACATAAGCCATGGTGGCCACTGTGTAACCAGGCACCTGCCTTTCACTGGATGGTGCCAAATTGTAGAGTTTTGTGCTTGTGTTGACCCAAGCAAAAAATTTCAATGATTTTGTTTTTTTTTTCCTTCAGGGTGGTAAAATGGCCTACTATGAAATGCGTGCAGAGCACAGCGTGGATATTGATATAGACATTGACTGGCCTATTGCAGAGCAGAGAGTGTTGAGGTAAAAGCACTTTTTATTCCCTTATTTCTTTGATGCTGCTTGTTTCAAAGCGTGGTCATGTGAATTCCTAATGTATGGAGCGTAAGCAATGGAGATCAAAGATAACTGGGCAGCTTTATTTCTGCCCATTGTTTTTTCCTGCCTGTGTTGAAATTGACTGAATCACTTTTGTTGTATGGTGGGGTTTTGGTAGTTTGTCTTTTTTCTTTCAAGTTCAGCTTGGTGAAAAGTGTAAGCCCCACTACACCACAGCAATGTGTTAGCATCATCTCTGGCTTTCCCAGCTGAGGTGCCCCAGATTGCCATGCTCCACACCAGAAAAACTGATGCACAGGAATGGGACTGTTTGTATAGAAAGCATGAGCTGATTCCATCTCACCAGCTGCCTTTTCTTTGCAGCTGCTCTCAGGAAATAATGGGTGGGAATGGAGTGTATTTTCTGTGCCTTTTTCATCCTAATTTTTAAACGGATGACATAACTGAGCTGTCTTTTGGATCGTTCTGTTTGTTCCTTTGAAGAGGGAAAATATAGTCAGAGAGAGATGATGAGGAGAAAAAACATTAGAAAAGAAGAATTTCAAAGCTGATTGTTCTGCCTGAAGGTTACAGTTCTATGGGAAATAATTGGGGGTTTGGAGTGTGCAAAAACTTGCATCCTAAAAAGATAATTTCTTTGTCTAGCTTTGGCTATTTTGGCAAAGAGCCACTAAAAGAGGTGAAGCTCTTGGTTTGCAGTATTGATGGGTGCCTGACCAATGGTCGCATTTATGTGACAGAAGATCACAAGGAAATGGTCTCCTACGATTACAGAGATATTGTTGGCATTGATCTGTTGAAGAAGAGAGGAATCCAGGTAAGTGCTGTTCTGAAGTGTGAGCCTTCATGTCTCATGAACCTGCACATTAAAAGATTCTAAAAAATTGCATTCTTGCAGCATAGAAGTTGGAAGTTTCTTCACAGTACCTGTGATCAAGCAGCATAATATATTGGTTGGGAGAAATGTTATCCTCAAAATCTTTAGAGGAAAATAAGTGTTTTGAGAAAGTTCTCAATCACAGCAGTTACAGCTTCTTTCTCCATTTCACAGAATCATAGAATGGTTTGGGTTGGACCTTAAAAAGCATCCAGTTCCAACTCCCCTGCCAGAGCAGGGACACCTTCTAATATCCCAGGTTGCTCAGAGCCCCATCTTGGCCTTGGACACTTCTAGGGATCCAGGGGCAGCCACAGCTTCTCTGGGCAACCTGTGCCAGGGCCTCAGCACCCTCACAGGGAACAATTTCTTCCTCATATCCAATCTAACCCTGCTCTCTGTCAGTGTGAAGCCATTGCCCCTTGTCCTGTCACTCCAGGCCCTTGTCAGGAGTCTCTCTCCATCTTTCCTGTGGGCTCCCTTCAGGCACTGCAAGGCCACAGTGAGGTGACCCCAGAGCCTACTCCTGTGAATGGAGTAGATGGTTTTTCAGCAGTCCCTCAGCTTCATTTTCTGTGAAGCCAAAGGTGTGGGAAGCCTGTAATCATTGTTTTGTTGCCTGTGGGAGCCTATTTCCATACCTTCTTGAACTTGGAATGTTTCATTAAAAACCTCTAGGTCTTTGTGCTGCACTTCATTTATTTCTAGTATATGTTGCTGACACAAGCCTACCTTGTGCTCCACTTCTCTTCATTCTGTACTTAAAATCAGTGCCAAGCATTTTTTAGTGTTTAAAAGCAATTAGGGAAAATAAGCTTGTCTACATCTTCGACAGAAAACCCGAAGGAGTTGTATCTGAGGTTTGTAAAAACCCTGCTTCAATTATCTTCTGGTTTTAGCCTACCATGTACATCATTCCGGAAACTTCAAATTTGGAATGACCTCCCAGAGAAATATGTGCTGTGCTGCTTCAGTCTGTGTAGTGTTGGTTTAATGTTCTGAAATGCTGCTGTAAATAAAATTATGTTATTAAGTAGAGGGGCCAAGGAAAAAACTTGATGTTCTACAAATATTAGAGAAATCTTTCTTGGGAATTCTCTCATTCTGTACTGTGATTTAATAGATGATACTGCCCTAGACAGCCACCATGCCACCATACTGTGATATTTAGTATTTTATTTGGTACATGTTGCATTTAAAAAGACAAATGTTAATATTTTTTTTTTGAGCATCAAGGAGGGCTACAGAAAGATATTTCACTTTCCTAAAGGAACCTCAAGACTCTCTGTAGTTTTGGATGTTAATCACTTCTGCTCGGAGTTTTGAAAACCAACCATTCAATGCTTTCGTGATACCTGGGAGAGCTTCTACGAGCAAAACTACTGTTTTGTAATAGTAAATCAACTTATATGTCGTATTTCTTTGTACGTAGAACTTACTCTTATTTTATTTCAATAGGTTCGACTCATCTCTGACAGAGATTGTTCAAAAACACTGTCAGCCATGCAGCTGGGATGTGTAGCCAAAGTTAACGTAACAAATAAACTGCAGGTTCTGAAGGACTGGCAGGAAGACATGGGTTTGAGCTGGAAAGAGGTCGCTTACTTAGGTCAGTTCCTTTTCTTTTGGTTTATTTAATTTAAATAGCGTAGACAACTAGAATCTTTGTATTGCTGCTGAGCTTCAAACCACTTTTCTCTTCGTAAGTACACCGAATTTAATGGGATTGCTGTGCACATTGCAGCACACAATCACCAAAAGCAGGTATTTTAAGGTTTGTTAGGGTACAATCTAAGTGATGAATCAGTGTTGAATCAGTGTAATTTGGTAAGGGAAGTCTTCACTGTTTTTCCAATGGGATATAGGAAAGCTTTTGTTTTTAGGAAACATTTTGATATCAAAATGTTGATAAGCATACAGTTAGAGCTGACAATTTTGAATTGATTCTAGTTCATTTCAGAGGAATATTGTATAGATGGTGTTTTGAAATTGAAACCAAAAATGAGTATTAGAACGGAAATCAGAAGGAGAAAACAGAATCAGAACTAGAACTTATTCAGCTGCTTACATTATTTTACTGCTCTTAAAAGCACTCTTCTGTTGCCTGAAGATTGTGACGTGTGATCAGCATTTACACGGATCACCAAGATTTTCCAGCAGCTGACTTGCATGTGCAAAGTGCTGTTGAGCTGCTGAGATGAAGATTGTGACAAAAGAACCCAAATCTCAAAAATCAGATTAATGCGCGCACAGGAAAACACTTGAGAAAAACACTGATTCTTTCCCCTGTGTGATAGTTTGCCTTGTCTGTCGTGTTCCTCCCTAGGAAACGAGGAGTCTGACGTGGAGTGCCTGAAGCAGGCCGGCATGAGTGGTGTGCCTGCTGATGCCTGTGCAGCTGCTCAGAAGGCTGCTGGCTACATCTGTAAGAGCAGAGGTGGCTGTGGAGCTGTGCGGGAGTTTGCAGAACACATATTCCTGCTCTTAGAGAAAGTGAACTCTGCAAGGAAGCAACTGGAAGAAATCAGTTCAGCAGGGAAGGAGAGGGGGAGAAATGAGAACAGCAGGAAAGGAAACAAGGAACTGATGGAAAAGGAGTAACGCCGTTGGTCAGTCCTGCTTTTCTTCCTCAGTAAATCCATATCCCAAAGGAATGCTTGCCTTTCAAATTTTACAGCACAGTACAGTTAAAAAGGTGTCTCCTTGTAATTCCAGGTCCCACATTCATGATTATATGCTGAAAATAAGAACATATCCATGATGATTTTAAAAGCCATTTAAGTTCAATGGGAGGAATGCTACAAGCGAGTGCCCTGTAAATCTACTCTTAATCATCACACCTGTCCTACAGGAATGGTGCATCTTTATTTTATAATCTGACTGTTTTCAGGGATCAGTGATTTTGCATGACTTGAAGATTTGTAATTCAAGCTTAAAAAAACCAAACAAAACCTCTGTCAGTTTTGCTCATGTCGTTTGCATTTCTTTTATCAAATGCATGATGTTGTGGTTGTGTGATTGCATTTTACAGGCTTTGTCCTTAGCAAGGAAGCGTTTTAACATATCCTGGAGAGGTCAGGTGTAAAATACTATTAATAAAACTTCCTCCTCTGTTTTTAAAATACAACATAGTTACTGTTAAACAAGCTAATATTAGTTAAAAAAAGCTCTTTAGCATGTGTTCAATTTTAAGCTCATAAATAACTAAATTGCATTTGGAATTGTGCCTGTTGGAATCTGTTTATTTTGGGTTTTATTGAAGTGCTTAAAATAATATTTTGCCAGTTTTGGAGTTAAATTTCCCGTTGGCTTTGAGGTCTTTGCAGAAACTCAGTTTCTTTGTATGAAGACTTTTTTGCAACCACAAATGAGTTAAGGCCAAATAAAAGTCTTTAAGTTTATTGTATGGAAAAGTAGCTGCTGTTAAGGGAAAAAAAAAAAAACAACCAAAATCCAAACCATAGTTACTATGGGTTTATATAAAATATATATACAGACTACTCTTAGCATTTTAAAGCTGGTTTACATGCTTTATTTATGGAAAATAGGATTTGTATTGTACATTACAAATACAATGGTATTTATCAGAGTCAAGTTTGGTTTGGATTATGCTAAATAATAAAAATACCCATGGTACACGGGCAGTTACAAATGAGATGTATTTTAATGGCTTATCATTTTATTTTCCCTGCTAAATAGACATTTCCACAATAATATCACCTGATAGAGTGCCCTCTGATTAATTTTGTGTTTACTTCCTTTCACAAAGCAAACTGTTGAAATGGAATTATTTACTGCCTCTCTACAGTTAACAGGTAAATTGTTTACTGTACTAATCAGCTCTGAGTCACCTGAATTTAAGTGTTTCCTTCCGGTCACGTTTTAGGTTTCTGGGCTGGATAAATCCCATGGACTTTGACAAGAGGCGTGCCACATTTTGCACATCAGTGTTTTCACTTTGATGAATTCCTGTTTAGAAGAACATGGTAGAATCTTACATTGGGAAGAATATGAAGGATAAGAGAGCTCTAGAGACTGTTTACTAAGAAAAAGATACGGGGTATGCATGATCTACTGCCTGAAAGGTTCAGATTTGTGTTGCCCACACTGCAGTGGAAAGCCTAATTATAGAGTAGGATGAGGGGTGTCTTAATTACTCCTCTTTATTTTGTAGAAGAGCCTCAATCATATGAATGATTTAGGGGTCAGAGAGACAGAGACAATGAGGGTAACTCTGTCCCCTTAGAGGAAAAATCTTAAGTCCCAGGAAAGCTTCAAATGTGTAGAATATTTTTCCAAGGCCTGTTCCAGTACATGTGATGCCAGGACTGCCTTTGGCTAGGGGGTATTACTCACTCAGAGTGGTCATTTTAGTTATACTGAGCTTATTTTGAAATGATCTTTTGGTCACATGAGCACTTGTCTTTTACTTTAAGATGCCTAGTGTATCCAAGGAAGACCTTAGGTAATGTGGGCTGTTCTATCATGATTATGTGAAATGGAAAAAAAAGGAAATTATGTAAATATTTGTAAGAAGCTATTACGAAAAAATAGCTGATTACCTCAAAATAAACAGCTTTCTTTCTCTAGTCTTTTGAGTAGAGAGTGGTTAAGGGCTGGCTTGTGGTGAGTTTCTGTACTGCAAATCATACACTCCCAAGTTCACGTGCCACACACATGGCTTATAATGCTGAAGGTGGACAAGTTTAATACCCAAGTTAATCACCTGCACACCTTCACCTACTTCCGACTCCATTAACTTATTTTTATCTGCTTTTTCTCCTATTCAGTTTATCTTCCTCTCCAGTTCCTGTAAGGTGATGGAACAAGTTCTGATCTAAATTCATTTCAAATCAATATGAATCACATATACCTCAGCCTTTTGAAGGCAGAGATATTTTTTAATACTTGCTGGTTTCAAATTTTTAAGACTTTTAAACCTTGAGCAAACATTAGTTAATGAGTTTTTCCAGAGTCTGTGTGGGAAGGTTTTTGGTTTTAATTTTTTTTTCTGGTAGTGCATTCTTCAAACACTATTTCCTTTTTCCAGAAATAACTATAAATTAATCTAATTCCACCCAGCAGGACAAATCCTCCTAATTGTCACCATTATAAGAGCAATAATGCTGTACAGAAAAAAAAAACCACTATTATGTGTGAACCTGATGCATAAATGGGTTAGAAAAACTTACCAGTTATGCACTTGTCTGGAAAAGTCTTTGGGTGGTGGGTTTGTTTTTCTCTCTCGTTCTGGGACAGGTTGCTGTATCCCCATGTCTGATCCTAGATATGTTTATGGATGTGGCTCTGGTTTAACAGAGCATTCCCCCTGCTCTAGGCGAGGCATTAAAGAGAATGAGCAGTGAGCAATGTGAAGGCAGTGATACCAAATTATTCAGGTTCATAAAGAGAGGGGCTGGTGAAACTGAGGAGATATATATATAAAATAAGATGAGCTTGATTGAAAAACAATCCTAATATATGTATCGAAATACCCATTTTCACAGAGCAGTTGTGCTGGTTTGAAGTGTGTGCTAGCAGTTAAAAAAACAGGAATTATTAGAAAAAGAATATATAGCAAATAGGATAAACATAATTAACCCACTGTATAATTCAGTGGTTTGCATGTATCTTGAGTACTGCATGTTTTGTTTCTTTTGCGTTTAAAAGGCTGTAGCATTCCAAAGGTTTGTGGGAGGGTAAAATGGACAGTGGAAGAAAGGAATCAGGTTCAGTGGCAGCAGTAGCCAAGTCAGAATTCTTCAGTTTGGAAGAAGGATGAATGAAGGGAGTTGTGTTAAAAATATCTGTAAAATCAAGGATGGGAGGCTATGGAAGGCGGTGGCCAAAATCAGGTGCCTGAGGAATACACATTTACCATGTTGTATTTGGTGGTGCTTTGCAGTTTTTCTGTGGCCTTAGCTCATTTGCAGCTCGTGGATTTCCAAAGTTGGACATGGGTTACAGACATTTAATGAACCTCAGAAGACTTAAAACAGACTTTGGCCATGTGCTTCATGAGTCTGACACCTGATAAAGTTCTGGTTCTGAACCTTGGATTCTTCCTCCTATTTCTTGTGTAAGAAATACACAACAGCATTTTATTTTTATTTCACAATGTGTGTTAATGGTTCATTCCATGTCAGTGCGTGGCTCTGACACAGTGAGAAGCAGATCATGGCATTACTATCACCAGTAGGAGTAATCTAATCTTAAAAACTGTGGAAAATAGGGCAAAAGTGCATGCAGAATTGTGTAAGAGTACAGTTCCATTGGATGAATCAGTGGTCATTAATATCTGTAGTCAGAGATACTCACAGTTAATTGCTGGGAAAGTTCTTGGCCAAAATGTACTCAGAGGTTGGGAAAAACCTTCTGGAAAAAACCATATGTTCTTCCTGATTGTTCACATGCTTTGCAGATAAGTTTCTGGCCTAAACTGAAATATATCTGGACTAGTTATGGCTACTCTTGTATTAAACATGGAGATAGTCCATGTACGTCCATCTCCAGGGATGTAACTTTTAACTGAGGGTGCAGTTGCACACCTGTTCACGGCGAGTACAGTCCATGTAGGATTTTGTTTTCATTGTCCCACCTTTTCTTTCTTGGTTATACTTTGTCCACAGCAGTTCAGGCTCAAGCTGGGGTCAGTCACAACTCACTGAACCTTCTGAGCAGTGAGGACTAGCAGAAGTGTTTCTATTCATTAGGAAAAGCTTGAAAATGAGACAAAGTGTTGCAGAATAAGCTGAGTCAGAAGGGACCCATCAGGATCAGGAGTCCAACTCCTGGCCCTGCACAGACACCCCAACAACCCCACCCTGCGTATCCCTGACAGCGTTGTCCAAACACTCCTGGAGCTCTGGCAGCCTTGGGGCTGTGCCCATTCCCTGGGGAGCCTGTTCAGTGCCCCACCACCCTCTGGGGGAAGAACCTTTCCCTGATACCCAACCTAAACTTCCCTGACAGCCCCAGGTGTGTCCTGTCCTCAGGTCCTGTCCCTGGTCACACAGGGCAGAGATCAGGGCCTGCCCCTCCTCTTCCTCTCCTGAGGAAGTTGTGGACTGCAGTGAGGTCTCCCCTCAGTCTCCTCCAGCTGAACAGACCCAAGTGCCCTCAGCCACTCCTCATTCACCTCATGGCCTTTTACCCAATTTACACAAATAGAAAACACTCTGATTCATTTCACTTAATGAACTTTAAGTTTTCCTGAATATATTTATCATGATCTACCTTTGGATTAATTCCATTCTCTGAATGCTGCCTCTTAAAGGACCTGGAGCTACACTTGTCCCCGTCTGGAGTCTGAACAGATTTTATGGGCAGTTGTTCTGATAACTTGCAAACAAGCCCTAGTCCTGACTTGCCACATGAGTATATCAACTCTTCGAGCACTTTGTTCAAAATTTGATTTTTCATGGAAGTCAAGAGGTTTCAGGGGGGTTGGGGGTAAAGTTGCAGGCAGTGCATGGCAATGTGGAGAACAAGCTGGATCTGTGCCTTGCAGTGCCTCTGCACTGCTGCCCCTGCTGAGGAGCCAGGAAACTCAAGTCTGGGCTGCTGCAATGAGGGTGCTGTCATTGGTGTCAGAGCTTGGATAGCACAGAGACACATGGCCTAGCCCAATTTCATCCACCTGCTGATTAAGTCCTGCTGTGCCTTTTTTTTTTTTTTTGTAATTGTAATCTAGGTAAATCCTTAATTCTGCCAGTAGGCAATGCTGTAAACTGATTAATTCCTCATCCCCCCGAAGCAGCTAGGGAACTAACTGCACTTTGAGCAGCACAGTGCTACCTCCCTGGCTGATGGGTAGATTTAAGCAGTTTACCAAGCTTACCTTGATGAACAAGGCAAGTCCTCATCCTGTCCCTTCACACACAGTTCCATGTTGTGAGAATGATGTTGATGTAAATGATGCTTTATGTGTGTGCATACAATGTGTGATGCAAATGCTGCTTACAGCAGTCTTAGTGCAGCTAAACTCACTTGCAAATGTCATTTCCTCAAGGGCTCTCTGGCTTTTTTTCCATACTCAAAGGGCCAGAAGAAAATAAGTCTCTAAATAAAATGTTCAAGCATTCTCATTAGCTGATCCCTTGCCACTTATTAATAGTGGAAGAATGACACCTGAAAGGAGGGCAGCAGGGACATTCTGGGGGCAGAGTGAGTGATTTTAGTGTCAGAAGAGCAAAGTCACACATCAAATGGGTCATTTGCATAGAGCAGGGCATCATCTCCCTCCGGTTGTGTTGAATTGGTAACTGGCAAAGGACTGCACACAGGCTTTTCTCTCGCTCTCCTCAGCACCGTAACTTCTGTGTCATTTGTGCAGGTGCAAAACCAGCAGGTGTTGATGCCAGCTTGCACAAACCAGGTATGAAATGAAAGGGCTGCCTGGTAAGTGTGAAGTGTGTGGCTGGAGAGAGATTGGTGCTGATGAAACAAGGCTGTACCTCAGCTATTCAGAAACAACACACCCAGAGGAGGAGCTTCCCTCGCACACAGGAGTCAAAGCAGAGTCATGGTGCTTGTCTGCACGAGTTTCTTTTCAGTCAGCTTTTGTTATGATTGTTCTGCCTTGGAACTGTGTGGTTGGGTGGAACAGTCCCTGGGATGTGGACTTTGGATCTTGGAAAATCTATCTTACCAGGGCAGAGTAAATAAATAAGTGGTGTTCAGATTAAGCTGTCTCTGAGTTATGATTTGGTTCTGTTGCACAAGGAGTGGGAAGTAAAATAGTTCTCATCAAAACACTGGGAACAGGCATTTCACAGGAAGGAAACCAAATGGAAAGGAAACACATTTACAGTTGTCCAACATGTGGTGCTGAAATTTATTTGGATTTGTATCAGTTGCGTTTCAAACACAAAGACTCTCTGGTACGCAATCCAGAAATAAGTTACATCAAAGAACTACATACTGTTAAAAAAAAAAAAAGGAAACGTTTTTGTAAACAGACTTCAGATCTTCAAATGCTGCAGTTTTCAACTTAATTATCAGTAACAATGTCCAATAAGATAGGCACTTCCAAATCATGGTGTATCACAGAAGGAGCAAGTCTGGGGTCCAATTTTTGGTCATTTTCTTATGATGTGTTTTTAGATTTCTTATATATTCCGTTTCTGATAAGTTTGTTTTTTGTTTTTCTCTTCGTAGTATCTTGGGTAAAATTCCTAATTCAGGTCTATAAAGTCTGTTGATATCCCCTTAGAGCAAAAAAAATAAATAGGTGATGAAGTAGATTTGGTTGTCAAACACCTGATTCTGTGAGACCGTGTACCACCTGCCCTCTGAGAACTGAGTTTAGCTCTGCATTGTGTCACCACTTTCCTGTTCTCAGAAACCCCATGTTTACAATCCTTCCTATTGGAAGCATTATAAACTGAATGGGAGCACCCATTCAGAACTTCCCCCCAACTGGTCTGTGTATGCTTGTTGATAACTGGATATTGTTCTTCATGTGGACTCAAAATTCATAGATGAAACTGTCTGCCATCTTGCTGAGTTTCATTTTCTCATCAAATATCTCCTGAAACCTAATATTCTGCTTTGGAGTGAAGTAGTTCTTCCAATCACCAACAGCACCTAGGAAAGCAGGAACAGAAGTGAAGTGAGCAATATGTGGAGCAGAAAATGATTTAAAAACAGCCTGGTTTTGTTAATGTCGCAGTTGGCACAGATATTAACACATTCTTAACCACAGTCACTGTGGTAGGTCAGGGTCATAACTGTTCCGGTGAAACTCTGGTAGAAGGATCTGGATCATCATCCATCAAGGCTGATGAACCCACATCCTCAGAGCTGATTAGTGCCAGCAACACAAGTGGTGGAAGAGCAGCAGCTTTCCAAGGTGGAATTAGAGCTTCTGGTCATCTAGGCAGAGGGACATCTTGCCATGCCTTAGTTGAATGTAGTTAAAGGTCTCCGTCTGAGTTTTTTCACAGTCAGTCAAGGAAATTGTAGAATCACAAAATGGTTTGGGTTGGAAAGGACCTTAAAGATCATCCAGTTCCAACCCCCTGCCATGAGCAGGGACACCTTCCACTATCCCAGGTTGCTCAGAGCCACATCCAGCCTGGCCTTGGACACTGCCAGGGATGGGGCAGCCACAGCTTCTCTGGGCAACCTGTGCCAGGGCCTCAGCACCCTCACAGGGAACAATTTCTTCCTCATATCCAATCTAACCCTCCTCTCTGTCAGTGTGAAGCCACTGCCCCTTGTCCTGTCACTCCAGGCCCTTGTCAAGAGTCTCTCTACTACATGGTCTTATCTAAAAAATCATAGATTCATAAAACAGTTTGGGTTGTAAGGGACCTTTACAGGTAATTGTAGTCACCATCTAAACTTATTAAATGAGTGGCAGCCAAAAAGCCACTGACAAAAGAAGATTCCTAGAAAAGGAGCCCAGAATGGCCTGATGGATGAATCCCACCCTCACACCTGCTCCTCATCTCTAGGAATTTTTATGGATGAGATGTCTGGCTACTTGAGTGGGCAGTTTAATACTTCTGAGTGGCCATGGACACTGGTGATCAGAAAAGTGTTTCAACTGTTACCCAGTTCAAGCAAAAAGGAAATTGTTATTTAAACTGACACATTTTTATGAGACAATGCTTATAGTTTCCCCTTATTTGCATGCTCAAAAGACCCTGCATCCCAAACCTGACTAAAACAGTCATCCCATTTTCTGACTAAAATAGCATTCAATCAGAAAGGACAGGAAAAGAGACCCTGAAGCATAATATATACATATAAATCTTCTGGAAACTGAAACTAGCTAAATGTCTGGGATTTGCATAGGAACTACTTGTAAGTGAAACTGTTGGGATTTTTCAAAATTTTCATCGTATCTTTGTCAAAGTTCACTGACTTAGAAAAATGCATCTCATTTTTTTGTTTCTTTTTTACTGACAGACTGTATGTTGTCATTTGTTTCTGCTGACGGTAAAACCATCGTGAATTAACAGAACCTAACATTTCTCTGTTGATTAATTGAAACAACTCTTAGTTTTAAACTGTCAGCTCTTGTTCAAAAATTAACTAAATCAAAATAATCAAAATCCATGTAAAAACGAGGGGTTTGATTTACTTATTATCCAAACCTGTGGAAGCTTCTGAAATGCAGGAGCTCCTGCAGGTATTTTAAAATCACATCTGAGCTAAGCACTGTGGAAGATTTTCCAAGGTCTGGAAGTTACCTATGACCATTCTTTTGTTGTTGTTGTCAGCATATTCCTTCCTCAGGAGTATTTCAGTAAGATAAGGGCTGATAAGAGCAGTCTTATTCAGAAGGAATGTGTCTGGCTCTTCTTTATTCTAGTCAACTAAGTGACCTTGGATATCAGAGACATGTTGTAAAACACTGAGGTGGTCAACTTTTAGATTAAAAAAAGACAGATAAAGAGTAATGCTGGGTGAACCTTTCCTTTTGGCTCAGCAGCTCCCACGGAGCAATATGAGCCAGGCTGTAGTTCAGACTCCTCTGTGCTCCTCTAGTACAAGTGTGAATTTGCAGCTAGAAAGCTTAGGAAGTGATTTTTAAGAGGGCTTCAGATTGAAGAATCCTGTTGTGGCTTCCCAGAGCTGACCCAAAGCATCACCACACTCCTGGAAAGCTCTGCACTGCGGCCTCTGTCTGGATTCCCACTCCTTCTGCTGTGTCAGGCACACAGGAATTTACCTTTCCGGAAAATCAGCTTCCTGTTGGATGTCAGAGCACACACGGTGTGAGTGGGATCGCTGTTCTCCTTTTCTGTGTCGTTCTTCATCTCCGAGAACGAGGACTTCTCGCAGATGTCTTGGATATCGCCGTCACTGACGTTTAAACTCAGGAACAAAGTGATATCCTTTACAACCTTAGGGAGATCCTGAGGTATAAGAAAAACACAGCTTTTCTATTTCTGGGCTGATTATCAGACTTTTAGCTGACTTGAAAAGGATCCCTTTTATTACATACTGAGTTTGTCACACATTTATTTGCTTCCAAGCAAAGCTAAATATGGCACTGGACTGTGCAGATGACAGGTACAGTAAACCTGCTTCCCCTCTTAGCCATACTCACAGAAACGAATAAATATGTCATATCACATACAGTCACATTGTCAATTTTACCTCCCAGCTCAGGCAGAACATTCTCCTGTCTCTCAGAATTATTCCACTGGAAATAGAGGAATACTCAAAGCCCAGCTCCTGTGTAAGTAGCTTATTTCTCTGGAGGTGCTATATCTAGAGATCTCACAAGTGACTCAGCATCCAAAATGGTTTGTTTTTATTACAGTAGTGGAAATTTTTTTTCCCCAAAAAACCGAACAAACTTATTTTCATGGAGACACTAGAAAGTGTTTTCTATTCACCTAAAAATTCATTCTCTGAAAGCTAAGGTATGCTGATATTTTACTTTTTTAAGAATAGCAAAAGGTCTGCAGGATATCATTTTCCTTTCATCAAAATTTTTTCTCCACCCCTCCAGCCTCCAGTTTTCTTTTTTATTGGGAACACAAGTCCCAAGCATGAGTAGTTCTGTTCTCTTACATAACTTTAACATAATTTCACCTGAAATATCAGAGATAGCAAATTAATGTGTGGCCATCAATAGATGTCTTTGGTTGGTCTTTCCATAGGACAAATATAAAGGAACTTAGAATTCTCCTTGAGCCTGAGGAAAACTGTGTAATATGAGTCCCATTCCTGCATCTAAGAAGTGCAACTCTCACAGGATTTAATATTTCTATAACTTGTGCCATCAGAATTATTTCACTAATATAAAATTCTATACAAATATAAAATATGTCCAAAGATATATATTCACATTTTCCTTTTTTCTCCTTTTTCATTATAACTTCCTCTTTGATGTTTCAATGATGCTAATTTACAAGTACTGCCTTCTGAGAGCGTATTTACCTTCTTCATGTCTTCATAGAACAAAAAGAGGATGTTTTTTTCATCTTCATGCTCTTCCCAGCTTAGGAAATGATCAAACCAGGATCCGCAGACAACTGAAAGGAAAACCCATGTAAAAGAGATTCAGATAAACTTTAGTCATAAATAACTGTGATGGTATCTCACTCATTTAGGGGAATGATCCTTTTGTAATATGTACCCTGTATTCCTCTAAAACACAGACAGTTCTTCGTGTCAAGTGACTCAAACTAACAAAAGTAACATCCAAAGAGGTGTCCATTCTTGCTGGAATTTGTTTTCATACCAGATACTGTTCTGAGATGTGATTCTGTAGTGGAAACAGGCTCCAGATCTAAAGAAAGGCCAGTGGCACAGGAAAATGCACTGGCCTAACAGGATCTGAACATCTCACAGATGACTGCATGTCTGTGGTCACAGAGATATGACCACCTCAGCAGGAGATGAAATGAGCAGTCTGGTAAATGGAGCACACTGCTGTTACCTCTCTTTCATCCCAGCAGGAGGGAATCTGTATAATTTTTAAATGCTGAAGAAGAATTACATAAATAACTTATGTAAAAGCCTCATTCAGCCAGTGACACAGATAAAATGGTTTGTAGCTGATTTATTTTGTCTGAATGTCCCATTTGCTGAACCATGGGAACACAGCTAAATTTCAGCTTTCTTTCAAACACCAAAATTCTGACCTCTCCATTTCAAAGGCAAGATGAAAACCTCTTGCAGGGCAATGGGATGAGGCCTGAACAGAGCAAGCTCAGCCAGCATTCTCCGAAACTGTGACTTTGCTGTATGACCCCCACCACCAGAAAATTATAGTCTTGTAATGGGCATCATTTTGGTGGCAAACCGTGAGTTATAATTAAGTATGAATTATAATTAATGGCTATAATTAGGCTGAATGCTCCAGTCTGTAGCCCTCTCCAGCACACAGAGCAGTTTCTAAGTGCAAGGCATGTGCAAGGCTGCGCAGTGTGCAATTAAACCCTGCTCCCCTGGCCAGCTACTCTGGGGATGTGGCCAGGGATAGGACAGTCCTGGTGGCTTCAGGAGAGCCTTGGAGACTCCAGGGAATTCATTACATTTGTCCCCGTGTGTCCTAACCCTTGTTTTGGACTGATATTAACTCTGCAAGAGTACTGCTGGATATGGATCAAGCAGCACAACCTTGAAATATTTCTGCTGGGAGCAAAAATTACCACCTTTTCCTCCACATCAGCTCTTACCCAAATTACTGTTGTAACCAACATGGTTATCTATTCATGCCACACATAAGCACTTGGAAAATAGAAGGTGGCTAATAATTTACGGGTAAATAGGAGATGCTTTTAAAATTTAATCATTGAAACACAGAATTGTTCAGAGTGGAAGGGACCTTAAAGATCATTTAGTTCCAACAGAGCCCCATCCAACCCAGCCATGACTAGAATCCTCTTGCCTTTTTTCCCACTATTGTATGTTCAGAGTTGATACTAAGCAAGCCAAGATCCTGCAAATCACTGGAGCATTTGCCTCGGGGCTGCTCTGAACTCAGAGCACCAGACCTGAGCCACAGCCTGGAGGAGGCAGTAAACAAATCGACTTCTTGATCTCTGATGTGAGCTTGTGATGGCTGCAGTGGCATCTTTCTTTCAGAGTTTCCAAGCCGATCAGCCATTATTGCTGTTATCGTCACTGTGGTGACATATGTCCTCAAAGGAGTAATAAAACACTAAAAATGGGAGTGGCCAATGTGAACAAGGTCCTGTTGCCAGCTGCCATCCCACCACTCCTAAAAGATCTCCCTCTTGTCCTTGGTCTTTGGACCCCATTTCTGAGACAGCACATCAGGGACAGTGTGTGCAGAAGGGCTTTAGGACCGTGTCCAGGCTCCTTTTTTGGGCTGCCCAGGGCTGTCTCCCAGCCTGGAGAAGACACCAGACCTGCAGTCACAGCTGTCCCTGCAGCTTGGTGACAGCCCTCTCACGTGCCCTGTCACCAACCACCGCCCTGCTCGCCCAGGGCAGCAAAGAGCAGCAAAACCTGCAAAAAGCTGTTGTGGCGGAGTGATGCAGCTGCTTCTCAGAATGACTCCTTGCAGGGCTGAAGAGAGCATCCTATCATTTGCTCTTGTTTGGCTTGGCATTAGAATTTATCCTCACCAACCCTATATGGATAAGGGGTGCAATAAGGAGTTTTCACACAGTTTAAATTTCTTAACTCTTTCTGTGCACAATAAACTGACAAGAGCTGCAAGGAGAAAATATTTATCCTTACCCTTGCCTTTTAAGAACAAGTCAAAGAAAGCAGTCCAGCTGTCTACGGTGGGAAGGTTTGGGTTATCTCTGTAGTAATGAAACATGGAAACTGCAGTGTCTTTTGGATTTCTGCTGATGTAGATCATCTGTAAACAAAGAAAATGTAGTTACTAATGATGATATCCTTCCTTTATTTTAGAGAAGCTCTGTGTGTAAATAGAGCATTGTCATAGGCAGTTTGCAGTGTCAAAACCCTTTCCTTCAGGATTCCTCCTTGGGTGACCATGCCATTAAATTAGAAATGTATTTATCTCTGCTTAGTAAGGAGTCCATAGGGATTAGTAAACAATTCCATGTAGGCAGAGGTGTCTTTGCCCCAGCTAGGTAATGTTTATGTTTTAGGAAGGAGTCTGTGTTAACTTTAACCTTAACTTGAGTCAGTATATTATCTCATATATCTCACATATAAAAGCATTTACTAATTAACATTCAAAGGACAGCTGCAAAACATAAATATTGGCCTTTCATTCCAATTAGCTTTGTCCGAAAAGTCTGGATCTGAGTGATCCTGAAATGTTTGATTTTTAATATAAAATCTGAGACCCAGAGCTTATTTTTTAAAGATCTCCCATATTAGCATGGGAGGAACTGGTCTAGTAAGTGTCCCTGCCCACGGCATGGGGGTTGGAACAAGATGATCTTCAAGGTCTCTTCCAATCCAGGTGATTCTGTGGTTCTGCGAACTCAAAACTGTGATCTGAATCTGCCTCCCACGTTTCATTTCTCCTCTGTTCGCCCAATACTTTTATGGGCTCTTCCCAAAGCTCCAGCAGGAGGCGGGGAGTACCTTTGATCCCAGAACAGCCTGTAAGTACCCAAGATTTTCTAAGACAATAGGAAATGGGGTCATGAGAACACCCCCATTCCTAATGAGAGATTTCTGATAGAAAGATGTTGATGTTCTGTTTTGTGTGGTGCCTGGTGTAGAAATCACCCACGGGAGCAGTGGGGCAGGAGCAGAACCCAGTCCCTGGTCCAAGTCTCTGTTCCTGCTGCCTTCAACTGCTCGTCAGCTGCGTCTCCAAAATTCACAGCAAAACACTTCTAAAAACTGCAAATCATTCAAAAATTACTAAGGATCATCAGGGCAAAATAGATTTCTAGTAAACTTGCTACGTATTTTACTGCTTTGGTATCATTTTTGCCTTACCTTGCATTTCTTATTCTTAAAATTCGGAGGCAACATGTTGTAGTCTAAGTGTGTTGGGATGATTCTCTTTGATGAGAGTTTATTCAGCTCCTCCAGCTGGGAAATGTCTCCAAATTCAATGGGAGATGTTATTGTAACTTGAGTATTGTAAAGCTTTGTTATAACTCCTGCAAGCCAGTGGGTGCCTACAGAAGAGTAATTTTAAGAAAACAAACAAACAAAGGATTAGTATTTATTACTGTGAAACATGCATTTTTCATATGGAAATAACTTGCTAGTGAACAAGTTATATTTCTAATCTTCCAGATTCGAGAAACTTTACATGACTAAATAACCCCACTGGCTCCAAATATATAAACACTTAAAAAAATTAGGGCTGTAGCTGATTCACTATGTAATTCTGAGAGAAGTGTTAATATTGGCACCAAAACCATCTCATCAGACAAACTTCTGTCAGCTGAGAGGTGGCTGTATTGTTTTCATAATTTATTTGAGAATAACCTGTTTGTTTGGGTTTTTATTTTCCTTACAATAACTTGAGTCTGTATATTTGGAAAGTACTGATTGAACTCCCCCTTGCTGTGTGCTCCTCTGTGCAAGGAGGTGGGCGGAGAGAGAACAAGAAACTAATAAATCTACAGCCAAGAGCCACACAAATAACTTCATACAATTCTTGACTAATTGAATGTAGAAAATCCTCAAGAAAATCTTGCAAGTGCAGATTTTGCCTACAGGTAAGGAATATTTATTTGCTTTCCAACATGAAAACACCTGAGATTATTTTCAGTTACAGAATCAAGATGTAAATGACCCACCTCTCTTGTAATCAGAACACTTCCTGACAGAATAATATATTCACATACTCAGACATCCTTTCCTGTTCCTTTTACACAGAGATTTCCCAAGCAGTTTAAGCAGAGAACACGAAACACAAAATCGAGATGTCTTGCAATTAACATTTAACACTAGAACTTACCGGATTTGGGGTAGGAAACCAAAAGGACATCATCTTCTCTAGCATCAAAAGTATCCAAAGATTTTAAAAGTTCTGGAGAAGACCTGGTGGTAAAGGGAATCCCCTTAAATGTGTGCAGGAGCTCTGCCTCGCCGGAGTTGGACATGGTTGCTTAAGTCTTGGGTTCCTGCAAATCAGATAACAGGGATATGAGGAGGATTTAAGAGTCACTTCTCAGTCAGAGGGTTCAAAGTGACAAATTGAGACTGAGCAGCACAAACCTCATGTTTATATACTTTGCTACGCACCACGATGCCCTATCAGATATTGATTTTTTTTTTTTTCAGGTTAGATAAAGGCAACTGAAATATTAGAGCTAACTTAATAAATAACTGAAATACTGAGTCATGAAAAATGCATCCCATTTGTCATTTACTGGCTCTCCAGATAAGGAAATGAGGTAATGGTCAGAATGTACTTGTGAAAAATAGTGAGAATGAACATTAAATGGCGCCTTAAAATATGCTTAATATGATTATTCTTTCAGTTATACTTTGTTGGAAACTATTCTTACCTTCCAAGGAAAAAGCTGCATCTTAAAATAATTTTGATTATTAGGAAAACAGTGTCTTATTTTATGTGAGTTAATTTTTTTGTTTGTTTCATTTTATCAAATATACAACAGCCTGGCATTTCAAAAGTGCAAATTGATTCACAGTGCTTGAATCTTGTGATATTAGGAAACCAGTGTTTTGAAGATTTTCTGATTTCAGCCTGAGGAATCTTGAAAACAGAGGCATTTAGAGGCACAATCATTTTTTAAGATGTTATATGTCTCTATAAGAAGAGTACAGGCAAAAAAAAAAAATCACAAACTGAAAATAGATATTTAAATAGATGTATTATATAGATATTTAACATTGGCTTTGATTCTGTGTATTTCTTGACCAGAAGTGGTTGAAGACTTTTAAATATTTCCACAGAATATGCAGATTTATCAAAATAAAAGTAACTTGCAGGAAAGAGGCAGTTCTCCATTAATAAGGTGGTTTCAAATGTAGTTTTTTGAAAAAAAATTGAATCTGTGGAAATTATCATTAATATTTTTCAAACAGAAATCTCCGCTTTTGTTTAATGTGACCTTAAGCAGTGTGAATGTATCACAGTAAAATAAATAGCTCAGTTATGATCTAAAACATTTTAGAATGTTTAGTATTTTCAATTTTCCTTTCAATGGCCACAAAGTAATTTACTCCTTCTTTACATTCTTTTCTTCAAAAATCCAGTGGCTTCACTATTCCTATTGAAAGAGTCCCTCAATTTATTCAGCCGAGGCCCTTCAATGCCTTCAACTCAAGAACCTCCATGCAAATCTTGGTTTAAAATGAAGCAATGCTTTGGGAATTTTCCAGCTTTACCCATGTTCTTTTTTTTATCATAAATAACAGCTTGGGTTTGGTCAGAGGAGCCAATTCCCAGATGTACTCCCATGATCCCTGGTGAGAAGTTAATAAATAGACATATCCTTCCAAGAAACACCTGAGCAGCCAGGATTGCTCACAAGGAGTAACCACACTTACCAGCTTCTGTGCTTGCGTATTTCTAATCCAATCTCCAGAAAAGCCAGCAATGTAAAATTGATTTCCCCCCGCCCTTTTCGTTTCTCAGCCTCAAAGAGAAGTGATCTCACCTATAAAGTTGCCCTTAAAGAGTTATAGCCTGCAAACTGTGCCCTGTGCCATCAGCAAACTCTGAATTCCACACATGCAGGGCCAAGCGGGGTTGAAAATCATGGAAATATGCTCTGGAAAGATGTTGCCTATCACTAAGGATGAGAGGTGATGGGGAATCTTTCCAGTGGGGGCACAAGAAAGACTTGGATACTGGCGCTCAGGTAGGATTTAGGGAATCTCCCAGAGGAGCTCAACATTTTCCCCTGGCCCCCAGGCTGAACACCTAAGGCACTGCTTCATACCTTGAGGTGTAAATACTCAAAAATCTATCCTCTGTCAGCAAATTTCACTGAGGTTACTTCAGGTATACGAAGTATGTCCAAAGGCTTAAAAAACCCCTGTTCCTGTGTTATTCTGAATTTCCGTATTAATCTGAATACAGAGATTGCCAAGGTTTATTTTGCAAGCCATAATTCCAGTTATATGCATGTAGCACGAGCTAGTAAAACTTTATTTCCTTGGCCTGGCAGAAGTAATCTCATTGTAAAATGTTTTGCATATTTACCATGCTTTTTCTCTTCCATTTCCTCCTGCATTCCTGATATATTTTGAATCAGCGCCATTTGCCTCATCCAATGACTTGGACCTGAATGAATCATTCACAACAGAAATTGCTGAGGTGTAAAACAGAAGCAATACAGTAGCTGGAAAAATCCCAGTTCTTTTAGCCCATTTCAGTTGCTTTTTTTAGTAGCTTATCTTTTCAGCGTGTGCAGTGGCAATCCAGGGGAAACGAAATTGAAATTTGTCCTCTCCAAATGCTGCCTATACTTGGAAAAAAAGGTCTATCCCTGTGAGGGAACAGTATCCTGAACTGGGATAACTTAAGGAACAAGAGAACATTCAGCAGCTTGCAGGAAAAAGCTATTATTAAAACTATGCTAACTACATTGCCATAAAAAAGTACATTATTACAGCTACATTATACCAAGAGAGCACAGGTGAAAAGAAGACTGTGCCAAACCCTCCATCCAACTTTGGTTTGGTTTTCTTATTTATCAATGTATATATGTCTACATATATATGTAAACATGTATATACAGACACACCAGGACCGCAGTACCTATTGCCTGATCTCTGCACCAGGCTCTGAGGAGTTTTTCCCAGTACCAAGTTCTCCTTGTCCTGGTCTCTGCCATCCATACTGACAGAGAGCACAGGTTACCAGCAGGTTTCACAGGTATTTGCTTGCCAGGGAGCAGTGCCAAACTTGGATTTTGGGGGTTCTTCATGATTTGAGCCAAATGCAGCTGGGCAGTTGGACACTGCTTCAGTCCAGCTCCTCGTGTCTCCACGTCTGACTTACCTTCTCCCATCTATATCCTTGTCGGGTGAGCAATTTCTTTCTTTTTTAATGACTTTAAAACTTGGACTGTTCTGTTCCTGCCTCTGCCCTGCAAGTTTCAATTCAGACTTACCATGCTCTTCTCTGCCTGATAAAAAGCAGTACCATGTACATCTCCTTCAGCTGAAGATTTCTCAGCTGAGGCCAGTCTGTTCCCCTCCAAAGCCCTCTCAGGCAGCATGTACTAAAAAGATATTGTGATATTGTGGAAATAGGCAGACAATGCCATATGTGTTGATTGCAGGAGTGAAAATTTGGGTGCACATCCACAGGGTTCTGAGTGGTTTTAGCTAGCACTCTCAAGTATCAGGTTTCTCATTTTTTTAAATGTCCTAAAGCCGTGAAATATTTTGGTGCTGAGGTCATGAATGGAGTGGTAAAACTGATGTGGCCAAGAGCTGAAATACCTCCAGTTCATCACTGTTCCAGGTCTGATGAACCCACATGTCCCTAAATGACAAAGGATTTAGCTTCGCCTGATGCACCTGGGAGAAGAATTTCGCTTGAAGGGCTTCGGTGAAATCCCTATTTATTTTAATGTTACAAATGAAGTGTCTTGTTTAAGTTTATGGCCAATGGCTATTTAATAGGGACAGCCTGCAAAACGTGGGATGCAGCATGAGTGCTCAGATTGTTTGGGAAGTTAGGGCACCTCAATGTCAGGATGCTGAGAATTTAGGAACCTAACCCCGGGCTTCTGTGTAGTTCTAAAGAAAGTCTGTTGCAGGATGGGTGTAGGGCTGCCCACAACACATCAAGACTCCTGCAACTCTCCCTCAGTGTACTCTGAGCTCTCAGGGAGTCCCAGCTACCAGGGAGTGTGACTTGGCCAAGGCTGCTTTACTGGGATGGGCTGCACTGGATCCCTGTACACTTCCAACAGCAGTGCTCTTCCTGGTAGGGCTTCCCCGCGGCGTCCAAGTGCTTTCAGAGAAGCCTCCCTTCATTAACCTGTAGCTCAGCACTAATCAAGAGCTACGACTTTACAGCTCTGATTGCAAAAGTCTCTGACTTCACAGGCACTGCTATCTGAGGCAGCTACGCCCGTGTTTAGGTAATGCTCTAAAGGAAGCCAGCCCTGTGTGCAGAGTCAGGCTGCGTTTATGGCACGGCAGATTATGAAGTTCTCTGATCTTCCTCCATCCCTCTTAGAACAAGGATGCTCTGTGCCACATCCACAGCTGATACAGCTAATCAGAACGGTGCCACTGCTGCCAGCAGAGCGCTGCCCTGGCACAGGTGGCAGGCCAGTGCCACCGCTCAGGTCACTGCTATCTCTCCTGCCCTGCAGCTGCACATGACGACACCTCAGGGGCGTGAACACGCACGGAATGAGGACCTGAAGGGATGGCAGGGGGACAAGTGGGCAGAAAAGAAAATCAGATGAGGATTTTAACCTGCACGGGTCCACAAAAAGACGATGCTATGTGCATGCAGGTGGGCTCAGCCAAGTAAACCCTGTCCCTTATCTGTCAGGGTGGGGTGGCCTAGGGGCATTCCTGGGAATCCAGGGAGAGAAGACAGGCCACGGAGGCCTGGTTTATTTTCTGCTTATCTTTATTGGCTTACTGGCACAGGAATTAATTACAAAAACTAATGAGTCATCCTGTTACTGCTGGTGCACAAGCAGTTCAAGTGGTGCTAGGAGATTCGCTGGTGGCCTGAAATGGTTTCAACTTACTTTGATTTGTCATCATAACTGGACAGAAATATTTTGAAGCACATATGCAATAATAGGTCAAAGTATTCTATGGGGAGCCAGAAAAATTCCAGGAAAAAAGCTTTTCGATGTGTGTGTTTTTCAGAGACCTACACCATGTGGAGCATCACTGCTCACAGCAGAAAGGTCTGCTAGCAAATGCTATCCTGTTGGTCCACACACTGCCTTTAAATCCAGCATCCAGCTGGACACAGCTACATCTTAAGATTATCCCCAATTTCAAGGTTCTTTAAGGTCTCTCAGTCCCAAGTTATTAGACACGAGCTGTAAAATGGTACAGGAAACTCAGGGGTGGTAGAGAGGAGCTGGGAAGCACCGGGAAGACAGCTGACTCCATCCTGGCCAGCATCAGTACAGCTTGATCTTGCCCATAACTGTTAGTCACTCCTGAATGGACAAATTAATTCCAAAGTCCAAAGGGAAGTTATTGGGCTGGCATTTATAACAGCTTTCTGTGATTTGTGATGGGAACAGCAATCAAAACACAGGCCAGATCCAGACCAGATAAGCAAAACACAAGTTTCGTGCCAATTCTCTGCCTTTGAGTCGTTCAGTGGCTGGGTAATTTTCTGCAAAGTTTGTATTTCTTCTCTGTTCTTACGAGTTGTTGTTTTTCAATATGTTCCTGTGTTACATGAGCTCTTTAAGCATAGATGTCTTATACAGGAAAGACACACTTGTCCTCTCCGGCAGAGTGAGGATGTAGCTCAGAATAAGGGAAGAACAAATCAGAATCCTCTACCACACAGCACTTTAGTCTTAATATTGGACAGAGTTTAAAACAAAACAGCTTTTTGTGGTTCTAAAGGAAGCTTTCAAAACAGATGTTTTACAGGTTCCCAGACCTTTTCCTGGGACAGAGCACAGCTCATAACTCTTCCTATCCTTGGAGATACCATTTTGGTTTAGACTAAAAGGTACAAATGGCTCCATAGCCTCTGTAGTCGAACCACAAGTCTAACACGCCGTGTAATTTCATCCAGTTGCACCTGATCAGATGCCAACAGCCCGTTGCACACAGCTGTATTTTCCATCTAGTCATTTTTGAAGCCTTCCTTCAAAAGGACAGGGAAGTCACTTCAGCCATGCCACTCCTGGGAGCTAATTACTGTCAGTTGTACCTATCTCCCACTGCTGACTTAGAAAAGGGATTTTTCCAAATGGGAACAACCATGAATCACATGAAAAACAACCTACCTTGTTTTCTTCCTACACCTTTCTGGGAGGTACTGAAATAGAAATGGCTTAAAATCCATCATTCATCTTACCTGGATTTTCCATGCACGCCATGATCCTAAGAGAAAGTACTGCAACCAAGATTTACAGCACACAGTGCAGAAGACTCAATGCATCCCAATCTCTCTGGGATTTATTTCCACCGTAACTCTTGCACCAAGCAGGGACAGAGGGGGAGGATGTCTGTGGGTTTGGGTAGCAGAATGCCATGAGGAGTGGGCCGCTGGCTGCCCAGCTCCGGGGGCTAAATACCTGCTGCACTCAGAGACCCCAGGTGTGATCAGGATCCTGCTGGGCTAACACAGCACACAAACCAGGACTGGCATGGTCTGCCTGTGCACTGTCTGTGCACAGACTGGGAACTGCTGCCTGGAGTGTGTCCAAAGAGGTTGGAACACGACCAAAGAATGGCAGTGAAGCTGGTGAAGGGCACAAATCCCACAAGGAGCAGGGAGTAGCCTTTTCTCTTTTAGCCTGATAAAAGGAGGCTCAGGGGGGACCTTGGTGCTCTCTAAACTCCCTTGAAAGGAGGCTGTAGCCAGGTAGGGGTCAATCTCTTCTCCCAGATAAGAAGTGGCAGGACAAGAGGAAGTGGCCTCAAATTGCAGCAGGGATGATTTAGATTAGATAATAGGAAAACATTTTTCATGGAAAAGCTTGTCAATTACTAGAACACGCTCTCAAGGAGGTGGTGGAGTCAGCATCCCTGGAATGCTCAAAAAACACGTGGATGTGGCACTTGAGGACATGGTTTAGTGACAAACATGGTGGCAGTGCTGGGTTGAAGGTTGGACTCAATGATGAATTGTCCTTTCCATGAATCTAGAAACCAGGCTGATTTTAGGCCAGCTCAGCTCTTCTCTGAGTTGACACGATCATAGTTGTAATCTGCAGGTTTAACAGCCTTTTTTCTCTATCACGTGTCTGAAATTGGGAAGGAACATTAGGTTGAATCAAACCAATTAACCCCTTCTGTCCGGTTGTTAGATACTGCTTCCATTTATTAATCTATATTTATAGAACATATACATTCATGTAAACACCAATCCCAGTAGCTATTTTGTGCATTCAAGTTACTGCAATTTTTCCCTTGAAAGAGACACCCCAACAATCCCATCCTGTGCCTGAGAGCATTGTCCAAGCACTCCTGGAGCTCTGGCAGCCTTGGGGCTGTGACCATTCCCTGGGGAGCCTGTTCAGTGCCCCACCACCCTCTGGGGGAAGAACCTTTCCCTGATATCCACCCTAACCCTCCCCTGGCACAGCTCCAGCCGTTCCCTCAGGTCCTGTCCCTGGTCACCAGAGAGAAGAGATCAGTGCCAACTTCAGTAAAATAAATGGTGTTAAAATATTGGTGGGGTAACTGCCACTGCAAGATCTTTCTGAGAGGGTGTTAAGTGCAAAATTTCCACCTAAGTAAGCAGTAAGAGAACAGTCACCCCAAATCCAACCACTGTTTTACCTAGGTCAATTTTTGTTTTCATTAGCAATTACTTTTTTTTCTGCAGAGTATAGCAGCAAATCCCCAAAGTTCACCGATGCAGAGTGGAGGTGTCTTCCCCATCACCACTAATGAATGATCACTTTCAGCCCTAAAAGTCTCGGGTAAGGCCTCCAAGACCTTTGTAACTTTTAGAATATAATGAAGGAGTAATGTATTATATGCAACCACATCACAAAAACCACAATGTAACTTAGCTGAAATAATTATCCTTATTTTACATGCTTGAAAAATCAGGATCCAATCCAGATTAACAAGGCTAAAAATCTTTAAAGACTGCTGCACCAACAGCTGCATCAATCTTTAAATTCATGGATCCGCATTAAGACCTCCTAGATGTCATCCAAGTCCCCAGGATTAATATTTCACATTGGCTGTCTCTCTTTTTCCAGAGTTATCTTGCCGTAATAAATTGTGTGATTAAGGTGTAATATGGGGTTATCTGTGAGTTCTTTTTTTTATTATTCTACTTGTTGACTCACTGGCTTCCACACAGCCAGCCAGCTTCAGAAACTTCCATTCACAACAGAAACACCACAATTACCTGCTTGAGTGCATAATTTCTTCAGATGCACTTCAGCCAGCAAACTTCTTCAAAATTCTCTCCTGCTGTCATCTTTTGAACTATTTTATTTTTCTCTGAAGAAAAGAAAATGCTTCTGAAGGCCAACAGGTTAAATGCAAAATTGAGCAAACTAAGGCCAACATTACAGAGCTGGAATTCCAGCCTCTTTTCACAAAATTGCCCTCAGTTTCCTGAATTTTCAGATCATTATTTCTTATACTTGTACCATTCTGTTGTTATTATTATACAAAGAGAAGAAAATGGAGCTGGCAGAGGAATAAAAAGAAAAGTTAATGGAAGAGAAAGGGCATGCAGTTTATTTCTGCATACTGGATTGCAGTCAAATTCCTAAAATTATCCATAAAAGAAAATTAAAAAATAAAATAAAAATAAAATAAAATAAAATAAAATAAAATAAAATAAAATAAAATAAAATACAGACAGACAGTATAAATATCAAAATACAGCCTCATATATCTTCATGGTTTCAAATGTATCCACAATTTTCCCTCAAATCCCTATGCCTCATTGAAAAATATTTCTTCCTTTCTTGCATGAATGTAACTCTAGGCTCAGCCCTGTGTTTTGCCCTTAAAAAATAGGAAATAATATTGGCTTTATTGGGAGCAGCATGTTTATGCATGGATGGCAGGATTTTTCATTACTAGGTCTGACTGACGGAAAAATAGGTGGGTTTTAGCCTAGAAATAAAGATATTAAATGTTACCAGCTGCAATAATGTCACCTTGCAACAATTGTTGAAGGCTGAATATAAAATGAAATAATTATGTGCAAGACTTCTTTAAATGTGTATGAAGAATTCACACACATATATGAAAGATATGACTTTAGAATGTGGAAATGAATATATGAGCATCTTAAATGAATATATGTAAATATAATCTGGATTTTCTTTTATTCTTAAAATCAGAGAGATGGTCAAATAAATATTTATGATTTGTGCAAACACCTTACAGAGTTATTAGGTCTATTTCTTTTATTTAGGCTTGTAAAGTGATTTATCCTGATAACAGTGGAAGATTTGGCGTCGCAGGTCTGCCCTCATTACCCAGCAGCACAACAAGCAGTGGCTCCATCACTCTCACCTGATGAAGATGTATTCAAATCTCCAAGCTATTTTTCAGTTTCTTTGGTTGCTTTTTTTTTATGGAATGTGAAAGAGAAGTGCAGCAGAAAAGTGGTGCAGCCAGCCAGTAGCATGCACCTTAATGCAAAATTAATGCTTGTTAATTTTTGAGACATAAATCTAGAGGTGTACCTTTTGTGCTGGGCATTTTGCCACTGTTTGGCTTTAAGTGAGTAGATAACACTTGGATTGATTTGAATTAATTTCTAAATAGCCCCTAGGTTATACTTCTGGTATTTATTTGCTTACTGAACAGAGGCCAGTTCTATCATAAAGGCGTATTTCTGACCAGCAACAAATCGTATAATAGGCATTCCTTCCTAATAAATGTATAAAATAAGGTGTGGCAAACATTAGGGCTTGAATGCAGTTCCTCATCTCTCCGTTTCAAGCTCTGGAACATGATGATCCTGGGTTTAGATAACAACAGAAATACCAAATAATTTGAATAAGAAAGTCAATTTAAAATTCATAAACACGTGTTTGTCTTCTGAAGCTGAAGAAGTGAAGTTTTCCCTCTGACTGACACTTCTTGCTGCTGTAGAGGCAGACCAGAGCCAGAGGGTTGTTAGAGGATGAAAAATCAGGCACTTTATGGGTGCTACATCTCTCCTGCTGTGTGCCTTCACTCAACACCTCTGAAAGTCCTCACGCTCCTTCTCATGAGAGGGAGGGAACGAGAGGTGCAAGAGCCAGAGATGTACTAGACAGTTATAACTTGTCTGGGGGTCTTGGAGAGGTGTCCAAGACCCCAAGGCTAAGTCCCTTTGTCTATTTATAAACGAGCAGCTCCAGAGTCAGTGAGGTCTCCCCAGACATCCACAGCACACGCAGGCTGTGGGTTTCTCCAGAGAGCAGCTCGTGTGCTGTGGGCAGTGAAAGGGGATCAGCCCCTCCTCTTTCTAGCCAGGAGACCTCCAGATTTCTGCTCAACAGAGAAAGGGAGAAGGATGGTTAAGCCATGCCCCTGCCTTGGAGAGATGCTTCCACTGCCTTTTTTACACCTGAGACCCTCCCCACCAACACATGAAGGATCCCCCTTTCAGATCCATCAGTGGCTTTCCCCTGTCACTCTCCTATCCACACCAACCTCAGCCACACCTCTGCTCCCCTCCCCTCTCTTTCTGGTTAGCTGCAGTCCTCATCATCCCCAGCTCTTCTCTTCCTGAATCCTTTGCCAATAAAAGTACACCAGTATAAATTTTATTATTTAAAACATACTTCTAGATTTGCATAATTGAAGGCATCTGGACCTGACAGCATTTATGACCCTCTCAAACAATACTGACAGAGGCAGCTTGTGGCTTCCCTTATCTGGTTTCTACCTATCACTTCAGTGTTACCCAAGTGCAATTTAGATTTGATAACACAACATAGGCCTTTGGACTATTCAAATCATATGAAAAACAGCCTTATTGAAACCACATTAAAAAGTCTTCCTGCACGTGTGCACTGGGGGCAGTTTGCAGGGATGTATCCAGACAGCTTCAGTCTTTTTGTGTGTCACTGTGTTGGTACTGCCCTGAATCTGTAGGGTTAACTGTGCAGCAAATGAGAAAATTGTGAGTGTCTCACATTTGGGGATCATTAGTAAAACTTTGGGGAATGAGAAACATTGTCAAGTGCTTTGTTTCATTTTTCAACCCAGAAAAACCCTAATTCAAATGACCCCATTTTTAGGCTTTACTCTGCAAGCCATTAATACGCAAGCAAACTTCAAGAGAATGAAGGATTTCAAACACTTAGAATTGATCTTTTAATTGTCTCTTTATGATATGCTGATAATATAAATGATGGTGCCCTGTAATACAGGATCATAGACAGGATGATTTTGTGCTTGAAAAGAACCAAGATGCCTTTAGGACCTGTGTCTCATACAGAACCTAAATCCTATATTATCTTCTGGAGGATGCTGCAGCTGCTAGCTAGAAGATCAATCACTTGGCATGCATTAGATTTGACAGCTGTGAATGCTTTTAGAAGCAGAGTCTGGTGGGCTTAGCTTGGTGTCCTTATAAGAGAAACATCACACATCAGTGTAAGCTTAGGATAATTGCCCGAGTTGGAATTTACAGGGGACTAAGAGAAAAATGTTTCACATTAGGTAAGTGGGTTTATTCGAAAAAGAAGAAAAACCACAAAGTTAAATATTGAAAAGCAAAAATACAAATATCTGACTTAATACTTCTCCCATAGCAGAGCAAAAGGCACCACAGTGAGATCAGACTCAGCAATCCAGATTCCTTGCTCTGGAGGGCTGTTTTGCTATTAATTTTTGTTTGTTTGTTTGTTTGTTTTCAGAGGGCTCCATTTGTTTTCTTGCTTTTTTGAAATGCAATAATCGTTTTTTAAAAAGCTGACTGATGAACTGTAGCAGGCAGATTTCCAAAGCAGAGGCATCTTCCAAAGCCTACTGAAATGAAAAAAAGGCCCTCACGTGTTCATTTGGTCCAACAGAAATATAGATCTATAGCTCCTTTATTTGGAGACCATCCCCTATAATTCACTAACTCAGGCTGACCAGTCCTTTAAGTGCTTAGTCCAAATGAGCTTAATTCTCTTCCCACATAACCTGAACGGTGGTGTCCGTTTATGCATCCAGGGCAGGCCTATGTCTGCCTCCAGAAAGAGGATAAATCTCCTTTTCATTGACATCAGTTCAGGCACCAAGAGATGACCAGCCAGGCAGCAGAGTAACTGTGACAGCTGTCTGACAGATTAGTGACAAAACATATATTTTAGTCATCAATTATCTTGAATTATTTCTACCTGAATGTCTAGTTTCAGCCCTGTCTTGTGCAAAGCTTCCTTCTGAACTAACTTGCATTGGGCTGATGGCATTGATTGATGCCATTAGCAAATGAGCCAAATGAGCACCAGGCCAGGTGAATTACTCAGTCTGGCATCCAAAGGCATAAACATGCATAAAACAGGCTGCTGACTGCCCAACACTCTGCATGGCATTGTAGTTTCCTGAGGTACCTGTCCCTGAGAAGTGCTTCTCAGAACGCAGGAGCTCAGCTAAGGGGATTAGGAGTGAATGACAATCAGTTTTACCCCACTTGAGCCCATCCGGAGAAATCCTGAAGGCTGAGCCTTTGCAAACACTTTGTTTGCCATGGTTACTCCCTACACTAAAGCTTATTGATTTTCTGAGATATCTGCTTTACCCCTTAGAAATATTCCCTGGCTGCCCACACAGCAGATTGTACTTTGAGGCATCCAGCAAGTGTCAGAGAAGCTGAGGAAATTTCTATTTCACATCTATCCTTCTGCAGAGACAAAGGTTTCAGCAGGAAAACCACTCAGCTTTTAAAGAATCAATTCAGATTCTCTCCTGTGTGAGCCTGAAGCATTCTGCAGACTGTGGATTTTATCCCGGATTCATGTTCAGGGCTCTCAGGTTCAGTCTTTGACTCAGCAGAAGCTGGGTGCCCGTGGCCTTTCCCCTGTTTGCACAGCAGAGGTGACGCGGGGATATCGGCACAGAACTTCTCTGTCAAAAGATCTAAAGTCAGAAGGATCAGGTGTTACTCACTTCAAAGCAGTGGTTCATGGCACCTTGTTATGTCTTTTCCCAGACAAAGCTGAATTTGGGGAGTTAATTTGGGAGGTGGATGTTTACTTCCATAACACCAAGGTGAGAACTTTGCAGTCCTAGCTCTCTTCCCTTTTCCCTACTCCTGCTTTTAGAAGACTGTGTGTATTTTAACTAGATGTGGTATTGATCTGGTAAGACACAGAATAAAACCCTAACAAAATAACCAAGTGAGAAGAAGAGAAAGAAAAAAAGAAGTGGCCTGAAATTGCTTGTAAGTGCTTGTTGTATTTCCAGTACTTCACAGAGATCGGCCTTCAGTAAAGCAAAGGACAATTTTGTCCTTTGTTCTCTTGCAATTTTCTTCAATGTGCAGGAAAGGATGCATGTATTTGAAATAAATCTGTTACCTAAATACCATTTTTAGCTAAAGCCAGGCCAAGGTGAGAAGAAGCCAAAGCATTTGTGAAAAGCAAACAAGGCAGTTTGCAAACGCTTCTGGAAACAGGAACAAGCAGCCAGGCATGCTGAGGTTCATCTCGCCCAACTTTAGTGCCTACCAAGGGGACACTAAAGCTCCCTCTGTGATAACTGAGAGCAGCCTACAGGGTGTGTGCAGAGGAGATCCAGCGTGGTCACTCTCAGCTGACTTTGCCCAGGAAAGACAAAGGCATTTAAGGATGCAGCTCACTTAATTTAGAAATCGACAACAGACTGAGATATATTGTGCCCTAGAAATGCTAATTTCTCTTTGCTGACCAGAATGGAAACTTGGGGAACAGTTCAGATAAGGACTAGGTTTAGATTAGATATTGGGAAGAAATTATTCAGTTTAAAGAGTGGTGAGGCCCTGGCACAGATTACCAAGAGAAGCTGTGGCTGCTCCATCCCTGGAAGTGTTCAAGGCTAGGCTGGATGGGGCTCTGAGCATTCCCTACTCCATCTGCTCCACATGTTTAGTAAAACAGGGCATATCTCTCATCCTAAAGACAGGTGAGTCCTGTACTCCATAGTCTCTGATTCCCCATCTGGCAACATATTTTTATACACAGATTTTCAGGACATCAGACTTGTTGCACATCCCTGTTCCCAGAAGGGATTGGACTACCTGTGTAGCCTAGGAGATAGATTATTGTAATCTATAGGTGTAAATACAGAGATAAAGTCTGTAGTTTGTGCTGTCCAAGAGTCTCAGCTATTATTTGCCTAAAAACTCCAAGCCCTCCCTCTATGAGGTCACATAGGATGCCAGCTCTCTACCTCCTGCTCTTCTCCTGCAGAGGTGGGAGGGGAACTTCAAATCTGCATCCATATGAAATCATGGGCAACTCTGGAGTCTGGTTTTAGATGTTATGAAAGTTCCAGACAAGGTAGTCACCTCAGACTAGAAAGTTGCTCATTTTCCTCTGTGCTGAGAAATCTCTGGGAGCAGTTTCCCTAAAGAAGCGAGGTCAGCTTCCTGCTATCAGCAAAGGGGACCTTGACCACTCTGCATGAAACAACCACATCACAACCCCGATAGGAAAGATAGCGCATTTTCAGTCAATTCCTTTCCTTCAGGAGGCCCTTAACTTTTTGTGTTGTGCACCTTGTACAGACAGAATGCAGTAAAACCCTGCGTCCCAAATAGGGGTGGGCTGCAGAGGCATCAAGTTTATTGAGAGACAGAACAAGGGGTCACTAAATCAAGGGGGGCCGTGCTGACCTGCGGGTGCTCTATAGTTACGAAAGCACTGTCCTTGCACTGACAGAGAAATAAACTGTGCTTTTACCTTTTGCCGTCTGCCACGTATAGTACAATCGTAAATAACTAGCCGATGCACCCACTGAACTGCTGTTTTCAGGTCGGAGTTTCTTTCTGTGCTCTCAAGAAAAGCAACATCAGCATCATTTCCCAGACTCGTGGAAAAAGTTAATCGACTGTGTCCCGTAGCTATTTGCCTGTATCTTTATTTATTCATTTCACTAGGTGTGTGGCCCTCCTTCAAGTGTAAGTAAGTCTGAATTGCAATAGAAAGCACAGAAGTGACACCACAGAAGCCTGTAACCTGAGCCTGGATACATATAGTATATTTTACCACTTGTGATGGCCTTCATAGGTGAGCTAGCAATGAATTTGCATGATCTTGCCCTCTGACTTTTCAGGATTCTTGGACACTGGCATATGCAATCATTTCAAATTGGCTGGTGGGCCTAAAGCTCAGTTCATTAGTCTCTAGCTATATAAAACTGCACTTGTTTTCATCATTTTGCACAAGCTGCTGTATTGCTTTTTTGGGACTATGCCAGGCAACCCTAGAACTTGCTTTCCTTTGTGTTGCGTTGATGCCTTATCCAGCCACCTAGAAACAAAGACTAGACAAGTGTAAGGGAATAAAGGTGGGTATTTATTTGAAAGGCCTTCAAAGGTACACCCTGGGGAGCCAGAGGCGGCTTCCAAAAGGACCCCAAGACGGACAGCAGGTCACGTGTTCTTAACACTGTTATAGGTTTGGGTCATTTGCATATCAGCATAAATTCACCAATTAAAACTTTAGCTTTCTTCAATTTCCCCATCTCTCTAGAGGTCCTAGCTCACACCTTTGGGCCTAGGACAATCTGGGTGTCCTTGAATAGCAGCTCAGAGAAGCTTTGTTGTGTCTATCTGATCTAAGAGAGCAGCTAGCAAGCTACAAGAAACTTCAGAGTTACACACTAGGCAATACAAGACCTGAAAAAATACAAAAGTTAAAATCTAAGGCATCAGTGTGGCTGAATCAAGGGAATGAGCACAATATGTGGCATTGCTTCAGTATCAGTCACTGAAGGAAAAAGCTTAGTTTCTTCAGCAGACTGTGTTCTCTGCAGCTTTTAGGAGGAACATTTAAAAACAGGGTTTGCCAAAGCCTTTCTGGTCTCACTCCGCAGGATAATTTCATACACCATTTGTCTGCAGGGTTGGCTGGGGGGCAATTTTATTAAAAAGTTCAAGCTAAAGGATTGGAGAAAGGGAAGGAAGGCAGAAAGCAAGGGACTGCCTTAACCTGACATATGGAAAAACCTAAAAATAATTCGGTGAAGTCGGACTGGAATGAATTGTCCAGGGAGATGGTGGAGTCACTGTGCCAGGAGGTGTTTCAGGAAAGACTGGGCATGGCACTTATTGCCGTGGTCTGGTTGACAAGGTATTGATCAGTCACAGGTTGGACTGGATGGTCTCAGAGGCCTTGTCCAACACAAATGATCCTGTGATTCTGTGACTGCTAAACCAGGGCTGACCCAAACAGCTGGAATTACACCAGGAACCATAATTAGGACTCAGGACCCTGACTGGAATGATATACAAGTCATGATATACTAGTTAACATCATTGGTTAGTACAGAAAAAAAGATGCTGTTGGCTGTGGGCAGAGAGCAGGTGGAGGGGGCACATGCTTACAGAGACTTAGAAGGAGCTGTAGAACAGAATTTTTCTTCAACAGACCCAAGGAGGGACCCTAATTTACCTGGGCTGGAGATCGTTTGACAAGGTACCAGAGATGGGTATTATTTGGTGTAAAGCATGCTGTACTGAAAGCCTTGAACTGGTCAAAACTGTACGAGGTAAAGCAGGACGGGACTGCGACTTTCAAGGAAGGTGACTGCCAGAAAATACACTAATCTGGGTCCTGAGAATCCAGAGGAGGCCGTACAGTGAGCAGCTATCTGTATACCGCAGTCGGCCCCAGACATTAGAAGGAAACTCCAGAAAATGGAAGGAGCGGAGTGGTGTGACTCAGGAAAGTTGTTGGATGAAGCTTGGAAAGCATATCACAAGAGGGATAGGGAAAAGGAAATGTGACAAGCTGGAGGGGAAAACAAGAGACACAAGAACCTACTTGCAGCTCTAGAGGGTGCTAAGGGACCGTCCAGCAGGGGAGGGGAACGAGGAAGGCGAGGCAGTACAAGGGGAAGGAGAGGCGGGAGGCTCCCATCGTTTCTCCGATAATGATTAGAGGAAGACCAGAGCACACTTGGTAAGGAAAAGGAGCTTTGGAAGCGGGAATGCCCGCAGGCTGGGAAGCTGGACCCTGCCTTACGGGCCGTTACATGAGACGATGAAGATTGAAGGAAAAGGGGGGATTCTACCCCAGCTGAACCCCTGAGGCTGGGGAAAGAAGAAGTGGAAATTTTGGTAAGCACAGGGGCAACTTATTCTGTATTGAATACATGTAAAGGAAAGCTTAGGAAGGATGTGGTAACTGTAAATTGGTAAATTGGTAAATTGTAAATTGTTAAATGTAAATTGGTACATGTGGTAAATGTACACAATGTGGTAAATGCAACTGGTGCTACGGGGAAAAGTGAAACTCAGTCCTTCTTATAGCCCATAAAATTTAAATTAGGAAAGAACTGCACTACTCATCAGTTTCTTTATATGTCTGAATTTCCAATCCCTTTTCTGGGGAGAGATTTATTGGGAAAATTGCATGCCCAGATAACTTGAGTGGAGCTTGGGGTCCTGATGCAGAAGTTGGGAACCTGGAGGAGACCTGTGGGCTATTTCTCCAAAGAGCTGTACAACGTGAGCAGAGGATGGCCAGGATGCTTGCAAGCAATTGCTGCAGCTGTTCTACTGATCCAAGAGGCCAGGAAGTCAGGACTGGACAGCACATCACTGGTTTTGTCCCTCACGTGGTGGCATCCATATTAGAGCAAAAGGAGGGGCATTGGCTGTTCCCCAGCAGGATGCTCAAATACCAAGTTGTGCTCTTGGAACAGGATGATGTGGAGCTGAAGATTACAGCAGCCACGAATCCAGCTGTGTTCCTCGATCCAAAGGCAGTGGATGTGGGGGCCCTGACACAGGACTGTCTCCAAACCATGGAACAGGTATATTCCAGCAGAACTGATTACAGCATGAACCAATAGAGAATCCTGATTTAGAATTATTTACAGAGGGCAGCAGTTTCATGAAAGATGGAAATAGATGCCAAGATATGCAGTGGTGACTGCTACTGAGGTATTAGTAGCTCAGTCTTTACCAATTAGCACATCAGCCCAAAAAGCAGAGATAATAGCACTAAAACAAGCATTGAACCTGGCAGTGGGCAAAAGAGTGAATATTTGGACTGATCCTAAATATGCATTTGCTGTGATTCATGTCCATGGAGCCATATGGAAGGAAAGAGGACTGCTAGCAGCTCAAGGATCATCTATTCAACACAAAGAAGAAACTGTACAACTTTTGAAGTTAAAAAACCGAAGGAGGTGGCAGTGATGCACTGCAAAGCACATCAATCTGGACAAACTCATGTTAGAGTGGGAAACTGACTGGCAGATAAAGCAGCTCAAGGGGTAGCTGAAAAAGGCATCCCAGAGTTAGTGCCACCAAAAAAACTCGGCATATCTGAATTTAAGGCTAATTCTGACAGTAAGGATCAGTATTTAGAAAATATATTAAAAGCCACTAAGAATCGGGGTCGATGGTGGGTAACAGACAGCCAACAGGTTATAGTTCCAATTCCTCTGAGGAGGAAAGTAATGGGAAAAGAACACAACAAAAGCCACGGGGGAATTAAGTCCCTGACATCTAGACTCCAAAACTCTGTACTTAATGTGGGAATGACTGAAATAGAAAGTCAGTAACAGTGCAATGTCCAGTTTGTTTTAAAAAAAATCCCACAAGCAGGAACAGGCCACCTTCTGGAAGAGATAAAGACCAGCTTCCCAAGCCTTAAAGCGGGGAATGTTGCCAGATGAAGAATTGTTTGCACCTGGTGGGTTAATACAATGATCATTCTTGAAAAACCACTGGCCTATGGAACTGCACAATGCTTATTCTGTAGGAAGAAGAACTGGAAAGCAACCAGCCCAATTTTGCCAACTTTTAGCAGTTCACCAGGAAGTCAGGTTTGACTTTGGGGTCACCAACCACCAGGGACCACTAAAGAGACCCCCAGGACAGAAGAACACATCTGCAGAGAGGAGGGAAAAATATGTAATTGATTTTGGGGAAATGATGATCAAATGTATGTTTATTCCACGAAAATCTGTGAATATGTGTGTAAAATAAAGCCTCTAAATAGGAGCTTCTTCTGTACTCAGCATGCACAGTATTTCAGAGGATATTCCCTCGTGCATCCAGCCAAATAAATAACGCCTGCTTCTTAATGCTACATTGCTGTTAAGGAGTTTGTATTTTTACCTATTTTTGGTAACACTGGAAGCACAGTGTTAATAGCAATGCTATAGGAACTGAAAAAGAGTAATCAGTACGTTTCAGTAAGAATTAATCATATTGTGCTTTGGAGAGGTCACTGTTCCATGTCACACTGCTGCTTTTGCTTTAGGAAAATTTTTGTCACTTTATCTGATATTTCTCCAGTTGGATCCTTGTAGAATTTTGGGATTATCATATGACTGAGTTTCAGCTAAAATCAAGTGATGATCTATTGAATTATCACACTGATAACAAAAAGCCTCAAAAAACATATGTAATTTGTACTTCTTTTCCACATTTAATCCCACCAGTTTCAAAAGCCATGCATACAAGAAAAGTTACTTTACAGTTCTGCTGGGTCTTTTCTTCTAAGACTTCTATAATACACCGAAGAATTTAGGAGAAGGAGACAAAAAGAATATTGGTCAATTCCTACATATATACAATGTCAGTAGGTCATCTTTCTTTCTTTCTTTCTTTCTTTCTTTCTTTCTTTCTTTCTTATTTGTCCATCAGGACTCAGAAACCTCCTTCCAGCAGATTAGGATGGATGGATGGATGGATGGGTGGATGGATAAACTACTGCTAAGACATGTTTATACTGCTCCACTACTTTTATAATTAGAGAATGGCAAATGGGTTTTAGCCTGCCTTGGGAGAATACATTATGTTCATGAATCCATTGGTTCTGCTCTGCAACTCCAAAATGCATCACCAGGGCTAATGATTCACCAGTTTAATGTGAAGGGGCTGTGATTGCAACAAAGGGCAACAAGTCTCACTAGCTGCTATCCTGCCTTTAACAAACATTTATGCACCAGTCCCAGGTGGTTCCCAAACACAAACAGTTACACATTACTGCACTGCATTTTTTTCTGTCTCAGCTATTCAAAAGAGAAAGATTAGGAGAACACAATTACATGCCTGTAATAACACTCTAGATAGCCATGAGCACTAACAGAAATTTGAAGCAATTCTACAAGATAGAGAAAATTAATGGGTCGTTGCATGGAACCTGTGAATATAACCAGCTGTAGGACTAATAGTATGCAGAACACGAGAATCGGCACATACTCTCTCTGCTGCAAGGAATTTAGGGGGACTTGGCTGGCCATGCAGGAAGTTTGGGAGTGGGACCTGTGAGTGAACAGACTCTCAGCTGCAGGACTGACATAGCAGTACACGACCAGGTAAGAGGGATAATGGCAGAGCCTTAAAATGGGAGGCACAAGAGCTGCTGCATATGAGTATATATATATACATATGCATATGCATACATATATGTTGCATATGTATACACATATATATCTACGTACAAACATATACCTGTATGTGTATATCTATATATATGTGTGTGTGTGTGTAGGTATATATATATATATAAAATGCTGGATATAGTTATTATATGGCAAAATCTTTCATTTCCAAGTCAGTAGATTGGATCGCCAGAGGTAGGACAATGTGAGTGCAGGGGCAGAAAAGGTACTGGAGGACAGAGAGGAATCTGAACTCCATCTAAACAGGTCAGTAACACGACCTTCAACCCACTCCCCTCAGGGCAGGGGCGGGGAGAGAAATAATTGAGAATGAACAAACTCAGAGACCCTTTCTGCTCATAGAAAGGAAGGGTCAGGCCTGCAGAGATCTCATGATGCCCTTCACTGAACTAGTTAAACATCTAAAGTGAGAACCTGTAGCGACTGCTGTTCTCCTGATCTGACTGGAAGGCTTTAGAAAACCCTTCAAAAGAGGAAGAGAACCAGGCCAGTAGAAGAACAAAAAGAGACAGGCAAAAACAATCAGGAATTGCCAGTGACAAAAAGAGGAAAAGCAAAAGGGCAGAAAGAGGTAGAGTAGGAGGAAGAGATTGGATTCAACACACAGCAGAGAAGCTGCTCCTTCTCCTGCCCACTGGACTGGTGAGGATGAACTGAAAATAGAAAGGACAAGAAGACTCTGAGCAGCTCGAGACACCAAGAGGCCACAGAACCACCTTACTGGGATGCATGACTCAGACATGATCTGCTTTGTTGTGGGGAGTTTCTTATGGGTAAGTCATCTTTGACATTCCTCTTTATGGGGTCTGTGCTCGGATATGGCGCTGCCTTGGAAAGATGGAGGGCCATTAGCAATAATAATTTCCCTGATATTAGAAAGAACTGGCCATATAAAAGGCACACACAGACAAGATAATATGTACTGCTATTCCAGGGATGGTAACTCAGATATCAGGGTACCCAAGGAAGAGGAATGAGAGGGTTAGGAGTGCTGGAAGGACAGAGCAGTTTTCAAGCCAGAGTGGGTATAATATGAAGCAGGGTATTTAAATGTTCTTAGTATTTGAGAAGGATCATGGAGAATGATCTACAGCTGGCGAATGACATGGTTTGTGGTGGAGAAAGTGGAAGTTGTGGTGTGGATGAGGGTAAGAACAGTACTAAATAGCATTTTAAGGACCACAGGAAGTTAATATATGAAACAATACTGTTGATATCACAGTAACTTCAAATCTACAGCAGAATATATGATGGAAACAATGGAAGATAGATAACAGTAAGTCTTTACCACAGGAGATCCATACTCACAATGTAAAAGATACAAAAGATGCATATGACAAAAATGTAATTCGCTCTAGCTGTGTCTTTTCTGGTTTTCTCCTTCTAGTTCCCCCAGGTGAGAGGTGAGGAAGGCTGCCTCAACACCGAACTGTAAGTATTTGTCAATCTTGCTCTTCTTTTGAGAAAAAAATGAACACCAAAGGCAATACTGGACATGGATGTTATGACCTGATGGTTGACATTTTCCAGAAAAGCTTATTTAATTGTATTAAAAACTCATGCAAAATCACCATTACTTTGAATGTGAAGTGTATTAATTACTATTTTTATTGATCAACGTACTGATCATGTGGTATTGCTCCTGCTACCTATTTGCATTACTGCAATACTTAAGAGCTTTCTGGTGTAATTCCAGTTGATTGGGATTATGAATTTAGAATCACACTTTCCTTGAAAAAATGGTTTGAAATATATTCCTTTGGTGAATATTACTATCAGTGATGTCATTTTTAAGAATAACTGAAATTATATATTGACAAAAAAGAGAAAAACAAATGTGAATGCAGACCTCTAACGTTTGCAATTGGAATTGGGCAAGAATAAATATCAGGAAAACAATAAAGAGATAAAGCCAACAGAAGGGAAATTTGCCTAACAGGGATATTGATGAGGTGGGACAACTGTGTCCTCCACAAAGCACAATGAGTTTCTCATCATTGTGCCATTTGGAATCTGGACAGTAAGTGAGGAGCATGAGGGGAGATGGAGGAGGGTATCATAGGGATCCTCCCATTTATCTGGTATTTTGTGGATGACTATTTCTTGTACCCTCTTCTCTTCAGCTGTTCAGGTACAGAATGGGACCGTTTGTGGTATATCTGGTAAGATATCATGTTTACTCTAAATAGCTGCATCTCTAGACAATTCCAGTACCAAAGGGTGGGGTTAAATGTGACCTGCTCAAGAGTGATGCCACTCCCTCCTTTTCCCTGGGATTCTCTAAAGCTCTACAAGAGCAAGGCAACCCCTCGGCTGTCTCATCATCTTTAACAAAAGTTGACCTACCAGCCTCCTTTTTCATTACACATATTTAGTCATACGAACAATATTAATAAAGCACTCATGGCACAGTATGTCTTTTAAAATACTGATTTTTAAAGTAAATTCTGTCTGATTTGTTAGTCATTCCCACCAGGAATGAGATCAAAAAGGATGGCAGTTGTTGAACATCCAGAAGGCTGAATTAATAAGGCTATGCTAGAAGATTGCGAGATCCAATTTTTCCTCTCTACTCATGACTCGTGACAAGATGTCTGGAATACCCAGTTTTGGTCACCTTGTACAAAATAGATGTTGACAGACCGAAGCCAGTCCCCTAGAGAGCCAGTAAAAAGAACCTGGTTTCTTGAGCCTGGAGGGAGCTAAGCAGACAAAGCAATTGCAGTTTTCCACTACCTGAGGGGGATCTTGAGAGAGCGCAAAGACAGAGACTTCTCAGAGGTGCTCAGCAGAAGCACATAAGGTGGCTGACCAAGCTGCAGACAGGAAAATTCTGATTAGACGGTAGAAAAAATGCTTCCCCTGAGGATGGTGCAGCACTTGAACAGGTGCCTGGAGGGGACAAGGGATCTGCATCCCTGGAGACTGTCCAAACTCAGCTGCACAAGGCCCTGGGTGACTTTGTTTAGCTTCGAGGTTAACCATGCTGTAAGCAGTCAGAGACATTAAGAGGTGTCCCACAAACAAAATCCTTCTGTCCTAATTCTGTGTCCCCTCCCGTTCCAGGCTGGTGCTGGTGATCGGGGGGCTCCTGCTGCTGTGTGGCCTGGTCTCTGTCTGCGTGAGGTGCTGCTTCCACTGCCATCAGACAGGGGACGAGTCGGGCCCTCAGCCCTACGAGGTCACCGTCATTGCGTTTGACCATGACAGCACCCTCCAGAGCACCATCACTTGTGAGTTGGCCTTGCCAGATCCTGGGGACTTCAACACCCTGTGAAGTGAGGGGGCTGCACTGCAAAGCCCAGCTGGTGACACCCCAAGGCTGACAGAGGGAAGTTCATGGCAGGATGGAGGGAAAGCGACCTCTGAACATGCTACAAATGAAGGTGCTCAGCTGTGAGACATGTTTGGGTGGAATAAGGGCAGCTACAGGTTTCAGTGGCATTTCAGGAGAGAGTAATTGTGGGATTTCACACCCACTCCTTTTAGGGAAGACTGAAGGGACAGGAAAAGAAAATCATTCTGGCTGTGGGAAGAGAAAACCCACTAATCACATGATGCTTTCAGGATGAGGCAAACAGCTTTGGTCTCCTCTCTTCCAGCTCTCCACTCAGTGTTTGGACCTGCTGCCAGGAGGATATTAGCTGTGGCACACTCCCACAACGCTGCCCAGGGAACACCTTCCCTCTCCGCATCAGACACCCCTCCAGTGTATGAAGAAGCTCTGCACATGAGCAGGTTCACAGTAGCCAAGGCGGGGCAGAAGGTGCCAGACCTGGATCCAGTACCGGAGGAAAAACCGCAGGCGTCTGCTGAGGGCAAGGATGCCCAGCCAGCCCTCCCAGGACAGTAAAGTCTTGTTTTACTAACAGCAAACAGCACAGCATAGTTACATGCACAGACTAATTCAGCTGGGTGGGGTTTTGATAATTTCAGGTTAACTTCCTTAGTCAATTGAGGGGGGGGGGAAGTAACTGAAATTCCAAGTATTTTCAGATCTAGCAGAGTCTAATGGCTCTTTCTGACACCTCCTTGGGGTAATTTGCATTCTCCAAGCCCATGTATTACATACACACAACACTAGAATCACACTTTGAACAAATAAGCAGGCAGCAGGATCAAGGTGCTGAGCCATTTTGCAGGCTAGTGATCTGCAGGGTGGGCTGCAGATGCTGTCTCATTCCTCTTGCCTTTAGCCTAAGTTTCCCAGGATGGCAGAGAGGTCTTCAAAACAGAAAAAAAAAAAAAAAACCAAACAAACAAACAAACAAAAAAAAAAAAAAAAAAACCCCAGACATCTGCAAAGGTCTATTATGACCCAATAATAACACCAGACTTCTGGAAAGTGCCAACCATTTATAGTAAATTTAAAAAAATAAAATAAAAGGAAACAATCTGCATGCAAATAAAAGACAGCATACATACAGACCATATGTACACTGTGTGCCCTAAATGCCCTGCAGGATACATAGCATGAACAGAGTCTGGTTCTAAATGGGATATATAGCAACTCTGAAATAGAAGTCACAAGCTCTTATATTTGAATTAATATTATACCTGTACCAACAGATCAAACAAAGGGAGGAGCAAGAACAGTACCTCTGAAATAAAGCTCAATCATATTTCCAATGCATTCATATAGTATCATTTATTAATTCCTAATGTAGCTGTCAAAACCATATCAATTGCAGTAAGACCATTTAAAACATGCAAGCCATTTCTCTGACAGAATAATTTGTGAGCCTCTTCTGGTCAATACAAATATGTTGAACGACCCAGAAATATCAATGAAACTGGATGAACATAGGTATGGCCCATCTGTAAAACCTTGGACTAGGCAATCAGGAGAAGGTGAGTATTGAATTACATCAGGGTTGTCTCTACCCTGGACTCAGCACCTGAAAACATTAAAGCAGAACAACATTAAATATAACATGATGATTCATTCAGCCATGAATTAATTGCATGTATATGTTCATGCTGATATGAATGCACAGGTCACACCTTTTTGAAATGCCTGCATGGCCCTTCCTGCTGAAGAACCCAAATTCCCACTGTACTTAATACACTGGTCTTCTTTCCTGTGAAATACAGAAAATATAGTTATTTTGTAGATAAGAAGAACAAGGACAATGTTGGTCAAGGTCCAACATGGACAAGGTCCCAAATATGTTTAGGAACCTAACTGCTGTTGAGATTACTGCCAGAGAAAATTTTAGAGAAGGTTGATAAGACAGCTTCAGGGAGAGAATAAAGCTGAATTGAACAACGAAAACATCTTCAGTGATGCCCCAGACCTTGCCCATTCATAGGAATTTTGTATCTAAAGGAATTTAATGGGGGTCTTGATTTTGAGGCCACAAATTTCTTCCTAAATTATCTAGTCTTTATTAACGGTATCATTAGCGAGTGATAAACTGGAATGGAATAAGTAAAGAAGTGACATGTAAGTTTATGTCCCTTCTACTATTACACCTTTCTTCAATCTTAGAACTGTTGAATGGTTTGGGTTGGAGAGGACTTTAAAGATCATCAAGTTCCAACGCCCCTGCCATGGGCAGGGACACGTTCCACTAGACCAGGCTGCTCAGAGCCCGGTCCAGCCTGGCCTTGAAATAATAATAATTATAACTGTTTGTGGAACACCTGTTACAGTGACCTATTTTGTCAGCTGCTCTCTGCAGTGCTGTTCAGGCCTGACTTCGCCAAGCTGCAGAACATTTCCTGGAAGGCTCTTGTTTACTCCACAGTAAAAGCTTGAAGTGAGAAGAGACATTTGAGTCTGCTGAACATGCGTCAAGTACCGTCAAGCCCAGAAACTCCCTGGAAGTCTTCACCGTGGTTCCCAGGGGGAACATCCAGCTCCTCCTGCCTGTGAACCCTGAGCTGTGCTGGCATATAACACATGCTGGTCACTCTGCTCCACAGGGCAGCAATTCTGCCTAGCAAGCCCAGTAGGCCCAGTGCAGGAGCAGTCATTAAAGCATCTTTTAATTCCTGAAAGCCTTTCCTGCAGTCAGGCTCAGCTCCCTCTTAGAAAGGGGCTCAGGATTGGACAGACAGCCTCTTTTCCTTCCTGGCCCAGATTCCTTTGTCCTTGTGAAACAGTGAATCTCCTAAAGCACAAGCCCAGTTGCGAGGTAAAGCCTTTCCACATGACATTCCCCGAGCAGCCCCAGCGCTGAGCTGCACTGGTCCCTCGGCTGCAGGACAAACTCGCCCAGCTCACTGTGCCACAGGAGCCTGCAGCCACACGCTCGGCACCGGGGATTCAGCCTAGACTGCAGCCAGAGCAGCACCTTCTGAGTGCTTTCTCATCCCTTCTCTTCTAATGCTAACACCATCGGATCTCTAGGCACATGCATATATTCCTTCCACTAATCAGGATTATTCCACAAATCAAAAAAGCAGGTGGTCCATTCCATTCTTTCTACAAAACAGCGTTAATTGCTAAACGGTATCATAATTTGCAGTCCCATTAACAGGCCACTTTTCACCACCATTAAGTTTATATATTGGCCACCAATGATTACAATATTCAACAAGTTGCTTTCATGTCAGGGGGTCACCCATCCCAAACCCCCGACCTTTTCCAGTTCCTTAGGACACAACACAAAGGGGAACCCTTCAGGATCCCTTCTCCTGGGAGCTATGAAGATAGCCCCACTCCCATATTTGCCATCTTAGGAAAAAAAAATATTTTTTGACATTTTTAAAACCTTTTACAAGCTTTCCATAACCTCTTTCAATCTTTTACAACTTTTTACAACCTTTCCCAAAACCCAAGCCAGTGAACATACAAAAAAACTTCTGAGACTCACACTGCAAACTTTCTATTAGTGCAATTTGTAGGCAGGAAAAACACCATCAAATAAAGTACCTTGAGTAATGTTGTATTCTTTTTACCATAATGGGCAGTGTACTCTGTTCACCAGGCCAGGAAATGGGAAGATGTCCCTGAAAATACTTCGGTGTGCACTGGAGGGCTGACAATTCCTCTGGTCTGTGGTGTTGCCTCCTCTTTGTCCCATCTGGGGTACCAGAAACTGCCACCAAAAGCTGGGAAATAAACTCTTTAACAAGTTTGTCAGGGTAGAAAGTCAGCATACCTTTATTCGGTGTTGGGGTACATTGGGATAGCTCCACAGAACATGTACACCAGTTATCAAAACCTTTAACTACTTATACATTTGAGCAAACCAAGGGATTAGTGTTCATTGGCTTACAAGTTACATATTTCTCTGCATTAATTAGCATTCTATCATCTATTGTTATTTATTTATTGCTTCTAATGCTAATTGGTCCACATATTTGGTCTTTTTATTCTCTTTTTCCCAGATAGAGAGAATCTCAGTAATTGTCTTTGTTAGTTTCTCCTTCATCTCCAGTTTCTGTAAGTGTCTTTGTGGTTTATAAATTCAGCATTCATTGTGTCCAGGTCTCAACAATAAATTTCTCTCTCAGGTCTAAGAGCACTGAAGCATGTCAGTCCCTAAATTTGTAATTTGTTTCTCTAACACATGTGCATCACCCAGATCTTGCCTGTCATCCATTATCCATTAAATCTATTTAAAGCAATTTCCCTCCCCACACGGCTCTACAGGCTCCTTTTTAGAGAAATATTAACTTGTTTGGTAACACTGCCACCCTTAGGTTCCCCTAAACATGGAGTACTGGAGAAAAACCGGTTTTCAGAAACACTCTGCTGGCCCCACTGTTGTTGCTCCTTTGTTTTCACAGGAACAGTGATGCCCCTCCCCAACAGGCCACTCCCAATCGTTGCCTGGAACAAAGGCATCTGAAACTCTGCTTTTCAGCTCTGGGGGTTTGTCCTTTACTGCGTGTGTTCCTTAATCTCCTGATGACATCATTTGTACGCATTTAAGCAACTTGAGCTGAGGCTGGGCCATACAAGAAGTATGGGAAGAAAGAGCAGCTTTTTTTGTTGTTTAAAAAAAAAAAAAAGGAACTTTAGAAAACAGAGCAGCAAGACAGCAGTCCAGCACGGACAATACAGAGTCCTTTCGTAGAGGAAAGGAAAACATTTACACAATTGGACATTGTTTACTGGGAGTGACTAACCCTGTGCCCTCATCCAAGACCAATGTGCCCATACTGGCTCTGAAGGTACTACAGATCCAGTGCCAAGAGAAACTGGTGACCAGTCACGAGGGATGTAGGAGAGACACCAGGCAAGGACTGTGCCATGGATGGCAGCAAGCAGATCAGAAGCACAAGTGCCTTCAGGTATGCCATCTGTGGTTTAATCACCACTCAGACCACGAAGCACAAATCTTCTGACAAAAGAGGCTTTGATATGCAGAGTCCACACTAAAGATTAAAAAAAAATAAACAAAGTCAGTCTGCAGAGGCATAAATAAAGTACCCAAGGGGAGGTAAGAATGAAAGAAATATCCAAGGGAGTCCAGAGTTGTAAGTAGGAGGACTGTACAGCACAGCACAGGCTGCAAACCCTGCCCCCAGATTCTGTGCAAATATTTTTGTCTCCTGCTCCTATGGCTGCAGCATTGGCAGCACTTGGGAAATCCCTTTTAGAATGTACCCACATGACCTGCAGACAGCAGTACAGTACGTGCTCAGAGCTATTCTGACACTCCAGGTTAAGAAAAAATACATTGTTTTGACAGCTTGTGAAGGACCACTTTGTGCTGGCAGTTCTGGGTAGGAAAATTAGCCAACAACATTTCCAGTTCCTCCCTCTAGCAAACAAATCCAGAACGTGGGGTTTGTCACATGCCCATGGGCTGACATTTTAACATCCCTAAGTCAGATGTTTAGGTGTTTGTCACTGCTTCTGCATGTATCATCTTCCTGCCTGTTTTGCCAGTGACGTTATTGTTATTATTGAAGCTGAAGGAGAGAGCTGGGAATTCAGCCCCTGATGAAGTGGAGAAGCAGGAGGAGCAAGTCTTAGGGCTGTACATCCAGGGCAGGGAGAGTTCAGTCAGGGGATTTGTTGAGGAGGGTTCACCTAGCAATCCACTCACATGGCCGTGTCTTTGCACCAGAACAGGAAAAACCCCTGTCACTTCTCCCTGAGAAATTCAGACCAGGTGCTATCTTAGCTGCCTTGGGAGCAGTCCTGGGGATGAAACCAGCAATTCACACGACAAAAGGAGTTTGAGATCAGTCTGTTAAAACTGCCAAAATATGTTGGTGGCTTGGGTGAAACAGGCTAGAAAACATCCTCTCTTTTGCCCTTGAGGAAGAGGCGCCCACATCACTACAGACCTTCAGTACACCTCAGCACTGCCATGCTGCAGGCAGTTGGGAAGCAAGGATGCCAAACACAGGCTTTATTTAAAAGGTTTAATGCCATCTGATCAGATTTTTCCTTGGGTCTAAACCCTGGGGTTCCTTCAGTCCAGGCTGTTTGCTATGGGACTGCAAAAAATAATGCCTTACTTCTGACTCACCCCTCAGAGCTCCTCTGACACTGCCTGGCAACTCTGGGAGAATGTTTACATGTCCTAGGACAGACAGGAACATGTTGATGGTGCTTCCCGTACAAACTTTATGCACACGAACTGGTGAAGGCTGGGACGCACTGGCTGGTGACATTCCCACTGTGGGCTGCTTTATCCTTAGGAGATTTGAGCATGCACCTGCTGGCACTGACCATTAGCAGGAGCTCACACTACCCCATACTAAATAAAAGTATTTAGTATCAAAAAAGCACTAGTAATAAAAGCTTAGAAAGTAAAGGACCTGCCAGAGTTTTTGCAGACACACTTCGGCCATCCAAAAGTAGATGTCATGATTCAGGTGAGAAAAATCACACCCCAACACACCTTTTCCTACCCTTGTTCATCCTCAGTCAAGACACAGGGCTGAATTAGGAAACCTGGGTCTTCTCACCTCTGCCTTTGGTGTGGCCATGGAGAATCACCTTATGCATCTGGCTGTTCCACTCATATTCTACTAAAACTAAAAGATGGGCCTTGGCAAAATTCTGCTTCCTCTGGGTAAAGTATGCAAAGAAAAAATAATTTAATACAATCCAATTCATTGTCCCTAGGGTAGCAGCAATTGATTTTTGTGCTGATTTGAGCACACTGAGCCATTCATTAATTCCTGCTCTTCTGCTGATCAGTGAATAACTGCAAGTCGATCTACTCCTGGGGGAAAAATCCCAGATATTGTATGTGTCAGTTGAGTAACTGGGCCAAAACTGGCTCGCTGTTTTGGCTTGTTTGCAGACAGTTACCTTTAACTGTCTGCTCTTTGCAACACGCATCCATGTGACACATCACATGCCGCACTTTCTGCCACTGAGATGCTACAAACAAGGCAACAATCCAGATCCAACAGCCACGGGGACGGTCGGAGAACAGACAATTTTTTGTGTGTGTGTTTTACATCTCGCAGCCGCTGAGAGCACGGGTCACACTGATTAACCCCCATTCGGACAAGCGGGGGCGTTCAGGCCTCACCCCGGGAACCCCGAGTTGTCGCCCCACGCGGTGCTGGGCGGGGAGGGCGCAGCAGGGTGGGTGGATGGGGTGCCTCAATACAGCTGGTGCCGTGTTTATAACCCCTGAGCCATGCTGCGGATGGCGGGCGGCATTTTGCTGCCTTTAAAATAAAAAAAAAAAAAAAGAAGCAGTATTCTTTTTAAATGTTTGTTTGTTTGTGTGTGTGTTTACGTATTGCCAGGCAATAAATCAATGCACGAAGAGAACACGCCGAGCTGGAAGGTGACGCAGCCTTCCCTNCAGCAGCAGCAGCAGCAGCCTCAGCGCTAGCAGCAGCCGCCGCCGCCGCGAGCAGAGGGACAGCCCGGCGCCATGAAGTTCCAGTACAAGGAAGACCACCCGTTCGAGTACAGGAAAAAAGAAGGGGAGAAGATCCGGAAGAAATACCCCGACAGAGTCCCCGTGAGTGCGCGCTGCCAGGGTGGCCATGGCTGCGGGCCCGTGCTCGGCCGCCTTTGTTTTCCGTGCCGGCCGTCGGCTGCTGCTCGCTTTATTTTGAAGGCAAAAGAAATTAGTTTTGTACAAGATGATCGTGATCTCGCTGATCTGATTGAAATCCCAGGCCGCTTTTCTCCTTAGTGCAAAGCTGGGGCCGTTTATGATGCGGGAAGGGCTGCAGTGTTGTGGGTGGGTGGGTGCGGGGTGCAGTACACCTTTTTCCCCGGGATCCCCAGTATCTCGACTTTGGGAACACTGCTGATCTTTTCCTGGCATGCGTGGGGATGAGTGGGGAAGGAGCTCACCCTTGTCTCTGTGAAAATGGAGATCAGTGAGTGGGCTAACCGGGTACTCTTCACAGAAAACATGGTCTGCATCCGGGTCATCCCGTACGTCCCTTTTATTTTTATTTTACTTCGGCTTGGCTTGTCTTTTCGATGACGCCTCGCTCTTTTCCTTTGCGTGAGCAAAAAAAATAATACTTCTCGATCCTTTTGCCCTCCTGTTTAATCATTCTGTGGAGAAAATGTCACTTGGAATGCAAGGTCATCTAGCTAAATTTTGCTTCCTCATTCTTAGGCCCCTTTGGAGTGCCTGTGGGAAACTTCTGGCTTCGTAATTCCAAATAATAATTGGGGGTTAAAAAAAGAAATGACAAATCTAATGAAGTGTGGAGTGTTTTTTTACTTTTTAATAAACATTTTGCAAGTATTCTTTCTGTCCATCCCCACTGGAGACGTCTGCCCTAGATTTACTGCTCAAGGGTACTGCATTCAAAAAGAAACTTGGGCTCCCCTGTGAAACTAATGACAAGGGGGGAACAGTTATACCCCATATTTTCCCTGCAGGCTAACAGCACTTTTTATCTTGGGAGCGACCCTCAAATCGACGTGAAAAAGTTTTTGGAAATGCTTGGGTGCCTTTGTTCTCTCTGGTGTTGGGAAGCCTGGCCCAGCACAGGTTGAGTGTGCAGCAGGTCAGGTTGAAGTGGACAGGGTCGGGTATTTACGACGAGGGCTCTGTAGGTCTGGAGTGAGACAAGGTGTAAATTGAGGATTAACGTGGCAGATTGCACAGCAGGCCCTGACAGACGTGTCAGGAAGAACCGTGTGGGGAGCCCAGGATGAGGGCCGGTCTGGCAGGAGGTAAAGGAGGTCAAGATGGGGGTGGGGGGCATCAGCAGAACTTTGTAAAGAAAACCAAGACCAGAGTAAGAAGGCGTGCTGGAGTTAAGGATAAATGGAAATGATGCACGGCGAAGCCCAGATGTGAATTATTAGGGATAGCCTCTTGTCAGAGCTGCCTACAAAGAAATGAATGCAGCACTCTGTTCTTCACATCACTTCTGTGTCTGCCCTTCCTGACAGCAGGATCCTTGAAGATGTCATCCTTTTGGCTGCCTACACTGCAGTGCCGTGATACATCTCGGCATTTTGATGAGATTTTACTGCTCTGCGTTATCACAGTCACCACTCAGCAACAACACGAGTGTAGATAGTCTGTATTCTACCCTTAGGGTTTCCCTTGTAGGTTTTTTAATGTATGTGAAGGATTTAGTGCTTCAGAAGAGAGAACCTGTGTTATCCAGCCAACTGACTACAGTTGCCAGTCAGATTAGCAGAGCACCTCCATTCCTTCCCTGCATCTTTGCAGGAGGGAGATCTCTCTTAAGAGCTCTTAAATCAGTGATTTAAATCTTTCCTAAATCTTTAAATGGGGCTTAGAAACCCCAACACTCACCTCGTTCTCATCAGCATGACTTCTTTTCCTTTATTACCTAACGACCAATCTACACACACACCCACCCCCAGCCCCAGTCAGGGTAGTCACAGCAAGCAGTTTGGCTTGCCTGTAGTTTTTTTAATTGGAGGCAAGAACTAAAGGTTTCTCCCCACTGCAGTTTATTGTGTTAGATGGATCGTTGGCTGTGCTGGTAAAAAATGTGAAAAGTGCAGTTGCTGTTCAGCCTGCACCTGTTCACTGAGATTGTGGTACTGTGCTTCCCTCCCAGCATTTACCAGCTGCACCTTGTACAGAAATGCATGTCCTGCCACAAACTGCCTCAAGGAGCTTGGGTGCCCTGTACTGACTTAGGTACTTGAAAATCTTGAAGTAGCTGAGGCAACCATGTTATTTAAAAATCAAGCATGGAAATTTCAGGGGGGTTGGCTGTGCTGGCCACATTCAAGTGGAGCACAAGGAAGACATGTCCTAGTTGGTACCTGTCTGGTGTGAGATATTTTCTCTCACAGAACAGCTGTATTTGTTGATTTGGGTTGCCAAAGAGCTATGGGAGCATGGAACCCTTAGAAATTAGTCCCACAGTGTCTCAGGTGGAGTATTTACAATTATGGGGTCTAATGAAATTAAAAAGTGAAGCCAGTTCAGAAAATCCAGCTTTAGATTTAGTTTAGATGGTCGAAATGGCCTCTGCAGAACAGCAAGCCACGTAGATTGAAACGTGGTGTATCTTTCACCAGTTCAAAAATACATATCACAAAAAAAGGCCTGCGGTTTTCTTCTGCACAAACCCAGTAGTTCCAAATGTTCCAATGGAAAAGAAGATCAGTTCACTTTGGAATACTTCCTGCTTCTGAGGTAAACATTTTGCCTAGCTCTGCTAACAAAAATTACCTTTTAGCAGAAGATCTCTTGGTCTGTTTGATCTTAAAGCTGCTGAGCTTCATATTTTTCTGTATTAGAGTATAAAGAAATTAGTATTTTGTGTCAGAGGTCTCTTGTGGGTCCAGTTGCCCAGATGGCAGGCTGGTTTCAATTATTGTATATTTATGTGATTAGGAAATGTCCATAGCTATATGAAGTATGGATAATAAACTTAAAGGATATGAATTTCAGAGTAGAAGATAACTACTGAAAAACTGGAGATCTAAAAAATAATCCCCAGTGAGCTGTAGTTTCTCTTTAATTCTTTGCTTCATTCTAGAGCACTTGGTATTGGTGAAAGTAGAAACTAGGATGTGGGACTACTGGGAGTAGGGCTGATTTTGTGCAAGGCAGTTTGGAACTGTAACCTGGAAAGAGTTTAACTTACTTATGTTCATGTATTAGCCTCCTGACAGCTTCTTCACCCAAAATTAACCTGAATTGGGAACATCAAGGTGTCCTGGTTTTTTTTTCTCAGCCATTATGGTTTATTTTTATGTCTGTTCTGGACTGTTTTTCACTCACCATGCTTACTGCTGCAACCCTGGGCTCCCAGCACAGCTATTGGGAGTGATTTTAAGTTGTCTCCTGTTCTTCTTTTATGTCATTTCACTGATCTGTTCATCAATGTTGTGTATTTGTTACAGATGAAATAGATACCTAAAGGCCTGGTAGCACCATCAGAGGGTAATATCCTTATCCACTGATGCTTTTTGAACCATGCTGGTTTATGATACTCAGGATTTGTTTCTTGCTTTCTCTCTCTCTCTTTCCAGGTAATTGTGGAAAAAGCCCCCAAAGCCAGAGTACCTGACTTAGACAAAAGAAAGTATCTCGTGCCTTCCGACCTCACAGGTAACAATGTCTACCTCCTTTCTTCCTGATTTTCCGTGAAACGGTCTCAGAAGTGCTTTTTACTCTGTGATCAGCACAAAGAGAATATCCAGACAGGCTCAACATCTCGTTTATGTGCTGTCCTTGTTATATTTATATAGCCTGGATTACAACATGCAGAATTCTCTGAGATGTTTTGAGGTATCTTACTGGCTTAGCTAGTGTGTCACAGCTGAGTTCTAACCACGGTGACAGTGACTAAATTGTGTATCATGGGCAGTGTCATCACCGCCAGTCAGTGATGACCTAGCTGCAGAGTTGCCAGAGGCTGTACTCTTGTTGCAGGGAGAGACAAGTTCTTGCAATAGTCCCATCCTTTTCCACCCGTGGCTAGAGTCATAGCTGCAAAGTTCCTTTTCTGAATGGTCGATTTTGAGTATGATTACATCTGGTTTTATTTAAGAACATGAATGAGTTAAAGGAACAGCTTTTCTTTTTCTTGCAGTATTTAATGGACTGTGAAAAACTTTCTTGTGCAACATAGCTCAAGCAAATAATAAGGATTTTTTTTTCAGGAATGGTATAACCATTTACACCAAGGCTAAATTCTCTAAGGTGTCTTTGATCTATAGGATTTAAAGGTTAAGCTAGTTAAAGGTCTTCCCACCAATCCCCTCAACAGACCATTTCATACCATAGTAGGTGGAGTGTGGATTTAGAGGGTACATGGCATGAAGAAACCTGTACCTGAGAAAACTGCCAACTCTGAGTGGATTGGCTTCTTGTGTGGTTACAGTCATGAAGTTACTGCTTTCTTTTATTGCTTTTTTCCCTGCATTGTTCATTTTCCCCTACTTCTTATATACAGCATGTGACTTCCACCACCAAAAGAAAACAGCCATGGTTAGGGTTACAATACAAAAATAAACAGCAACAACAACAAAAAAAACCCCTTCAGCATTCCTTCTGCATCTAAGGCATTCTCTGTTCCTCTTCAGTTGGTCAATTCTACTTCTTAATCCGAAAGCGGATCCACCTGAGGCCGGAAGATGCCCTGTTCTTCTTTGTCAATAATACCATCCCTCCCACCAGTGCTACCATGGGCCAGCTCTATGAGGTAAGCCTAGCCCTTTCCTCTTGCCTTTTGTTGGCAAGAACAATGTCCAGGAGTGGCAGCAGGCCCAGCTTGGTGACAGGTGCCTGAACACAGGGACCCTCTTGCCCTGAGCTGTATTCCATCACCTGGTCGGGGAAGTTCCATCCCACAGTTAGGAGCCTGGGGAGCCTTGCCAATTCAGCTAATTGTTTGCTAGTTGAAAGGGTTGTGGCAAATAGTTGCCCTGGCAGTCATATGTTGGTCCTACTATAACAAAATATTGAAATAAACCACTTCGTATTTCAGAGGACGGATTGGGGCTGGGGCTGAGGAGGGCAGAGAACATAGGCTTTGCTGTGTATACAAAAGAGATTTCCTTTTAGCCAGTAGAAGTAACTAAAAAGCCAGTAAAAGGGCCAGTATCACAATTACATCTGTCTATAAATAGTTTCTTAGGGAACACTTATTCTTTGCCTGGAATTACTTTTTCAGGGCTTGTGCTGTGTAAGTGAGGATTATGTAAGATGCTGTGAACATTGCTGCCCATTATTTCTACTCAGCAGTGTTATCTGATCAACCTTAAAGGCATATTGGACGCCCATATTTCTCAGTTCTGTAGCCATTATATCATGGGTGGTTTGCAGCCTGGATTGATTTCTCCTTGGTTTCTCCTTCTGCTGGGTGTTTTAATAAAAGAGCCCTGGTGTGGGGCTGTGAGTCTGGTTTGGTCTGTCACTTTTTGACAATAACCAGGCACTTCATCAGTCTGTGTACTGACGGAGATAATAAAAGATAACACAGGCAGGGTGCTTTCCAAACCTGAACACATCGAAGGAAACTGTCTGACTGTCCAGAGCTGAGGTCAGATCTCTCTTGCTAGCACTCTGCAGAATTTTTGTGTCAGTGTAATCATTTAATATCTCAGCTCTACTGCCCTTATGTTAAACAGGACTTAGAAATACAGCCACTTGTCACAGTGTTCTGAAAAATCAAAAATATCATCTAGGGGTGATTTTTGACTCGTTAAAGCCTTCCAAGTCTCTCCTCAATCTTAAGACCATACCACTGCTGAGGTACTGGTGAACAGTCATAGCTGTTTCTGTTGCGTGCTTGCAGCACAGCCTGGCTGTGGCTCTTCAAGTAAATTCCCTGTGTACAGAAATGTGTCCTGCCTGTAATTAGAAGCAGAACTGTGGCCAAAGTTCTCTTTGGTCTTGGGAAGCGAAGCCTTCAATGTAAACAGAGAGAAAGAGTGAAAGAGAAGTTAGCTGCTCATGTTACAATGATCTCTGGGTTGGGCTTTCTCACGTGCAGTGAGTTTCCAGCTTTGGCTCCTCACTTTGTCCTTTCTCCCCTGGCAGGATAACCACGAGGAGGACTATTTTCTCTATGTGGCCTACAGTGATGAGAGCGTCTATGGCAAGTGAGCAGCAGCCCCCAGGCATGCAGGCTGGATGGACTGATGGAATGGATTGGCGGGGAGGGGGTTGCTGGAGAGGCAGGAGGAGGATGCATGAGAAGAGAAAAAGAGAACTGGAAGTCAACCACATGCACAATGTCATCAGCTTCCACGCATTAATTATAACCATTATTTTTTAAACTGAGGGGAGTGGGGGTAGGGGGACAGGGTGAACTGGAAGACTAACGAGAGGTTCCACACTGGGGGATGGGGAAACTCCACTGTTCACAATTCTTCTCTTGCCACAGCTGGAAGTAGTTAGTGCTGGAGGCTGACAGACAAGCCAGTGTAGTGAAGCTCCAGGAGAGTGACTGGGCAGGATGGCCATTTTCATGTAACCCTTGCATTGGGTGAGAAGGCATGCCATGTATCGTACACTGACCTCGTCCTGTCTTGTCCATGGCTACCATTCAGTGAGCTGTGAAATACTTCACTCTGCCCACACAAGGCTGTCCTGTGCTGACAGTCCTCACTCCAGCTGCTACCTGTGAATTGTCCCAAGGGTATCGTGTTTCCCATCATTTCCATCAGTATTAGACAGGCTGGTAGCTCTGTTCATCAGTATTAGAAGGGCTTGCTCTGAGGGCTGGGAACTCCTCAGCTGTGAGACATGAAGGTTGGGGAAAGGAAGGAAAGATTCTGCAATTTTTTTTTTCCTTTGTTGCTTTAATCGCAACTGCTGGACAGAAAAATCAGAGATTACCCTTTTGTTCTTTTCAGTGAAGTCAACTGAAAAACTCATAAGCACAGGGCTAGAAAGGACCTCAAGAGCCCACACCAGCTCTGAGACAGGACTGAGTATCCCAAACATGTCCACCATGGCTGCTCATCAAATTTGTTCTTACTGAACTTCACTGAGGAAGATCCTGGAGGCTGCTGAGATTGTCTGTTCAGTTCCTAGCTAGCCTACAAGTGAGATTGCTTTTCCTGATACCTAACTTTAGTCACCCTTGCTGTGCATTAAGGCAACTAACTACTAGTGGTCTTGTTATTGGTGAACACAGAAAATTATCTATCAGTGTTGTCCTTGTACCAGTCTTCTGCAGATTTGAAGATGGCAGAATTCCTGTGGGTTTAACCTTCCCTTCCATGTCCCTGTACAGCCCTTGCACCATGTGCACAAGCGTAGGAAATCAGTCACTGCCACATGTGTTTTGCTGGCTTTTTGTGATTGGGTAACAGTGCCTCTCTATGCCACAGGAGAGGTTCTTTTAGACTTTAAGGGAAAAGGGAATAGATTATCTGTATATTTTTTCCTTAAATTATTTTATTTTAAACCAGTATTGTTCTTAGAAGGGTGTCAGATGGGTGCTGTCCTGTGCAAGCCTTATGCTGCCATGCCAAAGCAGTTTCTTCCCAGTGGCACGAACAGCAGATTTTCCCATTACTGTCATAACTATGATGAAGGAATGGGTCTTGGAGAGTGAGCTGACTTTCAGGAAAATTCTGGGGTCTTACCTAAAAATCAGAGAACTAGACCTGAATTACTGTAAACATTCCTACATTTAAGAGAGGGACCAAGAGGGAGGAAAAGACAAGAAGAATGGAGAATACAGGCAAACTCCAAATTAAGTTGAAAGCGTTTGCTCAATTTACTTACCTGTAAAGTTAGATCACCGTTCCCTGTGTTCCTCAGGAATGAGAGATCAAGATGAGTGCTCCTCTGAGTGTGGGGAACAGGAAATCAGGTTCCAGCCTTCTCTGACTGTTGTTACATGGAGGTGCATGAGGCAGGAGAGCTCATGGCAGTGTCAAGTGGGGGTTACTGGCAAAACTGTGTGAAGGTCAGGGAAGGCAGCGTGGTGGGGCAGGAGGATTACTGCCTGTGTGGGGTGGGAAGTGCCAGAAGAATGGGAGAGAAGAGAGGAACCACAAAGGATGCAGACCGAGTAGTCAGAACGGGCAGAGAGAAAATGAGGGAGCAAAGGATGAAGTGGGTGGTGTAATGTCCCCAGTATTACATCCTGAACTTCAGGTTTGCTGTTCCATCCTGGAATAAATGTGTTTGGATGAGTTTTACCTTCTGCCAACTTAAGATAACTTCAGTTTCTGCATGCACTGCTCAGTCCTCTCTTTTAGACCCACTCTCCTTCAACTACCAGGCTCTCTTCACATCCTTTGGGTGCAAATCTGCATCAGTCTCTTGTTTTAGGAAGCTCTGAATGTTCAGAAGCAGAGAACAGACCCAGGAGGCTTTCTAGGATGAAAGAGAAGACACAGGCAGATGGTGTGCATCTCTCTGCTGCTGTCCCACTTGTTCATGCCAAGCACGTGGTTAAGCACACTCAGGGGAGAAAGAGTTGGCATCTGGGGTGCTTGGTTTTGTGCTCAGTCCTTCCCTCCCGCTGCTGGGTTTATAAATGACATGTGGGACTAATCACAACTGTTTGTTACGTGTAGAGTTTACGGTTTAATTTAGTTCTTTTACAGTTCTTTCAACCGAATTGTGGCATTTCTGTTTTTGTGCTACTATTGTACAAGGTAATGATGGTAATTTTTTTGTGTAGGTTAGCTGCAGGTTCTTGTAAAATAAAGTTCAGACTAGAGCTTAATCAACTTATCAATAAAGATGCATTTGAAAATCACAGATTGGTCCAAAATGAGTGACTAGCATTTCTTCCTGATCTGGGCTTGTGAATAAAGGGACGGCTTTGCCAGAACTTTTGCTGCTACTTTTTCCCACAGCCACAGGTTTACTCTGTCCTGTCTACCAGGACAAGTCCCTTCTCTCCTATTTTGGGTGGTATTGTCACATACCACCAGTGGGACCTTTAATTAGACCTGGGCGATGTGAGAAAGTCTTAAGATGCAGAATGAATACACTGATGCATTTTCTGCCATTTTAAGGCCTTGGTCAGTGATGGGTCCTCAAGGGCATCACCAGCCCTGCCTGTCCCTGCGAGGCCTCTTGGGCCACCCGTCCCCATGCCCGTGGCCCAGGACTGTTGGCATCTGTCCTGGCCCTGGCCCTGTCAGCCCCTCAGGACTGTGGGCACCTGTGCCGGTGCTGCTGCAGCATGGCTGGCCTGCAGCTGCCCACAGCCCTGCGCAGCCATGAGCCCGCTGAGGCCCTGCCCTCAGCCCTGCCCTCAGCCCTGCCCTCAGCCCTGCCTTCTCCAGGCCTGCCGGAGGGATTCCTGCCTCATCACCTGTGGATGGAGCTTGTCATCCCCTCTGGCTGTGCCCCGCTGCCTTTGGTGGGTGCAGTAGGACAGGCCCCATGTGCTGTGCCAGCCACGTCCCCTCACGGAGCCACTCGTGCTTCCTGTGTCACCACAGCCCCGGCTGAGGTGGGACTCCCTGTGGGAAGAAGTGGGAGAGGCTCAGGGGGTCCACCATGCCACAAGGCCCTCTAAAGGTAGGAAAAGCAAAGATAAGGAAATCTGGGATTCCTTGAAAAAGGAGCCTGCAGCAGTGACAAATTAGGCTCCTTTGTCTTACGGATATTTGTGCATTGAGGGGGAAGGAGTCCTTCTGGGAGCTGGCAAAGCCAGCGGGTGCCATTTGTTCAGCACCATGACTGCAAGCCAGGCTCTGGCAGTGCGTGAAGAGGAGAGGGATGCCTGCTGTCATGTGGAGAAGCAGTGACAGACGTGCCACTTCCTCCCCCTCTCTCCCTCCTTCCATGTCACCTGTGGTTTGTGCGGGTCCCTCTGGCTGAGGGGGCAGGAATGGGCTGTGGCAGTGCTGCAGAGGGACCATTGGCTCCAGCCCTCAGCCCGGAGCGCTGAGCAAGAGAGCTGCTTGGAGTGATAAAGTCAAGAATTACAACACTGAAATTCACAGGAATTAAACTTGATACGCTTAATAGGACCTTCTCTTCCTGCTGCATACAGAGTGGAACCACTGTGAGAGCTTCTGTTGCTGCTACTAAGGGAGAGACAGTAATTCATCCTGCATTGGAGCCTGCCCATAGCAGCAATTTCTGTGCTCATATCCACCACTGTGAAACAAGCTGCTCCTGTATGGCAGAAGGGTGCTGTGACTACAGCAAGATGGGCATAGATGCAGCTAAAAGCATAAACTATTAGCTGAAATAATTTGAATTTCAGTTTCAAATACAGTGAAGATTTTTCTGTGGGGGTTGTGGTATTGTCTGCTGGCTCAAGTAGAAAATCAGAACTAAGTATATTTTATATACATATATAAAAGTATATAATATATATATATAAGGTATATACTTATAAGTAGTCTTATCTCCCAGTCCCCATCTCACCTGTTTCCTAGGAAAAGGGTGCCACAGGGCTGTTTGTAGCTGCCATGCTGCTTTGCATGTTTGTGTCAGTGCACTTGCTGAGAGGCACTAACACAAGATGTGCAGGCCAGTAGACTGCTGAATGTAATTTGCCTGGTCCAAATGTGAAACATTAGCTGTGCTCCAAGGCTGTTTGATTTATAACCTTTGTTCTGTGGGTTATAGAAATGGTGTTAAAGCAAGGCCTGGGGGAAATGATGAGCTCAGCTGGTTTAGAGTGGTTAAATAATTAATACTCTGCCTTGGTCATTATCACTGCACCTGGGATCCTTTCTCCATCCTGATTCTTTTGAAGAAAATATTCTCCTGGAGCACAGAGTGCCCAAGTTAAGAGATCACTTAACTTGGGGCCTTACAACATCACTGTGAAGGACATGTATGGACTAATATAAACAAAACACTGATGTTTTCACTTCCTGAGATGAAAGAAACACTGATTAAAACAGAAATAAGACTTTCAGAGGGAGAAAGTCCAGCTCCTTGTTGTCACTCAGTCTGAGATAAATGCTTCCCCAGGGTGAGGCAGAGAGAGTGACTGGAGAGCTCATCGCTCTCGCAGGACTGACACAAGCAGAGCACAGCTGCCCATGAGCAGCAGCTGCTCCAGCTTGTGTTGCCAATCTTTAGGAGGTCTTTGTGTTCCTGGAAGTTTGCAGGCATCCCAAAGCACAGCTCAGGCCTGGATATAGCTGTGTTATAGGAATTAGTTAATATTCTACTGAAAAAGCTGGATCTTGCAGCACCTTTCTGTAAAGGAAGGGTCTGATTCTCCATGATTTGCACTCTGGCCAATGCCATCTGCATGTTGTATTGTTCTTCGGGAATTAAAAGATTGTTAATAAATGCTAAAAATAGAGATACATGGAAGCAGGGGGAAAACATAAAGGTCCTAACTTTCAAGTGAGGACATTGGTAGAACTGCATTAAGATTGAATGTACTGAATTATTAGCTGAAGGAGAAACTGATCTGATTCATCTCCTGTCCGCTCTTAATTCCCCCCATATCTGGGCGGAGTCTTTGTCAGAGCTCAGGACCCTGTTTTGGCTTTTTGTCACAACCCTCTCTTACCACTTGAGCTGCCTCCTGCAGTGTCCACACACCATTCAGAAACCTCGAGAGCTTTCAGGAGGTAGCAGTCCTTGTGCCTTACCATCCGTGAGCCAACTGATAGAACCTTTTCAGGCTGATAAAACCTTGGGTTTGCTAGCTTGCTACTTGACCCCTTTACAGTTTTCTGTGTAGCAGCAGGCCTTTAGGTCAGCGAATGTAAACCCCTACTTTAATAAATCCCTACTGTTTGCAGAGGTTATAACTCTTTACTGTTGACTGGGGCAACAGCATTCCCATTCAGTGTTCCCAGCACACATGGCAAGTCTCACAGCTGCCACCAAATCTGCGGACTGTCTCCTTGCTGCTGAAAATCCAGCTTTGCTCTCCGAGATACCATCCCTCTGCTAGTGCTCAGCATTATGGATGCTGGTCCCAAGGGACTGATGGAGCACAAGGGGTGACAAGAAAGTGGCAACTGCCTGCAGAACTTGAGAGTGTTTCCTAATGAGTCAGGGAGATCAGGAGTTCATGGTGTATTTACTCGTACAAACAGAGTTCTCCTCTTTGGAGTAAACCCTTTACCTCTTCTTTGCCTCTTGTGGCCTGCAGTATCCTACTGTTCCTCCAGTAGCACCTGCCCTTTTTCCAGCAAGATTAGCAGGAACAGAAAGCTTTCCTTACCCTTTGGTGTCCAGCCACCTTCTCTCTCAGAGATGACAGAGGGCAGAGATGTTCTCTCATGCAGCAGCCATCCCCTATGTCCATGACCTGGGGTTCAAAGACACTTCGCAGCCGGTGGGCAGGGCTGAAAATGCCTCACATCCCACATCACTCCCACATCATTCCACAATGAGTATGCACCTGTGAACACACCACCTTCGCCACACACCTGGAAGTGTGGCTACTTCCAGTACCTTATGCTGGAAACACCACACCATGCTGTCTT
>WEIT01017735.1:267781-302947 GCA_013389985.1 Dryoscopus gambensis
GGAGCATCTCACAATGGGATGGTGAGTCATGAGGCAAGGCATTGATGGGCCCATTAACAGGAGATGGTCCAGGATGAGTTATCTGTGAGTCATGTGACAAGGCATTGTTGGGGCCATTAACAGGAGATAGTCCGGAGGGAAGAGGCAAGGGAACATTGCTACACCTGGTTTCAACAGCTCATGAAGATGATAATAGAATACGGTAACCCAGGACATGTGCTCATCCCAAACACAAACACGTGCACCTTTTCTGCCACACGTCCCACCACAGTGAGGAAATGGATAGTGAAACACAGGATGGAAAAAAAATGCATGCAGTAATACACAGTCACGGGCTTCAAGTGATGACAGAAAAACTTGCGAGTGTAAAAGGAGGGAAAAAAGAACCTGTAGCCCTCAGAAAAGTCTACAGCCACTAAAGTGCCTCTCATCTATGGAGTGCAAAGGATGCCAAGAAAGCATCGTGTCATAAGGAAGCTTGAAGAAAAGGTAGCCTGCTACATACAGCCATATTTCAGAGGTGAAAAACCCTGAAAGGGTCCCTCTTTCTGTACACTTTGCAACAGAAGGTGAAAATTAGAGCCTGAAAAAAGCAGGACCCTCCTGACTAGGACTGGGTTGTGTTGGGATAAAAAGAGGGAGGCAAAGCTGGTGTAGTTTCAGTTTGTGGAGTGCAGATGGAGGTAGTGGCATGGTGGAACAAGGTGTGGGAGGGGAGTAAGGACAGACGAGTGAGGAGGCTGCAGGATATAGATGAACCTGGCAGAACTGCATGGGAGGCCCAGCACTGAAGTAACACATTGGTTGCCAAGGCAGGAGTGAAAAGGACTTAAACTAATGCCAAAGGTATTGCAGAAAAAGCTCCTCCAGATCAGGTGGGTGGTTGCTCCAACAGGCATTCAGGCTGCAGGTACAGGACATCCTAAATGCTTTTTTGCCTGATATCACATAGAATATTCATGGCAGGACAAGGGAGGGAATAGTTCACACAGAGATGATCCTTCTTTTTCTTTAGAGATATTCTAAGCCCAAGAGCAAAATGAGCATATAATTGAAGGAGGGGTATCACTATGCAGATATGCTGGCAATTGAACAAAGTATTTAGGAAAGAAAAAATAGAAAACAACGGGCAAAATAAGACTTTTAGAATGAAAGAAAGAAAGGCAGGAGTGAAGCTGCAATATACTGTGTAAAAATGTATATAAAAATGATGGAGAAGATGGTAATACAGATTAGAATCTGAAACAAGTATTGTTCCACTTTCCAGTGGTTGTTCAGATGTAACATTGGAACATTTCAGATCTCACTCACTCGGTGCATTTTTTCCAAGGGGCACACAGCAGAAAATAAGCAGCGACAGGTCTGATCATATTTCATTAGTTTGCATTTCATTACTTCACACTTGTATAATGAGTTCTATATGCCAGTCTCAGTTCTTTCAGAAATGATCTATTTGGACTCAGAGTGGCCCCATGGGGTGGCTCGTATAGTCTCCAGCCTGCTGCTGTGGAAATGGAGGTGCAGACATGTGGACTGGCTTGCCTCAAGGCCATTCAATGAAACAGAGTCAGAAAAAAAGAAAGCCTTGTCTCCCTGATCTCTAGAACTTCTAATAACAAGTTTCTGCTCTCTACACAGCACAATTTGAAGTGTGGATTCTGTACTTTCATTCATCTTTCATTAATGAAAGCACCCCCTCATTAGCTCGAGGAACACAGCGTTGTAACATTTTGATGTTCTGCCATTTGTGGACTGGAAATGCTCTGATTTCTTTGCCAGAACCAGCAACAATAAGGTAATTCCTCCTCTTGACATACTGCCAAGGAAACAAGCTCATTGATACATTTATCTGTGCCTTCTTTCTCTGGAACGAAATAGAAATCACAGTGCAGGCCTGGGGGGAAAAAAAAGGCATTTTCTTCTTGTCATTTGCATTTTGTTCAATTTTTGGCAACTTAAAAGTATTTAGTATCTGGTCTCCTATTTTACTATGAGCATGTTTCATAAAATTTGCAAATTTTGACTATTCCAGAAGGCAGAATGATGTGGGTATTTGGGCCAATTTCTGAGCTCTTGAAAAATCTGAAAGCTGCTAAGGCAGGCTCATATTTCACCATATTCTTTTATTGTCATATTCTCATATTTTTCCAGAAAGCAGAAAACACACACAAGTAGGACATCTCATGGAGAATGAGCTGTAATTTGATGTGGTGCACTCACACTTCTCTTGACTCAGGTGTTGTAGGTCAGTTGCTCCCACATCTCGGACATTTTCTCTTCTTTGTGCAGTTGGTGTTGGGTTGTCCAAACTACCAAACCACAAAAATTTCATTTGCAAAGGATTTTTGGTCAGATCTTGCTCCCCAGGGAGGATCTGAACATGCCACCTGATCTAGCAGCATATTCTTGAATAAGATAATAAAGGAACAATTCTAAAAGGAATTGCCTGTGCTGGGCAATTCAGAGTGAGGTAGTGACAAGAAAAGTGCACCACTCAGTGACTTAAAATCTAAGCTTTGCTTGCTAAAGGAGGTGGTATTAGTGGGTGGCTGGCAATTTCTAGCTATGAAACACACACACACACACACACACACACACATAAATAATCCAGCTGAAAACTCCATTTGTGTCTGTGAGTGGTACCAGGGGCAACAAGTCCACATTGAGCAGGGTTTCTGCAGCAAGGCTGCCAGGGGGCCATGTGCAGGAGCAGCCAGGGAGCTGCCTCACAGCTACTTCCAGCTAACTTTGATATGGATGTGAACAGCCCAGGATGCTCCAGAAACCTCAGCCTGTCAAAGCCAGTCAGAAGATCCACAAGAGAGAACGTGACACCCCTGCTCAAACAGTTTTAAGAAAGAGCAACACCCACCAAAAGGGAGGAGATACATGAGGAGAAACATGGAAGAATTCATTGCTGGGGACGTGGCTGGAGATGCACTCTTGGAAGGAGAAGCTCCATGCCAGAGCAGGGGCACACCTGAGGGACTGTGGCTTGTGGAAAATTCATATCAGAGCAGAGGAAAATGAGCCAAATGCATGGACTGGCAAAGAGAAACCACTGCATTCCAACCTCGGCCTCCTGCACTGCCCATCACATCCCTGAAGGGACTGGGAGAGACTGAGTGTAATGCATGGCAAAACCAAGGTAAGTTGGGACCCAGAAGGGTGGGAGTGGTGTAGGACTGACATTGAGTTGGGAGGAAGAGGGAAAAAACAGGTGTTTACCTAAATATTTGTTTAGTTGTTTAGTTCTTCTTTTTCTTCTCACTGGCCAAGTCAGCAATCAAAAATTTGCTCTAGCTGTTGATAAGTTAAATTAAATAAAATTCCCCAGGTCGAGACTCCTTTGGTCATGACAAGCACCCTCACTCCACCTGGTAAAAGTGTCCGAGAGCAGCCTGGTGGCACAGCTTGTTCATGAACCAGTTCCAAATCAAGTTGGGCCTTCTGTGTGATGGGGTTCCTGCCTGCAGCAACGACTGCTTTGCCCCTTGACAGGGATGGCCAAAAAGTCATCAATTACTTCATTTTCAGGTCAAGCAAGGCTGCATTAGCTTTCTCCACGTGTTAATTAACCGTCATTTCTGGTGTCACTAATATGTAAAAAGGATTTTAGTTTGTTATGAGTTCCTCTGTGTTTCTTTCTGCTCTGTACCTGAATTATTTGGAGCAGCAAGGATATAGTTACTTGATATAGAAAGCTCAGAACCTTGGCTGAGCTTTCCCCCTAACAGCTGTTTGTGCTTTCCTTGTTTTCCCTAGGACTTACCAGATTCAGGTCTCATTTTGTCTGAGTGATAGTTCTGGGCAAGTTGCATCACATGACAATCCTAACTTCCATTTTCAAAGGATCTCAAAGCAATCTACGGAGATTGATACTAAAATGATCATCCTGCTTATAGAAAGGCAGCTGTTCTTTGAGCTGCAGAAAACAATCACAGATCAGCTACCTACAGGGTAGAAAAAGCATTAAAACATCAGAGCTCTGAAGCAGGAGAGGGGGAATACTGTCTGCTGGAACTGGGTCAATACTTGCAGAAATACTGACGATAATTCTCTCACAAGCATAGTTTTTGAAAATTATATTCTGTTTCCAAATGGCATGGTTTTGATTGGAAAAATGAAAGATGTAAGCCATGCCTAATGTGGGAGTTTTGAAAGCAGTAAAAATGAAAGACAAATTTACATAAGGAAAGAGCAGAGAAAAATTATATAGGGTGTCTACAATTTGAGGAAAGTGTGTTTTCTCTGCCGTTTTCTACTGGCTCCTAAAAAGTACAGAAACAGAGATGGGTTGAACTAGTCTAACCTAGTGTGAGACAGAAAACCCTCAGTTACTCTGGTTTTCCACTTTCAACAACTATCATAAGCATTTTCTATTAAAAACTCGTGTGTTAGTCAAAGGACTCAAATAACCACTGCTTACATAAGATATTTACTTGTCTGCCTGATGGGGTGTGGGAGCTGTGAATCTCCAAACTGTGGGACAGAGATTATAAAGTCATCAGACGGGACAGATTCAATAATGTTAGTGGAAGACCCAAGAGCACAACACTAAGTAGGATTGACTGCTATGAAATTTAGACCAAAAACTTGTCAATCCTGTTAATCCTGTGAAAGTATTTACAGTGTAAAGGAGAATAACCATATCCTTCCAGCTGGATAACAATGACCGAGTAACTAATACACTACTCTGGAGCAAGAAATACCAAGGAGTCTTTAAAGGTTAGGAAAGAGCATCAAAGGAGCCTTAAGAATTTACACTGGATGAAAAATCTTGGCTGCTTGTTTCTGCTTTCACTGGCACTACAGAAAAGCTTCGGTTTGGTTTTTATCAGAGCATACTCTGTATCTGAAATCCGAGACAAGATTCTGCTCTAGGCTACATTCATGGCACTGAGATTGGCAGAGTTGCACAGTAACATCTTGCCTTGTCTGTAAGCACCAGCTTAGAATCTCTCTCCTTCTCTGGCACCAAAACAAGAAATTTTATAAAATCAGGTTTCCTTTAAGCAATTTTTTTATTCTGGAGGATGTAGCACTAATCAAATGCATTTCATCAAAATACTTGGGAATTTGGGGAAAAAAACCCCGAACAACAAACAGAACCACAAAATTAATTAGGAGGTCTGACTCACCTACGTGCTTTGTTTGATGACAACTGACAAGACTACAGTCAAGAAGTAATGAAAAAAAATTAAAAAGCAATTTAAATTAATTTAAAATATCAAAATGCAAGTCTGCAGAAATATTACATTTAATTGGAAGTTTATTTCAAACATATTACTTGCTGCTAGCTAATAACTGTTGCAAAGCATATTTTAAAGGTTCAAAGTGCTAAGAACTGCCAGATCTGGCAGCATCTGCTCCTGTAGGAAGTTGATAAGCCTGGCTTTTTTTACACACATGATATTTTCTTGTGCTTTCCAAACTAGCTGGTTAAAATAACACCTATTCTCAGAAGTTCTCAGCTGAAAATCAGCTGAAAGTTACACCCCAAATCAGAATCAGAAATAGTGAGATTACTGGATATTTCACCCTTCTAATACCCAAAATGCTGGCAATACAAAAGAAGCCAAATCACAGTGAAAAATTCTCTTCTGCCGCTGTGATTAATATTATTAAACAAAATAGACTAGAGATACAAATTCTTTAAAAAGTGCTGATTATCTAAATTTGTTTTTTCCCCAGTTTTTTTTTCCTGACACTGTGTACACAGCAGAATTGCTTTCAAATTGTATTAAATACCATAAGAAAAATCTTAGTCATTATCCCTGAAGGCAGCATAGAACAGAAAGCTAACAGGGTTTTCACCAAGACAAAAAAGCAAGGCAGATATATTTAATATTCTCCCTCTGTTTTTCTGATGAGCACCTTGGCAATGTACAGTACCTTTAAAAGAAAGCTGTGCTATATATTTTTTTTTTCTTTTTTTTTAATGTGTGAACACTGGTTTCACTACATAGCCCAAATAATCTTCCACATCTCCAGTGTTGTCAGGATAGTTTATAAATCTAATCGTTGATTATGGAAATGTCACAAGCTTGCAGAAGTAGCACAGACTCTATAGGGAGAACAGGACAAAAATTTCATGTGCAGAGAAAAGACTTGTAGATTCATGAGGAGCTATCATACATATTAAACAGGAGAGTGCTCCTCAGAGGCTGAAACGACACCCCAGGTGAGAGAAACTTAAAAGCCAAGGATCCTGCCTGGTTTGCTTTACATTCTGCTAGGAAGAAATACAGAAAACAACAGAATTTACTGAAGTATTTGGAGCACCACTGCTGTTTTTCTCACATGATGTGTTGGGTTTTGTAATTCGAAGTAAATGGCTCTTAAAGAAAACTAATGAACACAAACAAGTAACCTTGCAAAGTATTAATTAGTTGCTTCTGAATGGGTTACAATTTTATAATAAACTAAGGTATTATGAGAATTAAACATTTTTTAAGATACCTATGAAGAATGCAGGAAAATAATAATCTACTACTGTTGCATAATTTTAATTAAACTTATATTTTTTTGAATACTAAAGTGGTTCTAAAGATGAGATTTTCAGAAATATTCTTTAGGCAGCAACTGTTTTGTCATCTCAGACCTCCTGGGTGTTAGCACCTGAATTTTATTGATAAAAAACCAGCTTTATTGCTGTAACAAACATACTTCTCTCAGCTAATTCTAATAACTTATTTTGTCACTGCTTAGGGCAATGAGTCTAACAACATAATCATCAGTATTTTAAGAAGCACTATCAAAAAATACCACAGGATTATCCCTAAAAATTTATCACAGTCATCCTGTCAGGTAGTCAGGGTGTTGTTGCATAGCACAGGACTTTGTGTGACTGTGGCCTACTTGTCACAAAAATTGGAGCTATATTTATCTGTCCACTGAATCCCATGGGAAGAAGTGCTGGATGAGGGGTCTGGCAGGACTTCTTCAGGGAGAGAGCTGTTCTGGAGGAAACTCTGAGCAGGGGCCAAACAGACCGCTCAGGGATGGTGCAGGGCACTTGAACCATGGCCAAGGTGGGCCTTAGGAAAAAGGGACTGGAAGACGAAGGGCTGCACTCATTTGGCTACAGAAGAAGGTAAATTTGTCAGTCCTGAATCCCTTGGGCAGAGCTGGGGTAGGAAAGTGTCCAGTGGCTGTAGCTGTACTTCTGCTGCAGTGTTATTGCAAAGTATTTCACCCCCTGCTCTCCTGACCCTGTTCCTGCCACCAGCTTCCTTTTGCCCATTTGTTAATCATCTAATGCATTAAGCAATAATATTGGAGAGGAAAACAGAAAAAATGACTACTGAAGAAATTGTTAGAAGCAATTCATGTTTATTTTCATCTCAGCAGGATAGCAGGTTCACTCCTTCGCAGCTATTTACAAAGCAATGTAACACTAGAAGCCATGCTCCAGTTTTCTCCAGGTACAAACATAAACCACAGAAGAATTTAGGTTAGAAAGGTCCTGTGGATATCATCTGATCACTTGCAAAAACAGGCCAACTTCAAACTTCAGGCTAGCTTTCAGTTTTGTTGCATGTCACCACAGTTCACAAGAGAGGGAAATAAACTCAGAACTTGCGCGAGCTCACAGATTACAAGCTCACCTCTCCCTAGGATTTCAAAACAGCAGTGACAGTGCTCAAGTACCTCTAAAAATGACTGAGAGACTCAGAGAAATCTCTCCTCCCCCTTCTCTACTACTTCGAAGACTGTCTGTCACTAGGTGAGGGCTATGAATGTGAACATGACCAGAGTGATCCTGAATGGAGCCAGGAGCAGCACTCTGAGCTCCTGTGGCAGCTGCATTCATTCCTTACACTGTGGCAGGTGGCGCAGGAGCAAGGAGCACTGCTCCTCTCAGAGAAACTTCACAGGAATCAGGCCTTAGCACAGCTCTCCAAAGGATACTTCCTAAGGCAAGGCCCACAGAGGTGACTGAACAGATTTCTCACAGATCCATGGGAAAGGGACTTGACAGCTGGAAGCGTGGATGGCACCATCCAGCAGAACAGCACAGTTCTGTGCACGGCTGTTGGACTTGACCCTGTGGGACACAGAGCACACAAGCAGAGGGACATTAGAGAGAGATCTCCACTTTGGCAGGGGGAAGAACATCTCACAGCTTTGGAGGGAAGAGACCTGCTGCAGTTATAGACTTCATGAGCTGATGTCAGGGAGGATCCATCCCGGGACACAGGAGGTCTGGCAGTGGGACTTGTGATGCCTGGAGCTCAATGTGAGACTTGCAGTTTGTCAGTCTCATACTGAGCTCTCCATTTCCCACCACTAAAGAGCAAAATGTTCTGTTCCACAAGGGATTTTTTGCTGTTCTACTAAAGGCATTTGGGACAGAAAGTGTAAAGTATCCCAGTTAAAGTATCAATTTAAAATACTCTGTATGGGTGGGTATGTGAAAGGTGGAAGCCTCTGCCTCATTAAGGTTATCCAATCAAAGACTCCTTCAGTGCAAAAGAGCATAATGAGGACAAAGTGATGAAGCAGAAATCCACAGACACAAACATTCAAGAAGTAACAGACAAAACTGCAAAGACCAAAAGTCTTCAGCTACTAGTTGATGGGCGGCCAACAACCTCCAGGCACAACTTTGGACAGGGGCACCCTGGGCTTTGTAACTGATAAGAAAGGTGGGGTGAAAGAGGAACAGGAGGATTTGAGTACATTCAAGGTGGCCTGTGTGCCTATGCAAAACTTGTTGAGGAACTTTTAGGTATAAGGGAGCAAAGAGAGGGGATCAGGTAAAGCAAGGGATGGGTCTGAGCCTGTGGGAGCCGCTGATGATTGCAGGTGCTGTGTCACAGTCCTTTGCTTGCATGTGTGCCTGTATGCGTGTTTGTGTCTCTGGGACACCAAACTGGTGGGACCTACAGGCAGGAATGTAGCAGCTGTGTCCATTCGCCTGTGATAGAGACTCCCAGGTCAGCGTGCACCCAGCTGGGATCTGGCAGCTGGCAGGAGGAAGCCCTTATCTGCTGGAGCCTATGGCCACTCTGAACATCCCTTAGCAGCTCTGTTCATTGCTGGCCGACTTCTGTCGAATACCCATGGGACTTTTCATGTAAAAGGGGGAAGGATCTCAAGCCTTTTATCTAAAATTACAAAGGAAACACCATACTCACTTTTCGTCACTCAGTTTTGAGCCGTCTTCCCAGGCCCAGTCACTATCAGTGCTCCTCTGCAAACCAATCCAGTGGGATTGGGTGTGTCGTATCGGGAAGAAGTCCTAGGAGGGATGCAAAGGCAGAGAGATCAGCAGAGTCAGAGAAACCCAGCCAAGTCCTGGGCTCTGAAGGGCAGAGAAAGGAGCGCTGTGTGAGAGAGGAAATTTTGGGGCCATTTCTCAATGTGAACACCTATTCCCTTCCTTCCTACAGAGACCTGCTTTGTGAGACGCAGCATTTCAGAGAGCCAGGCAGCTTCCCCAGCTGTGGGTCCTGAGGGCTGAGCTCATGACAAACAAAGCTCAGCTGTGGCAGGCAGAGAGAAGAGAGTCCCTCTTGCAAAGAGTCTAAGGGAAAGCCTTGTCTTTGCCAGCGCAGGAAGGTGGCGGGTGGGTCCCAGGAGCCTTTTACACTCTCCCTTCCTCCCAGAGGCTAGGAACTGGCCATAACAGTGCCTGAGACTTGCTCCCACTCCATCCTGCCCTCCCCGTGCAAAGGCACCCACCATTTCCCTGGTATTGCTGATCACCCGGAGATGAGCTCCCTGTGCCCGGCAGGATTCCCGGCTGGAATTCCAGTCCTTCTTCTCCTTGGAGAAGGAGTAACACCTGCCTCTGTAGGTCACCCACTGCTCCGGGCAGCATGGACATGGACAGCCTGAAACAGAATCATACCTGTCTCTTCCCATTCATAGTCATAGCCTAGTTCCTTACAAACACATTTCACAAATATGTTCTCTCATAAAATGATTCTCCCCAGTTACAGTAATTTCATTCCTGAAGCTCTTCTGAGACTGGCAAAGAATCAGAGTCTCTGAAGGAATTTGTGAAGGGCATCCATTTTCCAGATAAAAATAGGTAAGAGAGCAAGTCTTTTTTTAAAGAGAAGAGGTCCACGTTCTTCTTGGGACCAATGAGCAGATTTCAAGAGCTCTGCTGTGCTCCCTGACAAAGTTCTAAATTCAAATGAAGTATTTTCAGTGAAGGAGATTTATTTACCCTTGGTAATAAAACCCACTATTGTTCCCAGCAACGCCAAGAAGAGGATCCCTAGAATCACTGCAATAATCCAGCAGGTAGTAGATGAAACAGGAGAACCTAACAAGAAGAATATAAATTTGAGAAAGGTGAGGTTTTCTCAATGGGATCAGCTCTAAAAATATAATTCATGTCAAACTGCAGTGTCAGTTTACCTCAGCCTGCACTCATGTCAGAGTCTGACGATGTCTGACAGGGTTCTTGTTGATATTCCACACACTGGTAATTTAACATTTAATAACAAATTTTCTTATTTGGAGACATGTGATGTTTCATGAGATTCCGATTTGGCAGAATCAACCACAGCTATGTGTTGGAAGCACAACACAAGTGCAAATTAGCAGAATGTAGCAATTTCAGCACACAGATGAATCACAATACAACTGTGATTCTCACAGGCAGAATTCATAATTTGCTCACCATTGCAATGCTGGCTGGCACCAGGAAGAAATATATATTAGGCTGAGCAATATATACACGGTCCCCATGCTGGTCCGGCTAACTTAGAAAGAAATTCACACTCTTTTGATTAATTCATGGACAAAAATTTACCCATTCAGATGATATGATCAGCTCATCCACCCAAGTGATACAAATGTTGATCAAAGAAATGGTATCTCTCTGGTCCCCATATCTTTTTCTGCCAGCCATATTCAGTCACTGCACACTTCATGAGTACATTGCACTTTTCTCTGAGACTCCCTCCCTTGAGACTTACCCCCCTGCAGGGGCTTATTGATCAGTCACATCTCAGGTTTACATCTGAAGGGAAGTCCAAATACAGTGAGTGTTTTCCTACAGCATCAAGAGAAGTTCTTAGATCACTCTGTCGGAGCTGCAAGTCTCCAGCTTAAACTTACCTTGAACTGCCCATCCTTCCCAATCTCAAACAGGAGGACAGAAAGGAAAACTTTTTAGCATACAAATTCAAATCTCTAATTCAGACATGAAATCTGCTAGACTGCTTATTTACTAATGCATGTATCTTTTCCACTATCAACAGACTTTACCTTTGTTCTTGGTGTCCTTGTCCCCCTCTGTTCTTTGTCTTCTCTGTTTCTTGGCAGTTCTGTGTTTCACATTCTGGTAGGTGTGCTCCTTTTTATCCCTGTCACATGCTTTTAAGTGTTGCCTTTTTTCACTTTGCTTTACTTGGAATTTAGAAGTCCCATCCACCACAGAGCCTGGGCCTGGATATGGATTTCCCTGAGGGTCAGGAGAGCTTTCCTCATAGCGCTTTGGAATCATTTCTAATGACAGAGCTTATTGTTAGCAGAAAAGTAATATACATAATGAATGATGTCATACATCAGCTTTTCGGAATACAAAATGGATTAAGCAATGACAGTAGCTCACAAAGAAGTCGATCTTTCATGGGTAAACTGTTGCTCTAATGGATGCTCCATTATCATTGTTAGACAGGGAAACTTGCTTTGACAGGGGAGTGAAGTCATCTAGCATTCTTCACTTCATATAAATAAGCAATTTAGGCTTGACCAAGATGGAAAAAAGTGAGAAAATAAATTTCCTCATGTAGCAAACAGGAAATTCCAGTGGGATAATTTACAGATTGCATTTCTCTCTTTCACTGCAAGCACCATTAATGAAAGCAATGCGGACGCATTTGATCCGTCCCAACATCCTTAATTATACCAATTTATTTATATCGACAACACGGCAAAACACGAGAGTTTGAGAATTGGGACGAGAAAATTGAGGCAGGATTACCTTAACTCCACAGGAGGAAGCTGAAATGTAACAGAAGAACAGGTGGTGCCTCTGTCCTATTCTCTATATGTGACTCTGTAGGATGACAAAGCAGCCATTACCATCTGACGAAACAGGGTAACTGAGAGGCAAAGAGAGAAATAAGTATTGCGGTGACCCACACAGGAAACTTGAATTCTTCCACTCCAGAACTAAGCTCTACCATTTCAGACTTACAGTGTCAACCATGGCAACCTGTTCCTGCCACAGTTACACCAAACACTGTTTGTGCTGCTTTTAATACCACGTTCGCGGAGCAACAGAATATATCAAACAGGTTCTGTCCGTAGAATCCATTACTAAAATCATATGCTTGTACTTCCAGTCCTTTTCTACAACAAAAATTTCTCTGACCTGTCCAACAGTATCAGCCTTCCCACTCAACTCTTTGATTTGTGTAGAAAAAAGTTGCTCACATATGCTTAAGGATAAGTTGGGACTTTGCTTCACACAGAAAAGAGAAATTGGCTGATTGGTTTCCAAGGATCACTCAGAACTGCACCACGGTCCATCCCAAAAAGCAGGATACAAAACAAAGATGGCAGTGGGCCTGCATGGATGAGCAAGGGGCTCCTGACTAGACTCCAGCATAAAAAACAAGTGTACAAGGTGTCACCAAACTCAGAGAATTTCCATAACTTGCATAAATGGGGTTAGGAAAGCCAAAGACCACCTGGATTTGAATCTGGGAGGGAATGTGAAGGGCAGCAAGAAAGGTTTCTACAGATACATAAGCAAGACAAAAACTGGGGAGAAAATGTAGGCCTGCTGCTGAATATGCAATGGTCACAATGACATAGAGACTCAGGGCCTTCTTCATCTCAGGTACACGAAAACTGTAAGTCAAGTGTAAGGTAGACTTACCCTTGGTGGAGGAGCATGTAAGTGAAATGTACCTCTACAAGTCCATGGGCCACCAGTTCCCACAGCCCATGAGTGGAGCTCGTGTCATTCAAAGGGCACTCTCAATGACGTTTGAAAGCTGATTGGGAGAGGTCCCTGAAGACTGGAAGACAGCAAATGTCTTCAAGAAGACAGGGAACTACAGGACAGTCAGCCTGACATCAGGAAGTGACATTTTTAAATAAAACTTTACAATAAACCTTTGGCTACTGAAGGGGACTCGTTGGGCTTGGACAGGTTGCCGTGTCTCGTGCTGTGTGGTCTAATAAGATCTAAAGGAGATTTTCCACATCCAAAGATCTCCTCCTCCTCCTCCCTCACTCCAATTTGTGTGGTGTGAGGTTCAAGGGGCTGGCAGGTCCATGCCATCTTCAGGGACAGTTCTGTAGGAGTGAGCTCCAGGATGCTGCTGACCCATTTTCATTGAATAATTCTGTGGCTTTTGATATTTCAAACTCATCCAGACAGGGTAGTGATTCCGGGGGCAAAACAAGCTAGCAGAGTTCCTCCTAGTACTTCTGCCGTGCAGTATAACCTGCAAGATCAGAATCAACTGTGCACACAGCAAAAGTCACACAAAGGATGAAAACTGACTGAAGAACTGAAGAACTTTAGCCCTGTTTTACAAGTTTGTGGCTCCTTGTGGGCAGATTTTTGACATAAACATCAGACTTCTCCCACTTGCCAGCAAGCTGGATCTAAATACTGCCCCATATCCCTGATTTCTTCACTGTGCTGCTGTAGCTGACTATATATTCTGTAGAAAAAAAATACAGAAGGCAGGATTGAATTCAATAAAATCAATAAAATCAGTAATTCAGTATAAGAGATTAAGTAATTACACTTACTAAAACCTAACTCATCAAACGAAATGCTCTCCTCCAGCTTGGAGCTGGAGTATATTTGTTCTGAAAATGCACGTTCAAAAAGAAGACCTAATGATCACAGACAATTCAACTTGTATCTGGCTCCTCATTGTTTTCTTACAAACAGTAAACCACAGTAAATCCACACTTCGAAAAGGTAACGCCGGCTCACAGGAAATGGTTTTTCTGAAGATGTTAGTTTAAACCAGGCAGGAAACATCAGCTGGTCTTGAAGACAGACTGAGGTCAAGAGCTGAGAGCTCCAGCTCAGCTGTGGATGTGCTATTGGTACAGTGAAGAAAGTAACAACTGACCACGACCAGACTCAGGCACAAATATTTAATTGCTCTCGTTCTTGTTGCAGTGATTCAGGTGAAAAGTAAAGAAAGGTGTCTCCACTGGCAACAGCTCTGCTATAGCCTTTCCACATCAAAATACCCACCGGAGCCTCATCCTTCACCTCCATGTACTGAATTTTGAAGTACTAATCATCGGAAGCTGATCAAATAAAAAATAAAATACTTCTGCAAGGCCATGTGGGAGTTGAGCCCATCCACTTCATTACAATCACCCAGTCAAGGTCCATTTAAATGCACAAGAGAACCATAAGCCACAGAGACACAAACCTGGTGCACATAAAATAACAGAGAAGCTGCTGACCATGAAAAGGTGAGCAAAATGAAATGAAAAATCAAGACAGGCAATTTGTCTTTAATCCCTTCATTATATATCTTTGGTTTAAGATCAGCATGAAGAACAATTCCACTCAATGATCTGAGCTCATGGATCACTTCCAACTCAGGGCATTCTATGACTTTGTGATTCTATGAAGCAAAAGGCCTCTTGGAGAAGTGGGGGCTCTTTAAAAACAAGGCAAGAGGAAAACCCCAGGCCACCTCCTCCTTTTGTCATAGGTAGAAAGACCTGCTAAACCATTCAAAAATATGATATTAACATGAAACTAATGTAAAAAAATTAGCCTTTTTATGTGTCTTGCAGAGCTGGCAGGGGGTGTTTGTGAATTATTGCTATTTCTTGATGGTGCAGCACCTGCTATAAATAAAACCACAAGCTGTAGGAGGTAGCATATAATCAATACACTCTCGCCTCATGATGAAACCACAGCTCTCCCCAAAAATGAGATTCTGTGAACGCAGAAAAGCAAGAGTACTGCAGTACTTCTCTTCTGTGTGGCTGAATGGGAATCTTGTGCAACATGCCCACTGTGGCATGGAGTTCAAAGACTCTTTAAAAGATCATATTGCTCATATGTAGTTTCAGAAGATTCCAAACGTGGTGAAGTCAAATCACACCAAGGATATTTAGTATCTGTGCTTCCTGTCTGTTGTCACTTTTTGGAAGATTTTTTCACTCTCTGCCTGCTCTGGACAGGATTTCCTCATCCTTAGGAGATCTATTGGATCTAATGCAGTCTCTCCCTGAATAGGTGATGAGGTGGCTGGAGAGGTAGCAGAGATAACCCTTTACATGCAATGAAAGAAAAAGCTACATTTGAGAAGAACAGAGAAACAATCCACCAGAAACTAACTAAATTATGCAGATGGCCCTATCATCTTTGAGAAAATTAACTGTAATAATTAAAAGTCAACATTTTTCATGGGAACAAAATATTCCAATTAAACCAACTGTGAAGAATTTCCACCAAGCCTTAAGTGGGTTCACTAAGGAGAAATTCGTGCATGGGTCTACACTGATCCTAAAATGAAAGAAAAAAATTCTGTATAGACTACTTTAAAAAGCAGGAAGAGTAGTTAAACTAGGTCAACTCCACATGTACAATTACATTTATGCCACTATAAAACTTATTCTAATTTAGATTCAGTCACTTTCAAACCAACAGAAGTTAACCTGGGGAAGACAAATCAGAAAAAGAATGCTTACATTCTTAGAATGAATAAGGCCACTTTATTGAAGGGAAATTAAATTAGATCCTATCATATTGCAGGAAAATGTCTTTCTGTGGGCAAATTCATAAACAGGATCTTGACACAGATTTGCTTTCAGGGGAAACCAAAGCAGATCTTTTGTTAGAGATTGTGAGGTGCTCAGCATCCTGAATTCCCATGGATTTCCTCTATCAGAGCTTTCACAACAGAAATAAAATATGAGCATTTGTGTAAACCAGAGCATTGCTCTGAGAACAGTGCTGCATTTGTTACCTTTAGCTCTGTTTAACAAGGCTCCCTGTGCATTATTTGTCAGGTCTGCAGCGGCACTGGGGATGCTTTCACAGCTCTGGGATTGTATTACCTGCCTGAAACACACCCACCTTTCACGAGCAAGACTTTTCTGAATATCCTATTCTTGAGCAGAACGTTTGAACCAATCAAATGCTTTTTTAATGAATAGTTTATTCAGCAAAGATAACTGTGAATTTGACCTAATTTATCAGGTAGCTTTGAACCTGTTTTCAAGTGAGGGAAAGAGAAGAGGATGGTATTATTTCACCATTTGGAAAAGAAGATATCTCAAGCCTCAAGGTCAGATTGACACCAACTGGTTTATGAAGATCCAGGTGGCAATTAGCCAACACCATGGGAAAAGTCAGAAAGTTGACTGCTCCCTCTGGAATGGACTTTGCAATGTCCCAGTGTATAGGGATGACACGCGTGCTGTATGAACTCACGTGACATTTATTTATGGAAGGAAACATCATTTCCTACAAAGCCTAAGCGACATAGGAAAAACAACTATTTTGTTATGTCATTTTGTATTAAAAATAGGAAACTTCTTACCGTTGTCTTTGGAAGAAGACCAACAAGTTTTGATGGAAACCAGAACGGAAAGAGCCATGCTAACTGGGGGGATGCTGAGTCAACACTGAATCCACTCATCACGCAGAATGGTAAAACTATTCCTTTAATGTGCAATTAGTCTTTTTTCACAAGGACCTTTAATGCTCAAAGTGCCAAATTATTAAGAGAAAAATACCTTAAGGCACTGTCAACTTCAGAAAGCACAAACAGAAGTGAGAAAATTTGTTTCACAGACTGATTCTGCTTCTTTTTAAATGAAGGCAAAATAGCCACAACTTCCAATGCCTTTAAGTTTTTACAAAGTCTGCATGTCCATTAAAATCAAGGATCAAATAATTTCAGATAAGCTTTGGAGTACTCACCTGACCTGCACAGAAAGCACACTCTACATGAAGACGTATGACATTTATGCAACAGCTTCAGCATCCACAGACATGACGGGTTTTTCTTTGGTTTTGTTGTTGTTGTGGGGCAAGGAGGCATGGGGGTTGTTTGTCTGTGGGGTTGTTTGTTGGAATACAGAGCCCGTTCTCCAATGGGAAGCTAGAGTGTAGAGCACTGGAGAAATCCCAGACATTTATTGACCACCACCCCAGCATATTTCCCGAGACATATCCTCTTTCAAATACCCAACTGGCTCATTTTCCTGGGCACAGAAAGGATGGGGAAAGATTTCCAGAAACGTAATGGTGGCTTGACTCTGGCTGAATGGCAGGTGCCCAACAGCCACTCTGTAATTTCCTCTTCTTAACTGGACAGGGGAGAGAAAATGTAACAAAAGGCCCTCAGGTCAAGACAAGGACAGCGAGAGATCATTCAACAATTACCCTTAAGGTCAAAACAGACTTGACTTGGGGAAAATTAATTTATTGCTAACCAAATTAGGAAGTATAGTGAGAAATAAAACCAAATACTAAAACACCTTCTTCCACTCCTCCCTTCTTCCCAGGCTCAGCTTGATTCCCAATTTCTCGACCTCTTTTCATCCAGCAGGGAGAATGGGGGTTGTGGTGAGTTCATCTCACATTGTCTCTGCTGCTCCTTACTCCTCAGGCAGAGGACTCCTCACACTCATCCCCTGTTCCAGTGTGGGATCCCTCCACAGGAGACTAGGTCCTTCAGGAATTTCTCCAACATGGGTTCTTCCCAAGGGTTGTTTTCATGAAGTACTCCAGCATGAGTCCCTTTCCATGGGGTGCAGTCCCTCTCCAGTGAGGGCTCCTCTCTCCACAGATTCTGCCAGGACTCTGCTCCAGCACAGGCTTCCCTCGGAGTCACAGCCTCCTTCAGGCATCCCCCTGCTCCGGCGTGGGCTCCTCCATGGCTGCAGGGGCTCAGCTGCCTCTCCATGCACCATGGAATCTCAAGGGAATCTCAGCTCTGGAGCCTGGAGCAGCTCCTGCCTCTCCTTCTGCCCTGCCCTGGGTGTCCGCAGAGCTGTTCCTCTCACAATCACACTCTTCTCTTCCACCTGCTGTTGTGCAGTATTTTTAACCCTTTCTTAAATACATAATCACAGAGGTGCTACCAGTGTTGCTGAAGGGCTCAGCCTTGGCCAGCAGCAGGTCCATCATGGAGCTGGGGGAAGCTTCTGCCATCTTCTCACAGAAGTCACCCCTGTAGTCCACCCCATCACCAAAACCTTGCCACACAAACCTAGCACACTCCTTTAACTCAAGTTTCTCATTACATTTTCTATAGCTTCCTAAACACACTTTACTCCCAAATGACCACTGGCAGAATGATACCAGCAGGTTGATTTAACAACAATGGTAACAGGTGCATGGAGGAGAGATTTTATAGATGTTTGAAGAACAAAGGGATCCCGTCCAACATGCACACCTCATTCTGAGCTTGCAAAATATTTAGAAACGGAAAACTCTTGAGACTTCTTCTCCTTTACCAAAACATAAAAGGGCCCTTCAGAGGATTGTGTATTCCCTCACTAGGCTGTGCACATCAACACCAGCAACATCAGCATAGAGTTCAGGCACCACTGGCTCAGGCACCTGCAGCACTGTGTGCCCACTGCTGGTCTTCATAGCTGTTTTCAGGGAGCACAAGAGGTCTGCTGGAGAAGGCCGGTGAGCTGCACTCCACTGCCAGCAGGACTTCATGATGCAGTACCTGTAAGGTGGAGAAGAATGAGAAGCACCAACACAAAGTTTTGCTACAGTCAAATCATCTCATATTTAAAATGTCTGGAGAAATCCTCTTTTCCTCCTTCATGCAAAGTTCTTTCAATGACCCTTTGAAATTTGCAGCCATATAATGATGTATGAGCATGCAGCTGTTTTCCAGGATGTCAACTGTGAATATGGGAAATCCACTTTTGAAACAGCATTATGGAAGGGAAAAACCTCTGAATATTAAAAGAAATTATGTCTTCACATGAAGAAATGAACCTTAGATCTTCCCTGTGGATGCTTTGTTCATTTCAGAGAATATCCTACAACTTAGAGGAGGAAAATCATTCCACAGCAGTGCTGCACCTTGCAGGGAAGCAATGGAGCAGCAAAATGCAAGGACACTTAAGGAAACAGAAACAAGTGTCATTTTCAAGAGAAGGACAGAAAGGTTTTGGTCACAGAGGATTTATGCAGCAGAACCCAGTAAGGAGATGTGGCAGACACAAATCTCCTCAGCTAACGAGTTACTCTAAGTATAGTCTAGACTTAGAAATCTTGTGTAAGATCTCGTTTTCTCTGTCTCACTTCCATTTAGCTCTGCCAGCCTCATGTTCAGTTGAGCATAAAGCAAGTGGCTTACATGGCTTGCTGGCAGCTTGAGGGCTGCTTCATAATGTTCTGTTTCTGCAGGTATGATAAGATGTCAGAAGGTGGCACCTCAGGATATGGTGGAGCACCTGGAAGGGCAAAAGGAGCAATGGTAGAAAACACAATGGCAATGGTTGCAGATAGCAGCTTCTGTGCAAGACTGGCTTCCTGCCCTACCAAAATCTGGTTTTTTCCTAGCACAGTTCACAATAACAGAAAGCCTAAAAGGAATTGACAAGACTTTGCAAGCTGGAAAAAAATCAGGGTGCTTATTAAATGGCCCAACTTTACATTCTAAAATTCAAGATTTTGGGTCTTGTTAATTTGCTGTTTCCTTAAGTATTTTTTTTTTATCATCATTAAGTCTTCTTACCTAATGTAATCATTTCATACAGTAGAATTCCAAAAGACCATCTGCAAGAAAAGAATACAAAGCAAAGTTGTTTTCTGGCTTAAATACATAAAAACAACTAGGCATGGCCTGCAGACAGGAGAAAGTATGAGCTGTGAAAGTGGAGCATTATGCAGAAACTAGATCTGTCTTCCTGCGAACTTCAGGACATGAAATGATACATAAAGGAGTGAAAGAGACAGGGCTGACAGACAGGTGGAATTCTAGTCCCAAAATGAAGCCATACATATCTGCCTTGATGGTAGGGGGTTTGCTCAGGAGCCTCTCTGGTGCCTGCCACTTGACTGGCACTTTCCGTGTGACTGAGCTGGCACCACGTGTGTGACATTCGTAGGCCAGGCCCAAACCACAGAGCTTAGCAGTGAAGTTGTGATGAAGAAGGACATTCCTGGCAGCAATGTCACCATGGAACAACTTCTTTTCTTCAAGATAAGCCTAGGAAATTGGAAAAGAAAGAAAGAAAACAGGATGATTTTAAAAGGAAATTTAATTTATATAAATTTTCACTCAGTATGTTTGTTTTCCACACTGTGGAGCATGTGCTCACTAACATAAGGGAAGCGTATTTTAACAAAGCCTTCATTCTCAGTGCTTAGGCCACCATGCAAACTTGTTTTGCAATCAGGTAAGAAGGAAAAAGTGCAGCCAGTGTGAGCAGACTTACCAGAGCTGCTGCAACCTGCTGTCCAACCTCATACACCTGCCTCTCAGTGAGGTCATAGGGGACATCATCCATTGCCATTACATCCTAGAGACAAGACAGGAGACCTTGGTTCAAACAAATGCCACAGCAGTAGGATAGTGGGGAATGTTTCCTTCTAGTCTATCGAATCTTATGCTCCTCCTTCTCACTAAGTGATCATAAATTGACTGAAATGTAAGAGGACATGGATGGGTGATGTTGATGGTGTGTTGAGTAAGATAAGTACACTAGAGACAACTGGTGGGTAAACTGAAGGGTGGGGGAAAAATTCATAGGTTAGACAGAAATTGTCAGAATGACAGTGAAGAATGACAATCCACACCGGTGAATGAGAGATATACTATAAATTATGCTTTGTAGAAAAGCACATTTCTAACATATGAAAGGCTACCTGGTTTGAGACTAATAGTCCATCTCTCCTAACACCCTGCCTGTAACAGTAACCCTAGTTGGATGCCCAGATGAGAAAGAAAATAAGGTAAGCACACAATGTTCTTCCTGTGGCATTTTACAGACCACAGATACCTTCTATTTAAAAACTTCCTGAGATGGTTATGGTTTCAGCATGTTCAGCAAACTCTGAAAAGCTACCTTCCATGATCGTAGTCCATCATGTCTTGACCTCCTACGAAGTTTCAGTACCCACAGCAGTCAGTGGCAAGACATTCCATTAGTCAGCTCCTCACTTCATGAAGAACCAGCTCCATTTGTTTGTGTTAAACATGACATGTACTAGCTTTATTTGCTACTGCCTGGACCATCTGCTGAATAGGACCAGAAGCAATCTTTCTGTATTTAGAGTTTCAGATGTAGGAGCATGATGGATTTAAACAGTAACATGGCAGAGTTTTGTTTCCATGCCTTTTGTAACAGTGAGTCATAGAATCACAGAATAAGCTGAGTTGGAAGGGACCCACAAGGATCATCAAGTCCAACTCCTGCCCCTGCACAGGACATTTCAAAACTCCCACCCTGTCCCTGACAGTGTTGTCCAAACACTCCTGGAGCTCAGACAGCCTTGGAACCATGACCATTCCCTAGGGAGCCTGTTCAGTGCCCAACCACCCTCTGGGGAAAGAATATTTTCCTGCTATCCAATGTAAACCTCCCCTGATATTTGGGGTCTTTTTTAGCTTGAGTTAACATTTTCAATGGACTGCATATTTTCATACTATCAGACCTCATCCCATCAGACTTTACTCCTCATCAGCAATGGGCAGACATGAAGCCATCGTTCACATACGTGCAACTTCTACCTATGCATTATTTCATTTTTAACTATGCTGAATTTCATCTGTTCTTTTTACTGGCAAATCTTTCAATCTTGGAAGACCCATCTGCAATTCCTTTGGGTCAGCCCTTGCCTTTACTGGCTGGAATCATCAGCAAATATCACGTCACTGTCATCCCATTTTTAGGTTATTAATACATGCAAAGAACAGCACCATGTCCCAGATAGCTGACCTCCCTCCAGTGCAAGTACCAACCTTTCATCTTACATTCTATTTCCTGTCTTCTACCAATTAGTTATCATCCCATGACCTTCCTCCTGTGTTGTAATTGCTCTGCTTTCTTAAAAGCATTTGGAGTGAGACAGGATTTAAAACTTTAGAAATTCAAGTGGCTGTATGAATTCACTCTTAAGTCCAGTGCCTGCTATGCCCTTCAAAGGTCTGCAAAGTAGGACCTTTGTGTAGAACTTCTTTGGGGTATGGAAATAGTTTTGACTGAGGGATGCATGGAGAGATGAAAAGAATCATCTATGATTTATGGATAGGTATGTACCTAAGGAATTTAAGAAGCTATTCTGTCCTGAGTCTGACTCACCTTCCGACATGTCCACAGAAAGTTCAGTAGGTCACCAAGAGACACATCTTCCATGATCATATAAAGTGGGAGCTGGTCTACACAACATCCAACCAATTCAACCAGGTTCTCATGACGGCCAAGACTTTGATGGAATTTAATTCTTCCCAAGAAATCCTTTACTTTCTGGGGACTAGCCAGGTCTGAAAGAACAAAAGAAAACAAATGGAAAACAAAACAACAAAGGGAAGCAGCAAAGAACAGGGTGACAGCTAAAATCAACATGGTCAGCAATTTTAATCCTACAAAGACAGTCCTACAGGAACACCTCTGGCCTACTATACTGAACATAGCTTGTTCTTGCCCAGTACTGATGGCAAAGCTCTGCCCAGCATCATGTCTGGGATACAGAGACTGTACCGAAGTGGATCCTGACCACAGGCCGTACCTTGCAAGGCTTTCAATATCACAGTCTTAGTCTTCCCAGAGCTCCCAGTTTCCAACTGGACTCTGTAGATGCTCCCATAGGCACCATGTTTTATCAGCTGCAAGGTGTCTGGTAAGAGTTTCTCTCGTGGTATCTCTAATTCTTTCAGAGTCAAGGATGCAGAATTCAGCAGGCTCTCCACAGATGTCTCACTCAGCTGGATGTAGCAGTTCTCTGTTGAGCAGGGTTCCTGCTGATTCTTTTTCTTCACTGACAAAAGCAAATACATATGATGCATAAAAACAGACAGATGAACTCATGTAAGTTACTTCTGTAATAGGTGGCAATGCTCATCCTTCTATCCTCCTTACTTTTTGCTCCACAGTGTTTTGGAAATCAGGGCAAAGTAAGGAAGTGTTATTGTATCTTACTTATCCTGGCCCTTGAAGAGGAGAAAGTATTTATCTCCCACTCTATTTGATGAAAAGACAGAACCAGTCTAGAAATTTCTAGACATTTCTCCCATATCTTTATAGATAAGACACATTTGGACTTCATTCCCATGTGCTCAAGCAATGAACATTTTCTTTTATTACCAGTTCTCAATTATTTCTCTTAATATAGGCTCAAGAGGCTTTTCCCCTCTACATACCCAAAATTAGTTCAGAACTGTATTTTCATTTCCACACAGCCACATATGTATCAACAAACCTTTCCCTACCTCCTTACCAGTCCCTGTTCTACCTCATGTTGTCTCCATAGGAGGAGGGAGACAGCAGCTTGAAATTACATTTCTTAAATGGCAGTATAGAAAATGGATTAACTAGGTGTGATCTACATCAAAATTACTATCATTCATAACTACCCCAGTAAAACTCTCCTTGCAGCAGCCGCCAGGAGGCTCTTACATAAATACACTTTGCAGCTCTTGTGATGCTACCACAGCATGTTAAACAATCTACATGGCATGTTGCTTTAGATTTTCTGACATCCATCTATACTACAGATTCCACTACTGCTGCTGCAAAGTGGAGTAAATCAGGGTTCCCAATTTTTCTAATGTTTACTGGATTGCTGAATACCACTCAGGATTCTCATAAATGGTTTTGCCTAACAGCTCGAGCAATGAGGAAATGGAATTGACTTCTGGCCACTAAAACCAGTACTCTTTCCTCTGGTTGAAAACCACTTTTTTTACCTTGGATTCCAGCTGGTGCTGATTGCTCCTGCTTTGCTCGCAGGCCGCGGCAGTGGAGCCAAAGGATTACAGTGAGCACAATGACAAAAAGCCCCACCAGGAGAACTGGGACAACGATCACTTCCGTTTGATACTCACGCACAACTATCAGCAGAGAAAGAAAATGGAAAACCAAGGAGTAAGCGGCATATTAGTTCTGTATAACCATGCAGCAACAATCGATTTCAGTAACTTTCAACCCCAAAAGTGGGTGTTCTCTCCTCTGCTCCTTGGAATAGCAACTGGACACTGGTAGTACTGCCACCCTATTTTTCAAAGGTGCTGAGTACCTAAACTGCATGAAATCACTGAGATTCCCCCACCTAAGGTCACTCATTTAGATGCCTTAATATGGAGGCCAGGAATTGTAGCCATTTGGAAGTACCATCCGCCAGTAAAACAGAAATGGCACTGGCAGCAGGACAGCAGGGAGATGGGAAGGGCTGGATATTGCTATGTCATCACAAATACATGTGCAATTACAGCTCCAGCTCCTTCCAGTAAAATTATACCGAGCATTTTAAAGGAAACAGGGTGTGGTCACCTTTGGAATGGGACTGAAAGACATTGCAATTAGCTTGCAAAGGCTTGTGAAGGTAATTATCTTTCTCATGTCCCCCAGATTTGGAGGTGGTCAAGACCATTTTTTCAGTTCCCAAAGATGGCAGAAAGTCATGAAACCAAAATCTCACAAAACTGGTCCTTTGGGAAGCTGCAGGGAATCTTTAATGATTGCTTTATGCCTCATTCAAAGTAGAAATTCTCTAAAATGGCTGAAATTATGTGAGATGAATCCTACCACAGAGGCTGCATCCCCATAAACATGCCTCCCTTGAAACACAATGCAGGGAATGCTCCATCAGATCTTTCTGTGTGGGCTAGGATGCAGGAGGAGGAGGAGAAAGGGTTTGGTACACTTTTTAGTGAGGCTGGCCTTCCTGCCCAGCATCTGACAGCTTATTAAAGGAATGTGTGAACCTTACCGCATAGCTTGTCATTGCTATTGCACTCCAGCAGCATCCGTGAGAATCTCTTCACATCCCCTGCCATGATCAATTACAAGCAAGCAGGTCTCCGACCCCCAGCTCCTGCGCAGACATAAAGAATAGCAACAAAATTTATTAGGAGAAAAAATGATGATGAAACAACAAGTGAAGTGAATATGGAGCTTTCCACCCCTTACAATCAGTGGCTGCATGAAGCAGCACTGGGATTTGGAGGCTTAGAGAATGACACAGGACATCCACTATCACATCCTATGGATGCGATAAAATGCACCGCATGACCAGAGAGAATTCAGGGTTAAGCTTGTTCTACAGTGCTTCACAAGCAAATGAGGACCCCTAGGCCTAAAGGCTGGCTTATGTACAAAAATCCATAGTTAGGAACTTAATTATATTTAGAGAACAGCTGATAGAGAACAGCTAATAAACAACAGCTAATAATACACTCCTAGCTAACACATTTTTTAGATGCCAGAATGGCTCAGCATTTTATCTTCTGGTCCATCACAAGTGAACAGATCAGCAGCACGCATAAAAAACATCATTCTTGACTACAGTCCTTGCCACAACTCCTACTGTTGCTGCACAAAGACAAGGAGAAAAAAGAGTTGTCATTATGGTTCTCTGGTACCAACTTCTGAGCACTGCCAGGTCTGTAGGTATTCTGAAGCACAACATCTGCAACTCTTTTGCATTTGTAGCTGAAAATCCAGAGCCTGTACAAGCATGTACCTTGTTTAGTCACTGCTTCTTATAAACATTGCTAAAATTTAAGACTTAACAGCTTCGCAAACAGAATCATCTAGAACACTTTATAGGAATTGTGACTTTTACCCTGGAAGTACCTACTTTGTTTTCAGCTATGAGTTTAAGGCAATTAACCTCAGTGGCAAATATACGGCATTGATTTTACGGAATTTGGTGATGAAACATTTAACAGAGTTTGTCCTCATGCTTAAAATTAATGAGTGAAATTATTCTTTACCAGCTGCACAACAGAGGCAGTAGCAAGAGGAAAGTGGTATATATCTGTGCTTTAAGGTATCACAAAAAGTCTGTTTCCTTTTTTTATTTAATTTCATTCTTAATATGCTAGCAAATTTACCTGGTTCCAAGGTGTGGCCACACCATGAATCCAGTCAAAGGAGTAATAACCCAGCAATAATCCCAAGCTTTTCAGGTACACTCTGAAAGCAAGCACACTAAAACAACCCACCTCACCTCTAACACACACACACACACACACACCCCCACACACCCACACACACAAATACACAGTCCTGGCTGCTGTCATTCTCAGGTGCACACAGACTTTTGGATCATTAGCCAGCAATCATATTGTATAATCTAAGTCATGAACAGTCCAAGCTCCATCTTAAAACTTGCTAATGGCTTTCTACAGGTGCCCACTAGAAATGCACACTGACAGTCAGACACCACGCATGACAGGCACACAGAAGCACACACCCCAGTTTGTGCTTACAGAGAAAGCAGTGAAGATCCATGGAAAAAGCTCTGACACAGCAGCCATGGCTACACTGGTCCCCGTCTGTAAAAAGGATTCCTCCCTACTCCTTTATGCACCTCCCAGCAGTGATGCCAGTGGGTGGCACCCATGTTTTCCAACCACACTCACGGCAGAACTGTGGGATCCAGGAATGAAAACAATGGCAGCCATTGGCACTTTATTTGCCCTGGCACTCCTATGTGCTGCTTTTGCTTATGGAGCTGTTATGACCTGGAAAAGCTCGATTAGAGAAGCCCATTTACACTCTATGTGTCTATCCTCTTGCAAAACTCAGCAAGCAGAAAAAGAAGCTGTACTCATTAAGATAATTCTGAAGTGCCTTTCAGAGCTACTTTTCAGGCCAAGACCAAATAAACTCCCAGACTAGGCTGTTTCTGTAACTCACTTTTTTAAAAGTCCCATTATTGCAGTTCTTACATTTCTATCCTCACAACGAGAATGGTAACTCAGAAATCCACAGAACTCACATTATACATTTAATGTTTTTTGCAATGGGAGACGCATGAAAGTCATGTGGAACTAACATGTTCATGTGCACACTCAACACAGAGCAGGACTACTGACAGTGCTCAGCTACTTACTTTATTACATGAAGATGGTTTTCCAGTACCAAGCCAGGTTAAAGGGGACAAAAAACCCTTGAAAGGTTCAAACCCCGTACCTCACTGGCATTCTGATTTTCCTTGCCTGTGTGTTACACTGTACCAAGATCAGTGCTGCCTAGATCATCGGCACACATATACTGTGTTGCTTCAATTTAGAATTTGCATTACAGAATTTGTGCAATTTCTGTGAGATGTCAGCTTATTTATTCCACTGGGTTTTTAAATATTCTTTTACACAGACTGAATTCCACTCACTAGAATTCATAGAATCATAGAATCATTAAGGCTGGAAAATACCGTTAAAATCATCAAGTCCAACAGTCAGCCCAGCAGCACCATCATGTTCACCACTAAACCATGTCCTCATGTGCCACATCCACAGGTTTTTTGTACATTTCCAGGGATGGTGACTCCACCAACTTCACTGGGCAGCCTATCCCAATGCTTAATGACATTTAAGCATAACATAATCTAATCTAACATAAACATCCCCTGACACAACTTGAGGCTGTTTCCTCTTGTCCTGTCCCTTGTTCCCTGGGAGCAGAGCCTGACCCCATCACTGCCCCCTCCTGCCAGGGAGTTGTGGAGAGACGGAAGGTCCCCCCTGAGCCTCCTTTTCTCCAGGCTGAGCCCCCTCAGCTCCTCCTGGGGTTCCAGCCCCTTCCCGAGCTCCGTTCCCTTCTCTGGACATGCTCCAGCCCCTCAATGTCCCTCTTGCAGTGACAGGCCCAGAACTGGACACAGGATCTGAGGTGTGGCCCCAGCAGTGCCCAGCACAGGGGACAGTCACTGCCCTGGCCCTGCTGCCACCCCATGGCTGGCACAGCCCAGCTGCCCTTGGCCTCTTGCCCCCCTGGGCACACCTGGGCTCATGTCCAGCCCTGTCCCCAGCACCCCCAGGGCCTTTCCCAGCTTTCCAGCCCCTCTGCCCCAGCCTGGAGCTGCAGGGGGTTGGTGTGACCCAAGGCAGGACCAGGCCCTTGGCCTTGTTGAACCCCAGACCACTGGCCTGGGCCCATGGATCCAGCCTGTCCTGATCCCTCTGCAGAGCCTTCTGACCCTCAACCTGAGCCCAAAGCCTGATGTCGAAGCTAAATATACAATGAAGACCATGGTACCTAAAAATAGCAGAAGCAGCTGCCCTTAGACAATGGGAAATACAAGGCAAAACCTTAGCAGAAGTTAAAGTGCAGTCACCAGCATCTGCAAACTGCTCCTAGCAGACTGCTTCGTGCCCTGCATGTGGCACAGCAGTTCTGCAGCCCGGCAGCAGGGACAGGTTAATTAGCCCCCACACCTGCCCTGCACCGACACTGCTCCTCTGTGCACATTTGCCAGCAGGATGAACACTTGGGGAAAGGCGGCACTTTGTTTCATTTTGTTTCCAGCCATGTTTTCTTGCCAAGCTGTTTTGCTGCGCTGGCAATTTAGACAAAGCCCAGAGGGCAACAGAGGGACAGGAATAAACAGCTAGAAGATGGCAGCTGTGAGGGCTGCTTAAACTGGTTCAGGAAGCCCAAATACTGAATGTGAATGTAGCTGAGCTGAATTAAGTGCTCACCAATACCAAAAGCAGGGATTATCTCTTCTCTCTGCTGTCTTCTCATTGCTTGTTTTGCTCCCAGTTGTGCAATTGCTCACATGGTAAACTGATCCAAACCACTAACCTAGCAGGAAAAATTCACTGTTCTTTTGCCATGGTGATTTCCTGCCATTTTAGTGGTCGGTATTAGTCAGGGGTGAATGGCTAATTCATCTAAAGCTGCACTGTGAAACCACTCCCTGTGTCAGCACAGATCCACAGGCACTGTGTGCCAGCAGAAGCCTTACCATGATTTTTCCAGTCCTCTGTCATTCATTCCCACATGTATACTATCCCCTTAGCAATAGCAGCAGCATTCACATGGCAGTGTGGCAAACTGAACCAGGAAGGTGAGCTGCCCGAAAATAATCAATCCTCTCTCACATTTTATGGCCTTAAAGTTCTCATCAGGCTCAAATTATGCTATTTATAAAGTGCCAGGACTAAGACTGAAGAAGCCTGAGTGACAAACATTGTGGTGAAGGCTGAAAAGAAAGAGAAATACCAAGATTTATATGCCCATGGAATATATGGGAACAGACAGCTTGAATACTGCCCACACAGAAGCTGCCTGCTGCTTGCTCCTGCAAGTTCAGGAGAATAAATTGTCCATATTCACAGCAAATACACAGTTTTGCCACCGAGCATGTCTGACTTGTGAGCTACCAGCAGTTCCCATCATCAGTGCAAACGTGTAAATCGTTGTGTAGTGATGCGCTAAAGGTCTAAAGAAACAGCTGATTATTTTAATGCAACAAAACTAAAGGCTGAGATTCATTTGGATCTTCATTAGACCCTTTAAAAAGTGCTATGAGCTCATACAGACTTAATGCAGTTATTTCTCCAGACATCCTATCCAACATTAACTGCACACGACTTTATTATAAAAATATTCTTACACTTGTTTTTCATGCACTAATCGTGAGGAGCAGCTGTAATATGACTACAGGCTGAGTAATTCAGTAACCTCAGTCCAGCACACTGCCTGACTGATAAAAGAAAAAAAAAATCCTTAAACATGATGTCTTCTACTTAATTTCTTGCACTGGCAGAACCTTGCTCTCCAGCTTTTCCAATCACTATTTCACTGCTGCTTTTATTATTTCCCTACTCTTTTATCTGACCTTTGAACATGGTCAACAGTCAAGGCTTTGGCAACTGCTCTGCACAAGCGCACTGTGCTGGCTGGGCAGCAGGAAGGGAGAGGAGCTACCGGGGAACTGCAGGAGCCAGAACAGCAGGAAACCACCAGGTGTGGGCAGTTGTGGACACTGAATGTGAGAGAAGAGGGAGAAGCAAAGCACCATTGTAAAGCAAACAGTGAAAAGGAGATTTTTTTTCCCCCTCCCATGTCCACCGTTTACTAAAAGCGGCATCCAAAACAAATAAAAAACGAGCCTGACAGGTTTCAGCCATGCACTTGTTAGACTATATATTCTGTCTCTTCTGCCTGCAGAAGACCTTAGTGACTATTTCCAGCAGCCTGGCAGACCATGACATCTTTGCAAGGTTTTCCTGGCCCCTGTAGTCATCTCATCTCTCACTGCAAGGAACATGTTGGTTACCAAGCAGCATCTTCGACTGTGCAGAAAGGGAAATTCTGACCAGCCACACCAGAGTCACTTCTCTCCTTGTGAAGAAGGTCTCAGCTATAAAGATTTAGTAGTATAACTCACTTTTGAAATAGTAGGTAGCTGTAACACCCTGTAAGAAAACAAAGTGTTTCAAAAATCACATACAGAGACATGAGATTTTCTCTTGGTCCAAAATTTGAATATCAAACCTAGGCTAGCTGCTACAGAAGCATATTAAGGGAGTGAAAGAAAATGAGGCTGACCACTTCTGAAAAGCTAGACCATGGAGAAAACAGCAAATAATGAGGCCCATGCTGCTATTTGAGCAGGTGGTTACTTAGGGCAAACTTGGCTCCTTTTCAATATAGCAGAAAAAACAGGCAAAGTTAACAGTCACTACTGCACTGAGAAACAAGTCAGGAGGACTCAGTGCTGCTGTGCTTTTATGCTAAAAATATTAGTCCTAACTGGCACCATTTCAGTGGAGATATGCAAGTTCTTATGGTGGTAGGTTTTGCTTAAACTCAGATCATCTACAAAAATTAATTTATTTGTGCTGCATAAGGAAATCTAAGAACAGAAGTGTGAAATAGTACAGAAGCTGAATGGAGATCAAGACAAAAATATTTTTCCAATGCAGATATGGCCTATTATCTTCTCTGGAAAATTAACATACATCTTGATCACTCCCACTGAGTTAAGGCCACCAAGAGTAATTCCTCAGAGGTAATCTGCAGAATAAATCAAAATGATAAAAAAACCCCTGAGGAATACATTAAGATGAAGCCCTTAATGAGTGGGCTATTAAAAGTCTAGAGGCCAAATTTTCAACAGTACACTCTCACCTATGGCTTCCTTTCAAGAAGTCAAAATCATATCCTACTTTTGGAAATGTCTCCCTGCTGGCTGATCTCTGATTTTGCTGGTAGCTGCCTGTACTAAGCCTGTATCATACCCTAGCACAAATACAGAAATTCTGAAAAACTGTGACAGCAAAAGCTGTGACAGAACATGAGAAGAATGAAGGATTTTTGTTTCAAACGACCACAGATACATATAGCTCTTGTTGTGAAAAACCTACTGTGTGATAAAAATATTGCATGACATCACATTGCTGCTTAATGGCTTAAGAAATCCAGCATAAATATGCTTTCATAAATTCACAGCCACCTGAAGCTGTGTAGACAACTTTAGTTTCAGCCTCCCAAGTTCTGGATGTTTCTTGGTGGATTTAACACAGATTTTGTTTATAATTTAATCAGTAGCTCACACACACAGAGGTAAATACAGGAAAATCTAGATATCTGCACCACTTCGGGTTAGAGTTCACTGCCTTACAATCGAGCAACAGTGATGGGAGTGAAATGGTAATTAGTCCTGAATTCTGCCCTAGGCATGTATTACTTAACTAAGGACTGGACATATTTATACACACATGCATAGCATCACCCTGTTTTCAGTGAACTGAGACTAATTTTATACAAAACTTAATTACCTTGTTAATTTCTTCCTCTTTAAAAAATGCCTATGAGCTATTTCAATCAAATCAGCCAGCGTGTACAGGACATGGCTCTTCTATTTTTCTCTCAAACCCCAATACCATTATGATCACAGAAATGACTATAAGTAGCTTCCCTACAAGCAGTAAGCATATGCACATATGTACCTGCACACATGCACAGACGTACAGACTTTACAGTACAGCTACCTTCTAATTCGGTCACATTCATGTTACTAAAATCCTTTTTAAAAATAAATATTCGTGGTTTGATCTTCCAGAAGTGCTTTCTCTCACTTACCTGAATGACACCACTTCCCTTGCCCTGCGGTTGTCTTTTCCTGAAGCTCTCCTGCTGCCGGTTCCCAGTTTGTGAGGCCACTCCCAATAACGCTGATGATTACCTTGGTACGGTTGTAATTCTTATGACTAAGTTCCTCCTCACTGATTTTTCTACTCCAGTCCCACCCAGCTTCAGTTCTTTGCTTCCCTAGGTCTTCTCAGCTGTCTCCCCAGGGATGTCCAACACGCAGCTGACAGGAAGGCACACACTTGCAGAACGGGTCTGCCTGGCTTCCACACACCAGCTGCTCACGGGCTGACTACAGAGACAGGCACAGCAGAGAGCCCTCGGGCAGGCACCTGCAGTGGAATTTGAAAGGCAGACCAAAACAGACCAAGGGGGATAGGTTATGTAATAAATGGAATTCATACACTTCTGGTTACAGGTTCACGTTTGAAAAAAATGGGCTCTTGCAACAGAAAATCTGTGCAAAACCCCCAGGACTCCAGAGGCTGAAAAAGTGTTCCATTGGGAACACAGTGTGCAAACGAAGAGATAAAAGATCAATAATATCAAAACATACTACAGCAGAGAGCAGGAACACAGGGTTTTTTCACATTCTGCCTTGCCCCTTGGTGTCCCTCCTGCTCAGGCTGTCCATGCATTCTGCCAGCATTTTGGAAAATGGCTGGAGCCCTGCCATCAGCTTCCCCCTGCCCTTTCCTCACACCATCCTGAGCTCCCCAACCAGACCGGACAATATTCCTGCACTTCCCTCTGACCCTTTGCTGCCATGATGCCCTTGGGGTCTCCACTGTGCTCTGCTGGTGTCCTCACCAGCCATGGGGTGTAATCTTGATTGCACCTCAGCATTTTAGTTCTGGGAACTTTCTTCCCAACCAACTGATGTATGCAAGTCCCAGCTGTTGGCCTGCCCTCCCCTATCACTGATAAATCTCGTGTTAAGAGTTTCAGATTCCTGAGTCCTGGTTATATGAGTCTGATGCCTCAGGGTTTAACTTTTATATTTTTCAAATCCTGTGCTGCTTAGTGTGTAACTCTGAAGTTTCTTGTAGCCTGTTAGCTGTTCTCTTAGGTCAGGTACACACAACAAAGCTTCTCAAGCCTGCTCTCCAAGGATACGCAGACGGCCTAGGCCCAAATGTGTAAACCAACATCTTTAGAAGTAGAGTGAACTTGGGGAAATTACACCAATAACTGAAGCTTTAACTGGAGAATTAACCCTGATATGCAAATGAACCAAACTTATAAAAGTGTGAGGAACTTGTGACTCAGGGTCCATCTTGGGTGTCACCTTTGGCCTGCCCAGGGTGTACCTTTGAAGGCCCTTCAAATAAATACCTCCCTCTATTCCCTTACTCCTGCCTAGTCTCTGTTTCTTAGGTGGCCACATCAGGCATCAAGTCTACACAAGATTAAATGCTTACCTACTTCATGGGAGTGGGAGGCAGTTGCATTTCAACAGTAAGCAACGTGAGACCTACTTCTTTTTGAGAGACAAACTTTATTTCACAGTCAGCAACTCGCTGCAGGTGGCTTTGGGAAGATGCAGCAGATGATGTGATCTCTGCCAACTGTTTTAGCCAAACTCACCTACTCCTGTTAACATTTTGGTGCTGCATATAATTATGTTGTTGTGGGGAAAATTTTAGTTGCGGAACCGTCAATAGTTTGGGTATCAAAAGACAATAGTTAATGTAAGAGAGACTTCTCCTTAGCATTATTCTTCTAGCTGGCATTTACTACCCGCAGTGATTTCTTCATTGCTTGATCTCTCTACAGAGACTGGCAGGAGTCGGCAAAATAGTATCAGTGAAATAGTCCTGTGATGTGGATTTTTATCCCCTGAGAAACCAGAAGAGACCCCTTCTAGACTAAAACATTTCTCGAATTAGAAAGATCACTTCAGCTGCAGAATGTAGGCTTAGACTCTGGTGTCAGCTTTCCTCTCATTCTGGTACTAACTTGCATTGACTCTCTGCAGTGTTTTCTCCAAGAAGGAGCAGAGGATCTGTCTTACACCTCATTCTCCACTAAACAGTAGGTATAATGCAAATAACAGTTCCTCATTTAAATGAGTTACATTCCACAGGCACCTTCCTCAAGGGCACCTTGGAAAACCTATTCAGATTCCAGTTTAAAAATATGACAATTGAAAATCTCCCCTTCCTTTCAGTTTCTACAGCTCCCTACTGTGGAAGAGAGTGTGAAAGGCAAAGGGTTAAATGTTCAGGGTAAGCATATGCAAAAGCAGCAATGGCTGCTGCTTTTTATTTCCCCCACCAGCCTCTCAGTTGTGCTCCCAGTCTGACTGGTTGGATAAGATATTTTAATGGTTCAGAGTTCAGGCTTCAGCCTATATAATCTTCCTCATTCATCAACCAGCCTTTCCCCCTGTTTAGTAAAGTGGCAGAAGTCACTTATTGTTCTGTGAAAAACAGACTTTTCCTGCTACGTCTTGTATTGTATGTGCATCCACAAAGAAAACATTGCCTGTTTAACATCCTCTATCCTCCTCTGCTTCTTCCTTATGATTAAGCACACTGAAAGGCAGCAGACTGGCTGTCTTGTTAACACAACCATCCCCTTCTGGGGCTGTTGCTGTTTGAGACTTAACACATTAGCCCCTTATCTTCTGGGGTTTTGCACCTCTGTCGGCTTAAGTAGACCACAAGATCACTCACAGTCTATCAGCTATAAGCCACAGTTTTAAGTCTTATATTAGAAGGTGAAAAGAAGTCAAGAACTTCACTGCTTAGTCCCAGAACCCCATCTTGAGGCTATGGTGCAGTAGCTGTGTGTGGGTAGGATGGTTTCTAGGTGTGCTGTAGCTGTCCTTCATGGGAAGTTCCAATGTCTCACCATCCTCACCGTCAAGTATTTTCTTCTTTACATCTAATATAAACCTACTCCTTTCAGCTGTGAACCTGCTGCTCCCTGTGCTGTTATTGCCGACCTTGGTCTGACGTCTCCCTCCATGCTGAAGGCGGGGAAAGACCCCCTGAGAAAAGCAGCAGAAGCACCACCCAGCTTTCAAACGTAGGGGTAAGATGTACCTTCTGCGTTACTTTCAGGCAAGTCCCTGAAACCACCACGGGCCATCTCGTGCGGCCGCTCTCGCCACGGCTTCAGTTCCGGGGGCTCGCCGTGCCCGGGGGCGGTGCAGCGGCA
>WEIT01017735.1:303659-327213 GCA_013389985.1 Dryoscopus gambensis
CGGCGGCGCCCCGCGGGACGCGGCCGTGGCGGCGGCCAAAGGGTGCCCGCGGGGTGGGACAGCACCGGGGCTTGGGCTCCCCAAGGGCTCCGGGGCAAGGGGGCTGCCCGCTTAACCTCAGTTTAACCTCCTTGTATGAAGAGACACGTGGAACACCCAGCGTCTGAGGTTTGGCACCGGTTTAAAATGCTGTCAAGCCCTTACAAACGACCCGTCGCGCTCCTCCCGCACATATCGGCAATAAAGTCCGGAAAACAGATACCCGCTGAGTCTGAGAAATCACAGGATAAAAACTATGCAGTGTGATGTATAAAGTCACTACACTGATGCTCTTCCATCTCTTTCTTCGTAGTTGTGTCCCATCCATTCGTGGTTTTGAGAAAAGGAGATTAAAGGCAATGCTTTGTGTCACATTTTCGGTGAACACTGAGGTTCTAAAACTCTTATTTTTGCCCCAAGCATTTTTACATCCTAGAATTTCACTCCCTACAGCTAAGCAGAGGTTAGGGAATCACAATCACTTTTCTGCCTCTAAGGTGCCAGAACTTAGTGCTTGTACTTAACCTGGCTGGAGCCTGCAATTGTGAAATAAATACGGGTTACAAATGGGGATTTTACAACTAACTTGGAAAATTAGGAGTTGCCCTGGGTCCGAGTATTTGGGAGAGAAGCTGGAAGACAACTGTAACAGGGTAATGAAGTTTGCTAGGGAAGGGTTTGACACAATGATCTGTTATTACTGATACAAAAAAAAATCTTTATTTGGCACAAGCACAGCATATTTGAGCTAATTCTTTCTACTTAAATTAATTTCAAAATGGATTGAAAATAATATGCAGCATACAGGTGATGACCAGTAACCTTAAGGTCAGATTCTTGCTGAATTCACATGTAAATCTAAAATGTATATACTTATTTTATTTTTAATTGCAATGTTACTTTGTCTCAACTGTGAAAATCAACTCACTTCAGAGTAAAATAAAGTAGGAAATTCCTGGTTTCCTTGTAGATGGCTGAATCAGAATTTCAGGAAGGAAACTATGATGACAGGAGAAAGATGGACGAGAACTTAAAAAAGGATATGGAGGAACTTCTGGAGAAAATGGAAGAACTAACAGGTACAACTCTTTATTAAGAATTATATGGATTTTTGAACTAAAGACACTGAAGATTTATTTTTTATATTTCTTCTGTAAACTTCTGTGTGATAGAAATGTAAATGAAGACAATCACCATCAACTAATGCCCTTGTTCTTAATTGTGAAAAAGTATGCAAATGATTTAGATGGTTCAGATGGCTCAGAACTAAAAATCAATAGGTGATGGATGCTTAGTTCAGAGTGTTGGTTAAAAACAGAAATACTACTAAGGTGTTCTATGTACAATTACAAAAATATAGTATATAAAATGAGACTTGATTCTGAAAAATGGATAGATACCACTTCTCAGGTCAGTGCACTACAATGAATTCTTGGTAAAATGAGAGGGAAAGTACATAAGTGTACATAAGTACTTAAGTTTAGCATGTAAGTGCTAAAACTATTTGCTCAGCTTCATCAGATACCCATTATTTCAAAATCAATTTCATTATTTAAGTTACGCATTATTTCAAGATCATTACTTATTTTGTCCTTAAAATATTTCATCTCTATGTTGTATTTCCTTGACCTTACTCTTCCTCACCTAACACAGGCTGTAACTGGTCTGGAGAGAGGATTCCTTATGTAATATTCATATATTTTAAAACAGTCTCTTGACTCTTTCTCTTTGATTACCTCTTTTGTTGTGATTTTTAGGTGAAGTGTCCATCCCCCTTTTGTAATTTACAGCTTATACTTCCATTATGAAGTATTTTGACATATTTATAAAGAAGTAATACTGAACAGTCTATTTAGTCTTGAGTATTACTGCAGGCAGTTTCCACTTTCTCTTACAGCCTTCTCTGAGAGCTGAACTGATTAAATAATTCATTTTATTTGTTTATTGAATCAGCCATTGCTTTTTTCTGGCCAGAATTCCTGGTTTAGTAGTATCTGTTGCGTTTGCAGTGCGTGCAACCTGGATAGTCTACGACTGCATAGCCATGAGGACCAACCCAGACCTGACCAATGCCATGCAGCACTTGGAAGTTACCTTCCTGAGGTGCAAAGAGGAGATGGAGAAGAAACGTCCAGAGGTGCTAATGGAATCTAGAGGTGAAGGGCAAAAAAAGGAGTAAATTGAACTTGGTCATGCTGGCAGAACATCCCTTGGAAAATCGCTTAGGTCTTTTTTTCTTCCAGCTGTGGAGGTTTCACAGCCACTGAGGGAAATGGATTGGCTTTCCTCTTGCTCAGAACTACTTATTTATGTACATCTGCGGAAGTATTTTAATGAGATTACACATACAGCTTTGTACTGTTGAGGGTAAAAGGCAGCAATGTGTGTATTCGTATGATGCCCATCAGTAATCCCTGCGGTGTTTGCACACACAATTTACACACCACCTGTCCTTTTCCCTGGAAGATCATACTCACTCCATGGTCAGTGTAACTGGAATTCTCTGAGAGCTGAACAAACTGGGGGGATAGCAAGCAGGGTTACTGTAGAGGACCATCACAGGGGCATTGCACCAGCCCATGCCTTTCAAAGAATACGGAAGAATTGCTTATTTTTCCAAATGAAAAACAGGTGAAACCTAGATTTGCAGATAGATTGAGTTGGTTTTAGGTTCTAGGTGTTCAATTACACAGTTTTATTATTCAGATAGATCATCTGTAGTTGTTTCATTTTCTTCCATTAGATTTTTAACCATTTCTTTGAACTGGTTTCCCCAGAAAGACTGTTCTTCGCAAACACTGAAGGTGGCATGACTTAATTAATTAAAAATTTTTTACTATTATAGACTGCAGTGTGTGTGGTGGCATTGCTGCAGAAACCAAACTAACCATGTCATAAAACATGATTCTCTCCATATGTTCTTACTGTGCAATATTAGAAGAGAACAAAAAAACTACTTTTTTAGTCAGGATGTGGATTAGGAGCACTACCTCATGCCTTGTGGTTATAGATAAATTACTCATTTATGTGAGATGAAGTCAGTGCAACAAGTTTTAAGGATCTTCCCTTTCATTAAAATCATTCTCTTTTACCTAGAAAGTAAGTACCATGTAGTGAAAGCACCTCCATCTGCTCTGAAGAGGTATTTAATGATTTAAATCACACAAAAATGATCTCTGAAAGTTTGCCAATTTTTAGACTATGTATTTCTTTGAGATTGGTTGAACTAAATTCATACAGAATGTTTATCCACTGAAGTAAAAAATATGTAAGCCATTTAGCTTTGTTTCTTTTTTTAAAGGCACCGAGTATTTCTAGAGGTACAAAAGAACAACTTGTAAAGAACAAACTTTGAACTCTACACTTGACTTCCCAGTGGGCAGGTCTTCACTTCTCCCCAAGATTTTCTTCCCAGTTGTGTGATGAGTATGAGAGGAAAGTTAGGGATAGGCAGCAGTGCTTATTCCTAGAAAAACTATACAGCAAGATATACTTTTACTTTTTTTTTTTAAATTTTAGGTTGACTTTCTGCATTTATTGGGTTATTATTCACCATCTACCCCATTTCAGCCCCCCTAGAGCCTGCAGCAGAGCCCAGATAGCCCACATTGCAGCACCTTTATTCCCTGTCACAGGGGCGTGGCCACGAATTTTCAGAAAAAATTATGTGGAGTAACAGCCCCATCTAGTGCTCACGTAACTGTACCAGTAAACTGGATTGCTGCCATCTCTTAACTCCCCAGCACCCATTTTCTGTGATGAAAAGCATGAGCAGTTGTGTGGTGTGTAACACTGCAATGCTTTTACCGTCCATGTCACAGCAAAATTTACTGATCTTCGTTAAGCTCTGCACCTGCTGGCAAGGCAACAGGCTGCTGCCCAAGAGTAACCTATCCAAGAGCCATCAAATGGAGCCACACATGTTCTCAGTACTCTCTGTTCTGCAGTTTCCATTAACAGTTTCTTACCAAGAAACAGATGAGACTTACACAGACCTCCCTGTATAATTCTGATGGTTGAAACTCTGCCCTTCTCTCCAGTGTAAAACAACTGAAAGGGGGCTGTGAACATTTCATCCACTCAGGCATCTTGACCTTCTCAGAACATGACCTACAGCTCTGTTTAGAATATTTATTTCATTTACTACTACTGCTCTCTAGTTCTTTATTATAGCCCCAATTCAGGCTATCTCAGAAAGGCTCAAGAATCCATACCAGCTGATTTACCTTATAGCATAAATTGTTTTAAAATTTCAGTCCAGATTCTTGCAGCAATTTTTCCTGAAATTGAATCTGTAACACCTCTATTTACACATACTATTAAAAAATGTTCTTTTTTTTCTGAAAAAGAACTGTACATAGGCACTACTGGCATAAAAGTGGCAGTGTATAATTGATTAATTGTAATTAATCAATTTGTGGTCCTACTAAAGTCACCATTTACAAGTCAAAACTTACAGCCAAACATTGAAGAATGATGTATTTTGACATTAGTCAGGAAATACAATGAAGCTCTGAGTATTTTCTATTACATTTTAAAACCTTAAGATATTAATTATTCATCTCATCAGCTGCTGGTATTAAGTCATCAAGATCCATTTTCTGCTCAGTGCATCACTGTCCTGCTCTAGGACTCAAAATTCAATCACAGCAGCCTTGCTCCACTATTGCAAACAGCACAAACCAGAAAGTTCAAGCTACCACTCGTTTGACACAGCCTCCAAAATTTTCTCATCCCCTTTACACCTGAGGAAGGATCCTCCTGCCACTTGGCTTGCGCAGCTGCTTTTCCCTGCAACTCTGTGTGAGCATTTCAGAGCAGGCACTTCCTCTCTACAGAATCACTGTGGTGCTGAAGGCTCACTGATTCTCCAAAAAAGCCAAACCAGCAGAAAGCAGAATGATGTCTAAGGCCATGGCTTTGAACTCGGGCTCTGCAAAGAGACTCTCTAAAAAAGCCACAACGAATAACACAGTCAGACATGCACAGCTGGTTTCTCAGCCCTTATAGCAAGCTCTGTAGTGTGGGCTTTATTTCCAGTTTTTTCCAACTGCAACAGAAAATGTTTCACTTCCACGGCATTTGTTGCACCTGTGTAGTCTTCCCCTGGATACAGAAGCTGACAGGACATTTATCTCCAGACTGTAAATGCCTTGTACTGCAATTATGTTCAAATTGAACAGTGCACAGACAAAGGCCTACAAAACTTTCTTCTTCCTTTCTTTATCCCCCTCAAAAGTTCACAAGCCACAGGGAATGTTTTTGCAGCACATTAGCTACTCTGTAAATTCAAAATCCATGGAGCTAAATACCTTTTCAAGAAACCAAACCAACAAAACTCCAACTAAGCCCTCATCTGAAATTCTGCTTGAGGCAAATAACCCATAGCATTATTTACAGGTACACAAGCACCACTGCCAAAAGAAATGACCCTTATTAGTGAGCACCAGCTTTGTATTTTTTTCTGTCAAATTCAACTAACAAGAGCACAAATGGCCTAGTAAAGGAACAAGTTATGCCCAGCTCAAGACACCTAAAATGTAATTTTAATAAGTGCTTTAAACTGTGCTAGAGTTAAGCTTATATTTTCATAACCAGGGAATTGAGGGATGAAGTAGGTTATGCCAGTCACTAGCTTCTGTTTTATGCAAACATTCTTAAATAGAACTCGATGCTAGGACATTACTTCCATCTCTCCCTCAGTTTCTCCTTTCCTAGAAAGAGATGACTTGTTAGGTACTTTTGTTAACCTGATTCAATCTGACCTACATTTTTGCAGAGATTAAAAAATTCTCTCTGGCCTGTCAAACCTCTCTAAGAGAAAAACACCTATTGAAGGCAGTTCCAGTAGTTTTTATGACAAATTCTGCAGTAACGTTTCAGTATTTATGAATGTCTTGCATCTGTTATGATGAAATTACCAAGCTCTCCCCAATGTGCCTGGCCATTTAGTTCTGAACAAAATTTAAGCCTAAGAAGATCTAGCCTCCTTAAGAATTTTTAAAAGGTACCATTACTTATATTTTCCCCACCTTATTACATTTTATTTTGTGTCAAAACAGACACATTTCTCCACCCACCAAGTAAAGATTTCTTTCTCAACCAAGCCTATGGCTTTCACTTCACAACTCATTAGAGGTTCCTAATCCCTTGCAATGCAGTCAGCTGTAGGCAGTGCAACTCATGCACCACTAAGCCTTCTCCTACCCTCCCTCTGCTCAAGGCAAAGGCAGCAGGGGCCCTTCCCCACCTTCCCAGAAGCTGGCAGCAAAGGGCTTCTGAGTGCCACTATGCCCTGCACTCTCTGCTTATTTCCTGAAGAGTAACAGGAATATTTGTTTGAGAAACAAATATACTTATCTAAGGTTTGGGTAACAGCAACTGCAGGACAGGAACGTGAGAAACGCTGGACTAGACAATGAAGGACACAAGATATGCACCCATATTCAACAGCTGGAAGACAGCCAAGTTTTAGGGAGGAATATTAGAAAACCACTGATGTTAGCAAGACAGCTCAGTACTTCGCTCATCAACACGAGATGCCACAGGTACAGAGATTTTACTGGTTTGAAATAAGAGAGAGTGGAGAAGCCAGTCAAACATTATTCAAAACAGAAGCTTGGATAAAGTGGTAGTTACTAAGCCAGTGTCCTTCTTGAGCAGAGGGGTCTCAAAACTTGGATTCTACTGTTTACAGAACACAAAAACCTGGCAAAACAGATGAGAAAAAAAAACATTCCAGGAACTCACTCCACATCCCCCAAACTCCTACCACAAGACAGTAACAGGAAAATCCAACCATTAAACATCATGAGAGCCAGAAGAGCAGAGGGGACAGTGTAAGTTATAGCTCTGTTTTGTGATTTCTTTGCATAAGTTGTTTTGTATTGAAGTATATCCACTTAACCATGTTCATGTATCATCCAGCAAGACACACTAAAGAGGCAGCTCTCTTTCACATATAAATGCTGAAGCAATAAGATTAAAATAATAAATTATTTTAAAAGCAAACATGAAAAAATACACTATACCAGACTTTTTTGGTAGTTGAAATCACTTTTATTTGTGAGGAACGTCACCCATGCTGCAGTTTCAAATAGATCTTAACAAAGGAAAGCGGAAGTTTGTCCTCCCCGCGTCCTGTGGTGAACAGGACTGGCACAGAAAAAAAAAAAAACTCACACTTGGGAGGTTTAGCACCAGCATCCAATAAAAAAAGCATTTTATTTCAATTTTAGTTCTTTGGTTGGTTTTTTTTCCCTTTTCAGTTTGATACCAAAAGAAAAATTGAAAAAAATCAATACTAGCAAAACAGTGAAATTCTAGGGAAAAAAACCCAAAAAACAAAAAGCCCCACAGTTGCTGTTGAAACTAGGGAGGTTGTTCTTTCTGAATCTCGCTCTCTTTCTCTCTTCATGCATCTATCTTGTAGGCGTTCCCTGGATCTCAGCTGCTGGTAAATTTTGTTTTCTTTTACATTTTGGTATTTCAAATCTTTGCTTTCGTCATCACTGTTGACAATTTATTGCTTGTGTGTTTCTTTGGTGTTACTTTTGAGTTGTATTTTAGGACACCTGTTGAAGAGCCAAATTTAAAAAAAAAAAAGCAGTTTAAGTTTCACTCTCTCATTAAATAGATGAGATGTCGAATGAAAAGAGCTATAACAGGCAGGACAAGCACAACTGGCTTATCCTGTCCATAATCAGGATCTTCCAAAAATGAAATAACTCATGAGCAGATGCTATTACTATACAGACCAGAGAGCTTCCTAGAAAAAAAGAAACCAATTATAAAGCAAAACTTACTTTGACAAATACAGACACAGAGGCAGAGGAGAGAAGAGAAAAGACGCATCCTGGTTTACCTATACAGTGTGCTCAGAACTTTGCACAAATATCAAGCCATACATAACGGGATGTGGCCAGAATCCTAGGAGCATACACAACATTGCTTCCTCTGGGGAAGAGGAACTATCCATATTCCTTACCTGAGTGATGGTAACGGTGCCTGGGGAGCCGGACATTACTCAGCACCACTCTGCTCTGTCACTGGAGCAGGATTTTCAGCAGGTGTTTCAGTTACCTTTGTCTGAGACACAACAAACTCTTATTAAAGGCAAAGGCATACCCTTCCTCTATTCACTGGTACAGCCAGCATAACCCAGGTTTTAAAACAAACATTAAAATTTAATGTTTTCTGGAGATCAGTTTTTCTTGAATTTCCTGTAATCAGATATTACCCAGCAGATTCTGTCAAGGGAACACCTGAAGTAGACACTGAATGAGAAAATCTTTCCCCAATTTAGTAGAATCTGTATTTGCAAAAGGGCAATACATGTGATCTGGTTCAAACAATTCAGGAAATGGACCTAGAGCTTTCAAATCCATCTCTTATGCTACATACAAAGTTAAGGTTTGAGGAAGTGGGAAAACACAACTGATTCCATTTCAAAAAAAGTTGTTACAGTCTGACTCCAAGTAAAAACTATCAAGAAGCAATCCCTATTCCACTGCTGGCTCCTTTTAAGGTAAGGCGCTTATTCTCCAAGAAAGTCAGAGGAAGCAGACAAAGAAATCAGCACATCAGATTTGGTCATCAGACTTATCCAGTACATGAATTCACTTATGAAAAACTCACACAGGGCAGAAGGTCTTGAGCATTCACCCCCTTAAAACCTCAGTCTCTGCCACATAGAATCATAAAATGGTTTGAGTTGGAAGGAGACCTTGAAGATCATCTCATTCCAACCCCCTGCCATGGGCAGGGACACCTCCCACTATCCCAGCTTGCTCAGAGCCCCGTCCAGCCTGGCCCTGGACACTGCCAGGGATGGGGCAGCCACAGCTTCTCTGGGCAACCTGTGCCAGGGCCTCAGCACCCTCACAGGGAACAATTCTTTTTCCTCATATCCAATCTACACCTACTCTCTTCCAATTTTAACTCATTCCCCCTTGTCCTGTCACTCCACAGCCTTGCAACAGTCTTGCCCCATCTTTCACCTCAGGCACTGGAAGGCCACAATGAGATCACCCTGAAGCCTTCTCTTCTCCAGGCTGAACCATCCCAATTCTCCCAGCCTTTCCTCCCAGGAGAGGTGCTCGTGGCTCTGAGCAGCTCGGTGTCCCTACCTCTTTGCCCTCCTGTGCTGGAGCGCTGGCAGGGCGCGGCCGGCGCCGGTAGTTGTAGGGGCGCCGGTAGCCGCGGCGCAGCGGCTGCTGGCTCATGGCATTGGCCTCGTGATGGTTCTCCTTGTTTTCAGCTTCTCCAGTCGCCGGGGCGGGGCGTGGGCGAGGGGGCCCTCTGAGGGGGCAGAAAGAGATGTTAAGTATGAAAGAAGCCCAAGAAAGGTTAAACTACACTAATTTTAGCCCAGCAAAACCTTCCATAACCAAGTACCATCCTCAACAGTTCTGAGTGCTTGGCAAACCATCCCTTTGGAGTTTGGCTGGCATATGGTTGGAAAGGAAAGATAAGGAAGGTGGGTGTCTCTTCACTGCTGAAGCTCCATCAGCATATTCTACTGTATCCTGCAACAAAGATGCAGTTAGACCCTTTGAATTGCTGGCTAGGACAAGAAACAAGCCAGCAGTGGCCACACAGGCTGACTGTGTTAAGTTAGCCTTGGCACGGCTATATACCAGCCCAGTCCCATCCTTAATTTATGGTGCAGTCCTTGCAACCCTCCTCACGTCTACCTGCAAACCATTCCTGGATCTTTCCTCTTTGCCTCATGTTGTCCCTCTTAACCATTTAGGAAAAGCACCTATCACAGGTGAGCTGGACTTCACCAACACTAAGCTATCAAGGCCATGTTCTTGATGCATACAGAGCATTTCACCTCATTTCCAGTATAAACAAAAGTATGTTTATAAACTGTCCAAACACAGCTGAATTCCCATTAGCTAATCCACAGCTACCTAGTCCCAAAAGCCAATTTAGCTTTTCCAAAGGAACATAACAAAAGCACCAGTGTCATTTGATTTAGTGCCTGTAAACAAAAGCAATACATGTGAACTCAAACAGAAGCATTTTGCACTGACAGGATACATCATTCCTCTCATAGGAAAAATGTATCAGAAAATCACAAGTTTCCGTTAGTCATGGACAAGTTACTCAGCCTGTGATTCAGCCACATGACATGCAAAAGCCTCACTGGACTTGCTATGGTGCTATCTCTGACTGCCCAAAGCTAATGAAGACTTTCAGGAATTAAATTTATTCAGCTCAGATGCCAACAAGCAGCAAGCATCAGTGGTATCTCGTTTCCCACAGTCCTAGATAAAAGAACCAAATTGAACATGAATATTCATAAACAGAAAAGCTCAAAGTAGAGGTGGAAGGCTTGTGGTTTTAGACCCAGATTCCAAAAGGATGGATCCATTGTGCATGGAACAGGCAAGTCATTACAATTAAGAACAATCTTGTTATCCCTATCAAATTTAGCTTGTTGCTGCTCTGGCACTGTTATTTACCTCTTTGAACTTAGAGATGAACTATGAAAATGATGTCATCTCCATTTTTTCATGTTCAAAAACAATGTTGGAATTTGACTTCATAAGCTACTTGATAAACAAGGACAAGATGAAGAGGGGCAGCTGACTGAATGGCAGACAAACCAGCTCACTGAGGACCTTTAAAGGTCATTTGTCCAATCCCCTTCAACTCCATCAGGTTGCTCAGAGCCTCATCCAACCTCACCTTGAAAGGGGCATCTACCACCTCTCTGGGCAACCTGTTTCTGTGTTTTACCACACTCATAGTAAAAAATGACTTCCTTCTATTTAGCCTAAATCTCTTTTAGTTTAAAACCATTACCTGTCATGCTAACACAAGAGGGCCTGCTAAAAAATTTATCCCCATCTTTCTTATAAGCCCCATTCAAGTACTGGGCAGTCACCTCCCTCAGCCTGCTGGCCATGCTGCTTCTGCTGCAGGCCAGGATGTGGGTGGCTTTCTGGGCTGCAGCTCCACACTTACCAGCTCTCACACAGTTTTCACTCACCAGCACTGCTAACACCATCCCAGATCAAGGTTTTGGGTTACTACTTGTCCAGGAAAGTCTGAGTGTTCAGCTGGGAGGACATGGACCCTGCAACTCACTTCAATACACTGCTCAGTTGTGAGAAGTAATGGCATGCAAAGAATTCTTTGCCCTTTCTGGGCCATTATGATTCTGAACATACAAGCACATAAGACAAATTTCTCCTGGTAATTAAAATGCTTCTCACTGTCCCTACCATTTGCATAAGTGTTCCCACACTTGAAAGCCTGTATAGAACACAAAAGCATCCGAATATTCCTGAGCAGAGGAACTGTACAGACCTGCGATAGCGGGGACGATAGGTAGGATTCCTGTGCACTTGCTGAAGTTGTCCTCCTTCTGTGACCCCATCCTTGATTTCTCCCTCACCTCCCTGGTACCAAAAGAAAACAAAGGAGTTGTATTTGACAGGCAGTATATTAACCACAACCCTGAATGAAAGCTCAAAAATTATGTATCAGTACAGAAACCCCAGAATGCTGGGTAAAAAGAAGCAGCAGATTCTCAAAAGGCTTTAATTTGGGCAAAGTTAAGATGAGGACAAAACAAGAGCCCTTAGTGCTGCCCCTGTTCCTCACAGACTAAGAAGCTGTTACTCTTAGAAGCAGTTCTCTCTGATGCATATTTAGTGCATTTCAGTTCATGACAATGCACTGTAAGGGGTACACATGTTATGGAGAAGCAGTTATTGATCAGGATACTTCTGAATTTGGAAAGCTAACAGACACATCACACAGAAACTTGCCACAGGCCACTTCACACTGTACACAAAGCCCCATCCCATAGGGAACCACCACAAAAACATTAAGAAATTTTAAGATAGAAAAACTGTATTACATCACACCAAACACTCTTTCTACACAGTCTTTTCATTCTTCCAGAGATGCAGTGGTTGTCTTTCCCCTTATTATATTGATAAAGTTGTACGTTGGATTGGGTGGGTTTGTTTCTAGTTTGATTTTTGTTTGTGGTTTGTGTTTCAAATGCCAGCCATCAGTAATGTCTGTTTTATAAAATGTCACATGACTTACGGTTCCCACTCTACTCTTCCCTTTTAAAGAACGAATTTAACAAGTAATCTAGAAACAGATGTGCATCTTCTGCATCTGATCCAGTAGGAAGCAAGAGCCGTAGCCTCCTGACAGCCCTTGGTAGTCTACATTAAGTTTGATGCATATCCTTCCCATTCTGCACAGCCAAGTTAACCACCATGACCATACTCAATTTAAAAACCCACAATCATCTGTGATGTTCTCTCACGTATAAAACTGATCAGGATAGCTAAATATCCAAAGAACTAGGGTAGATAGTAGGAACACGTAGCATTTGACAGCAGTCAAGGTATAACTGAGAGACTCAGAACTCAAAAAAATTACACTTCCCAGTTTATGACAGCTTTATACTACTTATCCACTTCGTAACACAAATCTGTTCTGTTTTTGTCAAGATGCTTTGTACACCATAACTTGAAAGTTTATTAAACCTATGTTACATGGTGAGAAGTGCCTCAGACAGTCAGGTGAGGAACAGCCCTGCCAGTACTGTGTGTGTGTGGCAGTAGCAATCCAGGGAAACTGAACTCACGCTCCGAGGCGGTCCCCGGCGTCGGCCAAAATAGCCCCGTCGGTAGCGGCGCCGGTCCGCAGCGTAGCGGCTGCCTTCCACGGGGACTCCATCCGGACCAGTGACATTAGCTGCTTCTGCACCCTAGAAGGACAAAAGGCAGGCAGCCAGAGGGTGTGAGAAAAGAACAACCAGCTACAGGGAGAAGATGAAACAGGACAGAGGCTTTTTTGCGTAAGTTCCAAGCTATAGCAATTGCCTTCTCCCACACAGTGCAAAAGTAGGTTTGTTATTCCCAACCCCTCAGCCAAGGGGTATCATCATCCATTGAGATACTGAAATCCTATCTAACAGGGACTGAGTTCAGAGGAGGAAGGAACTAATAACTGACTGACACAAAAATAACCTTCAAAAATGTTCAAGAAAGTAGAAGCATAAGGAAATTGAAAGTTCTTACAGCTATTAACCTACCAGACTCCAAGAAAAATTGTTCAGGGCAATATATGCCTCAGTTAATATTTACTGGGCAGGCTGTAGGCTTCAAATGTTCTATCAAGTAATAACTGCAGATTCTAGAAGCACTAGGATGCCGTTTACTCGTAGAGTTTTGATACATATCTAGAAATATGCCTTAATGAAGCCTTTAAAAAATAGATCTCTCCCAGAAAAGCTGTATGAATGCCACCTACCCAGGGAGTAACACATCAGACAGAGACACAGCTAAGGTTCTGTGCGATGCTAACTCTGTTGGACCCCACCCTGAGGCTCCATGATCTCTCACCTTCTCTCCCTCGACCACATCAAATTCTACAGTCTCTCCATCACCAACACTGCGCAGGTACTTCCGTGGATTGTTTTTCTTTATGGCCGTCTTGAAAGGAAGAAGATACATAAAAATATATTATTTTATGTTACTTATCTTACACATTCATAGCCCCACAGATAAGGAAAGGGCAGTATTTTTCTGCTACAGTTCCAACTTTACACACCAGAGCAGTCACCACACCAAGATATTTCAAATACACACATGTCTCTTATTTCACAGGCCCACCAATACTCAGTTCAAGGTTTCCTCTTTTCTCACTATTTATGAGTTTATAAGTCAGCTGCTGCCCCAGGATGTGGGGCAGCACACTGAATGTGGAAATTATTACAAATCTCTGCATGAACAGAGGTCATATTGAGTGACTGATCTCCTCCAAGCTGTACCAAGGCAGCTCTAGCAGCAAGTGTGACCCCTGCCTTCAGTTATTAGGAGACCTGTTAGACCATCTAGAGAGAACTCAAGACCCAGAGCATTTTTGTAAAAGCATTAACTATATGGTATCATGGCACGTTGTGGTAACTAGGAAAGAGTTACTGTAACTCTGGTGTAACGTGAATTAGCATTTCATCTAAACACTGGAAAGGACACCCCAAATATTAGGTGAGTCTGTAAATAACACAGGAATAGTACCAGAACAGACAGATGCAATCTTAGCCATCTCCTGGACAGAAACCCCAAAGCACAATAATAATAGCTATAAATAATAATACTATTATTGTTATATAAAAACAACAACGGGGGTTTGGATCAAAGCCAGTTGTACACCTCCTCACACTCACAGGCAACACTCAAACCTCCTGGGGCGATTTTCAGTCTGTCAACTACAGATACCTTGTACTCTGGAGGATTTCTAGATTCCACAACAGATTGTTAGCAAGACAAGCCTACAAGCTGTTCGTTAGGCAAGGCTTCACAAACTGGAAGATGTCAGGGAGAAAAGACCAAGACATGCATTGTACAAGCTAATCCAGTAGCTATTTTCTTACTGAAAGATTATTAACTTGCATTAGATTATTAAATACCAATTCACATCAAGTTTCCTGGTCTGAGAATCTTTAGTTAGCAGGAAGGAGGGAGGTGCAGAGCCAGCAGAAAGAAACACACATGGAAATACAGAGCATAAATCCAGCTTAAGGAATGGGATGTAGGGCAGAAACAGAAGAGCCAGTTGTCCTGGCTGCAGTTCAAGAAAAACTGCAGAATGACCATCAGTGGAGCTGTTACCTTTGCATAGCAACAATATTCAGTCAACAACAGCCCAAAAATATTTCCACCTGAAAGAAAAATTTATTCAGTTTAAAGCTCATCTTGACTAGTCTAGGAAACCTATTTTCCTTGCTGCTGAATACAATGTCCCTTGTATTTCACGCAACAGACCAGCATGTCCTTCTAGCCATACCCTTCCCTGTATCCTGCAGCTCCCCTGAACAGCCTAAGGAAGGATGCAAGAGTGTACATACTATTACTAGCAAAGCAAAAACATCCCAAGAGGTTTGGGGGTTTTTTTAATACAGAAACAGAATGAGCTGTTCAAGTCAATTCCTTTGGGAATTACTTTAGCAAGCAGAGACTCCACAATTAGCTCAGATAACTTTGTTTGCTTTCTGCTGACCTTTTAGTGTAACTGTCTCATTTCTAAAAATCAGATAGAGGTGTTTGCTTTTCCATAAATGTTATACACTAGTGCTAAAACACTTAATCTGCAGCAAAGTTAATGATTTAGTTAATGGTTTAATACTATTTGTACTGAAACAACTGACTAAAACTTGTAAGAGACTTGTGCTTTGCATATGACAGATGTCAATAACCCGTATTTCAAACTCCTTCCCCTTCTTTGTAAGCGCAGAAGAAGAAAGGACTAACAAATTTCTTTTCAGCAGAAGGTATACTTAAGATTGATGAAGCTCCTCAAATAGCCTTCAAAAAGCATAATGGAAGATAAAACCAACAGTATTCCACATGTTCTGTTCCCAGCTTTATGGGCAGAAACTTCAAGAATCCACATCTGCCAACAAGGAAAGAGAGGCTGCAGTAGGCTGGAGCTCGTTTTATAAAGGCAATCAGGACAATTTAGTTTAAATCCTACAAATCCAAGCAGAAACTATACAGCTTTACTACTTCAGCTGCAGATAAACATCACTGAAATAAGCCTCTAACAAGCCTAAGCTCTAAGCTTGATGACAAGACTTTTACTCTGTGTATCCAGAGGGGAGAGAGCACTATTCTCCCTGTTACTGTTTACCAGCATCCTGCAGGCTCCAGCTTCTCTGATTCAGAAGACACATGTTTCATATTAACAGAGAATACTCAACAACAAAGCCTTTCCTTTCCCATGGGGACACTGATGAACAGGCAGCTACAAGAGCTTTCAGAGCTAGTTCAGGTTCTTGTTTGAAAGAGTTCTTTCCGTATGCTCATACCACCACGCCATCAGCACATCCAGCATCGTCCTGGTTATAGCCAAAATTTGTTACACCCATTACTGGTGCAGGTACTCCAGGCTGTGCAAGATCAACACAATCCAGTGAAGTGAAGAGAAAGATTAACAACTCCTCACTGTTTGTTGATTTAAATTCTACCTAATTAAATGGAACTTCTCCGGCTGCTGACACTTTGCCTGGTGTTAAATTGCACGACACACCGCAGCCCGCGAGGCAGATGGATCCCTGTTGCTCACAGCACCTGTAGCTGACTGACACAGTGCCCTGGGCAGCACCTTGCACCAACCAACCAGACACAGACACAAGGTGAAGACCTGCACTTCCCAAAAACACTGCCTGGGGCCCCTGCAAGACAAAGGGTTAACTCAAAGCAAGCCATGCATGCCCTAAAAAGAAAAGCATTTTAATCTGTACTAGTTATAAATAGCATCCAATGGCCAGACACCAAGCACTAACCCCCATTCCAATCATGAGATCGGCCCGTTCCCTCCCCGTGCGGACGCACGCAGGGGAGGCAGGGAGGAAGCTCTATCTATTCAACTAGGTCAGCCTTATTCTGAAGGGATTAGGAGTGTAATCCAGCCCCTCCCAGGCACGAGGGAGGGGCAGAGCATGCACTATCAGTGCAGAGGGAGCTTGAAGCAGGATGTTTGCTCACAGCATGGATTTGCCTCCCTCGTGGACGGCCCCATCAGGAGCTCTGGCCTGAACATCCCAGGCTCTGGGAGAGAGCACATCCAGGTACAGGATGAGGAACATCCGACTGCAGCTGAGCCAGAGCAGCACTAGAAGCATCTACTGTGCCATGCTCAACCTGCCAAGAGGGTTAATCCGATGCAGGCCTGCACATGATGTGGTATTTCAGAAACAAAGCCAGTTTTGCTCACCCCTAAAGGACTTCACCCACAGGAGATGGGAAGTGCCCACCTCCACCCGCCTCCACACACACCCAGCAGTTCACATTTAGGGGAATAATCTTCTCTACAGGTGAAGGAGACAAAACAGCACAGATAACACTAGCTTTCTGTTTGGGTCTCAGCTGGCAGCCCTCCCAAGCAGAACAACACTGATCCATGTTATCTGTCATCAGCACAACACCATTTTCCAGGATATTGTCTTACAAGTATCAAGGAAACCTCATCTGTCTTTAAGGCAGTGCTGCCTATCCAGAACATGTTTCTCTTCCAGAACTCTTCCCACCCTCCTCTGGACACAATCCCATCAGATCACAGATGTGTCAGCCTGCCCACAGCACAGGCTGCTAGGGAAGGAAAATGACCATCAAAAATTGGTATATGCATTGACAGCTCTTGCTCTCAAGTCCACCAGCTGAACCAGGAATGTGTACTGTGCACACTTCCCAACATCATCTTCACTCATAACAGGCACTAGACTTATGCCCTCCCAGCTTCAGACAATGGGTGTATACCCTGTGGCCCAGAGAAACAGTTACCACTGTTACCACAGTTACCACTACTTAGTCATCAAGACACAGGAACTAAACTAACTCTCAGCGTTGACTCATCAGCTAAAGATGCATGTACATATCCCGATGCTCTGTGACCAGCTCTGGGAACAAACTTCCTGGTTACATTTGATAGAAATACTGTCACTTACACCACAGAGAAAGTTCACGCTTTCAAAGATCACATAAGCCTGCAGACATTTTATATGGGACAAACTCTAGGGGCAAGACTGCAGTTTCTGGTGAATGACACAAAACCAGATCTAAGCCAACTAACCAGTGGACATCAGCACGCAGACAGCATCCTCTGTCTTGCCATTATTTGCCTGCAACCCGAGAGTCACAGTATAAACTTAGAACAGCCTCCTGACAGTCCAAGGAAAGTTAACCAATAACGAGCCGCTGGGCAAGCTCTCTCTGCTTGGGCACACTTGGCACACAGCCTTCCTCCCCTTCTTCCTAAGAGCAGCTGCCTCGTGCAGAAACAGCTGATGGCAACCCAGGCTGGTCAAGAGCCAGACTAGATCACTTTCTCTCCAATACCAGGGAGGGCAGACAGAACAGACCTGCGAGAAGAGGGTAGGAAGAAACAAAAGACACAAGGAGCATGAGGAAATAGGGGGAGGGACAGACAACAGTAGCAAGGTATTCACAGAGGAGTCATGTCACCAAGGGGAGACAATCAAACAAAAACCACACCAAAAAATACCTTTAGTGTTCAAATTGGAACAGACAAAAAAGGGTTAAGAAGGGTTAAAATACCTAGCGCTTCATAGAGAAGGAGAACAACGTAATATTTCTCCCTGAAAATTTCAACATACGCGTCCACTCGAGTTATCTGCAGAAAATATTCTAAGGAGAAGCCAGGACAAGGTTGGGTAGCTGTTGCAGGAAGCTGCATTAGAAACCTATCATAGTACACATCTCTAAGCACAATCACTGCTGTCTTACCTGATGAACGAACACATCTTCTTTGGTATCATTTCTGTGAAAAGAAAGTGAGAAGTCAGAAGAGTTTAGACTAAAGAGACTTAACTAGAAATTCCTGGCTTTTCAAGTGAAACCCTCCTTCTCTCAGCCTGTAGCACATGCCCTGAATTCCATACATTCTGTCTAAGCCTATGCTACCAAAACCCTGCTCTGAACTTCTATGGTCATTCGCTTGAGAACAGAAAGGACTCTGGGCTTTCAAAAGCGTGAGAGGATGGAGGAGGTTCTCTGTAATCTTCTGGCAAACATTCAGTGTTTTCTTTTCATGCAGGGCAGAGTTGATGACTGGACTGCTTGTTTTTCACTACTCTAACTCCCCAAAAACACTTCTAGAGGGACTGCAACCTGAGCTGTTACCCCAGAGGTCAAACAAGACTACCAACAGGACTGGCCACAGCTGCTAACAGAGATCTCCTTTCAGTGAAACTCAAAGCAACCAGGCACAAGAGGTGTTAGGAGAGCCCACAGGAGGAGGACCCAGACATGAACGTGAGGTTTTCTGGACTAGGCCAGATAGCTCAGGCTTCCACATGCAAAACACAAAGATACGTCTGAGACCTTGAATCTGTGTTCCCATACAATAAGAAAGAGCCTAAGCCCTGCCATCTGTTCACTCAATTCCTTCTCTGCAAGCAGAACAGGTGGGTCAAAGAGTTTGTGAAGATAATGCATAATCCCAAACTCGCCCTGGATTGAAGCAACAGTAGACTTCATGTTAGGAAGAACGCTAACAAGTTACTACACTGTAACCAGCTGAAGGCTCTTACATCAACTGCTATTACAGATTTTAAGAGGACTTCCTAATTAAAACTTTTCTTCTAAGCTTATGTAACCCTGGATAATAACCTGCAGAGACTGAGATTAATACCACACCATGACTGGCTTCAGATCCATGAACATGGGGTCTCCTATCCCTTTCTGCACGGTCCAACTTATCCAAATCTACCTGATGTCCAACAGCTCAAGGACTTGCAGAGTGAAATAACTTGCCAGGTATGTTTTTTGGAAGACAATTGTTCCATTCCTCAAAAAAGCACACAAGACATTTAAGCCCCTCAACCCCAAAGATATTTCAGCCATTAAAGCCAGAGTTTCCTCCAGTAAATTGGAAGCATGGGTCTTCTGCACATAAGGGTGCAGTGTGATCAATCTCACCTACAGCTGTTTGGATTCTCAATGCTATTCAGAGGTTTGTTTGTGCCCAGAGGAGAAGAGGGAAAAAACCAAAAGATACAAAGAGAGAATTTCTATGAAACCCAGGCCTGGCATGTTTTCAGTGAGGAACTATCAGAGAATCTCAGTGAGTATCCACAGGAGGTATTCTGACCAATCAGTTAACACTTAACTTTTACCCAAAAGTATTTCCCCTCATCCTCCTACCTTTCTCAGGCCTTAAAAAAAAAGCCAGGCAGTCACTAAAGAACATGCAGCTCATTAAGAGTGTAGTAGAAGTAAACATGAGAAACAGGTAACAGACCAAATTTGTACTGAGTTTGACCCTTTCTGTTTTCTCCCCATACACACAACCTTTGACTGGGGGCTGAGGTGTTTTACTGAGGAGTTTGCCGGGTGCCTGGCCTAGGCTGAGTATCAACTGCATGAACTTGTAGTCAGGTCCTCAGGTCTCTGATGCAATTAGCAGTACATGGCCTATCACGTGTACCACAAGTCTCAGTACAGCAGAAATACAACTATCAGAATTTAAACATACCTGTTGATAAAGCCATATCCATTTCTGACATTGAACCACTTGACTGTGCCAAGAACTTTGGTGGCTGGAAAGAAGGTTAAAGAAGTTAATCTAAAACATAAGAAAGCACAATAATGTTATAAAAATACTTCCATTAATTGCATATGAAGTTGCAACCAGACTTATTCTGTTCCCTTAACACTCAAGGTATGCCTTCACCTCCCAGTTCAGTTTATACCAATGCAGTAACAAGACACAGTGCTTTAACACACTGTTTTTCAGCCAAAAGTTTACCACACAGCACAAAACCTAGCTCTGTTTTCAGAGCTGACCATCCATCCCTTTATTTATTTCTTAGCCCAGAAATGGGCAGCAAAGCTGAAAATCCCACTGCCATTCATTAGTTCTCTTCAGGTTAGTAGCTAGACATGAAACACAGCTGAAGGAAGCTGTTTAAAATTCCTCTCTTTCACTCACAGTTACCCTTCTGTCTTCCCTGGAAGCCAGAACTGCCCAAAGAAGCAGGATCAAGTACTGCGCAACCCTCTCAAGTGGAAAGGCAGCACATCCTTATTCTGGAAACGTTCTTTCTTGCATTGCCAGCATCACGCTTAAACAAGTAAGACCCCACAAGACATTTTGTCCTTAGTACTCCTACTGCTAAGATGATCTGTGATTGCTTAGTTACAAAGTGACCACCTTCATGTTCCGCAACTTTCAGGCTCAAGGCAAGCTCCTGCCTCAACAGTGAAACAGCATCTACTGAGAAGCCACACTGCAGTGTCTTATAGGATCTGGCAAAACCTGTTTCTCCAACTTACAGGAATGTGTAGGAGGAACTCGACAGTGATGATGGAGGCAGTTCAACCCCTCCTTACCTCACAGCGACTAGGTGGACACCACAAACTTATACTTTGCAAACCTCTAGTAAAAGAATTTTAGCCTGTATAATTTAAGAGCTGTTACTTGTTACCACAGCTCGATCACAACTACCGAAGCAAGCTGTGCAGTACCTACCTGAAGAGGGTCTAGCGACCTACAGATGACTGCTTGCTAAAAACCTCACCTACATGTTTTGGGGGTGGCAGGAACCCAAGAGGCAATTAAAAGGAAAACAGACTAGAGAATCTCCAGTTTACAAGTCCAAGCCACTCTGCTAGAGGCAAGAACACACTGTAAATTGTTACCTTCATCTACTCTACACCTATATTCTTTTCTAAATATTCACAAGGGGATGACAGAGCCAGCCAGACCTTTGGTCTCATGTAGTCTTGCCATTCTCATACACCCCTCAAGTGAGAACGTCTGACAACAGCAGTGCATTGCAGCACGGGTGCTGTTATTACTTTCAGTAACAGGCCATTTCTCACTGCCCGTCTAGAAGCAAAGTTTTTGGTCTCCTTTAATACACTTTTTAGTAGGAAATGTTCTTATTTAGAAGCAGAGAAGTCTTAACATGACTGAGACATTACCCAGGAGAAAGGACTCTGCCTAGTACAACATAGGTTCCCAAGAATTCTTGGTTACAGGAACACAGAAACATTGTTTCAGTGCCCAACACTGATTCAGTAAACAGTGTTCAGCACCAGTATTTATAGCTGTGCTTTTAGGTTTAGTTTCATAGGGACATCACCACATACAGACACTTCCTGCTACCACAAAGGCACTGGCTACAAGAGCTCCCTGAGCTCATTCGAGTCAACAGGAGGGGTCAGGGGAACACAGAAATGGTGCCAACGGTACCGACAGGTTTCAGCCTACTTTGAGAAACAATGCCAATACCACTACTCCCCTCAACATCATCCTTTCCCTCCCCTGCAAAATAGCTTTGGAATCTGTTGGCCTACTTCAACCACATTAGGAAGAAGCCTAAGAAGCATGACAAATACTCTCAGAGGGGTCAAGAGGCTGGGGAAGGAGAAGTAGTCAAAACTTACTCTGGCCAGCTGGCTGCTGCTAAGTGGATGACTATGCACACAGTTTAAAAACAACATTGTTCCAGGGGGGAGACTCCAGTATATTCCCCCCAAGACAGTGTGCTAGAGAAATACTATTCCCTGCAAACATTTGCAGTCTCCCCTAAGTATCACTGTGCACCAAAAGAACCTCAGACAACAGCATGACACTGAACATCCATGGCACAGTCACCGGTAAGCCTGAGCAGGGCAGTCTGGCAAGGAGGAGGACAAGCCCAGAGGAAAACACAATAACCAGTTACACTGATGAGTCACAGAAGGCAGTTCTGACGTACATCCCACCAGCAAGTGGAAGCCCACATATTTCTACAAGACGCTGTACACTCTGATGCTATCAGAGGAAACAATCATCAGCCACTCCCACATCGATGACAAAATAGCCTTTTAACAAGGAGAGCCAAAAGCTTCCTGTGACCAGGAGAAAAGAGAAAGTTGAGTAACCTTTACCCATATTCCTAGAAGTCAGACATTTGGATGGCCTGAGCAAGCGTAAGACAGTGCTTCTAACGGGATCTTCGTAAAAGAAGGCTTAAGTGAACATAATTACACAGGTAACCATTAACAGGGACATTTGAGGAGGACTTTAACGTAAGTCTATTTTCAATTAGCATTTACAATGATCATTTTCCTCATCATTCCTAATGAAAAGCTTGCCTCGCAATAAGGCCATTGTGCAAAACCATCACCACGGTGCATTTTCCTGCTGGTTCAGGAAAGGCACTTCTACCTTCACTTCCCTCACCCCTTCTCTCTAAGCAATAGGAATAGGTGAACAAGGTAAAAACATTACCAGGAATGAAACAAGCCACATTAAGGAAAGAAGCAGCCAGATAAACCAGCAGATATAGATGTGATGATTCCTGTGTACTAATTACTGATGAATGAGGTAAGCGGGGAAAAAAAAGAATCACACAAGCTGTGCCTCTGACCTCTGTTTTGCTAGATTTCTTTCTAACTTCACTCCAGAGAAATCCTTTACCTGGTTCCTCTCTCCATTGCAGTAAAATCTCAGACTTATCCTTCAGAAGAGAAGGTCCTGTTTATCCTTAGGAAAGTTTGGGACTCTACACTCTAAGTCAGCTTCAACTCTGCCTTTATCAAACTCTTGAAGATACGCACTTATAAACAGCAGATCCCTATCGGCAGTAGCCTGCAGACTGAAGTTTTGTCCTTTTCAACAGGTTGATCCTATTTATTACAATGAAAAAGAGCCACACTTGCTACGCACCGGGCTTGAGCACAGAGATTGCAACACAGCATTTTGTTTACGTTTTTACTGATAGCAAAGTAGAAACTAAACCCCGCCTCCCCCCTAAAAACCTCAAAACAAGCAAACCCCGCTAAACCTGGAAGCATTACTGAAGCAGTATTCTTTACGGATAGAAAAGTTGTGCCGGGACCTTAATATTCAAGAGGTACAGAGGGTTTGGCAGCAGCCCTTCCCAGGGGAGATGCCGCCGGCAGGTGTCGGGAAGAGCCCAAGCCCGCCTGTGCCGCACTCGCTGTCCCGCGCGGCCCGGACC
>WEIT01017735.1:337939-358620 GCA_013389985.1 Dryoscopus gambensis
AAGGGAGGAAAGGAAGGAAGGGAGGGAGGGAGGAAGGAAGGAAGGAAGGAAGGAAGGGAGGAAGGAAGGAAAGAAAGGCACCTCTGCCTCACCTGCTGGGGACAGCACAGGTCCGGCTGCTCCCGGGGGCTGGGAATGTGTCCGGAGCCAAAAGCACCTTCCCAGGCTGCAGGGGCTTTCCTAAAGCACCACCTCTGGGAAACAAAGGGCTACGGAAGAAATGGAGTGGGAATTTACAGTAATAATCATAATGGTATTGGGAAGGAGCAACAACAGAACAACAATCATTCCAAGGGAGCAGGAGGGATGCTGAGCTTTAAATGGGGTTTGAGTGAGGCAGCATCTGCTGGGAATTCTAAAGCACAGCTCCCAGGTCTGGGGTTACAGGAGCAGTGCAAGCTCCTGCTGTCCAGTCCCTGGATTTGCCTCCTGCCAGCAATTATGCCAGTCTTGGGCATGTTTGGGTGCAAGTGCTCCAGTGCTGCTGCCTCGAGGGATTGGGAAAATGGGCTTTAAACCCCTTCCCAAGGGCTGGCTCTGAGCTCTGCCTGGGGAAAGCATTTGGCACCTCTGGCATGTCAATAAAATCAGTTTCCATCGTTTTGGAGATACACTGAATAAACCCAGGGCACATAAATAAACCTTTCTCTAGAAGGACAGCCCCAGGGAATACACAGTTATTCCTATGCCTGGTCAAACAAACCAGCAGCCAGTTTTTGGGAAGAGACTCCAGACTCTTGTCTCCCTCCCTGGCTCTAAAACACTTGCAGAGGCTTTGGAGCGTATACAAGCTTGTCAGGATTTGGATACTTCATTTAAGTTCCATCCATACCAAGGAATTGGAAGTGTCCTAAAGGCACCTCCCTTCATACTTTAATTTTAAGCCCTCTAGCACCCGTGAATTTGGATGCGCTTTTGTTAGGAGCACCCCACCTCTGCTTCTTGAGGCATCTCCATGTGGGGGAGAAAATAAATGTGGACAAAAGTTTGGAATGCAGCTTCCAAGTCAAGTTCCCTGCTAGGAAATGACTCCAGCTCTCTGGTACTTTGGGCTGTTTAAACACAGCCTGGCCCTTCATGGCTGCAGACTCTGAGCTCCACAGCCTGTGAGCTGGCAGGTAACAGCAGCTGAGGTCTCATCCCAGCTGTGCACAAAAACAGGGATTGGGAGCTGCCTTTGGATATGTGCAGGCAGGTTTGGGCCACTTCAGAAAGCTTCAACCCCTGGTTTCCAGAGATTCCATCAGGGCTAATGAGCTTTTCACAAATCTCTCTTAAGGCACATTAGAACCCAAGTAAGAAAATGGAATCAAACCCTTTGTTCCGCTGGCCTCACTCCCCGAATTCCAACGGGACAGACAAGTCCCTCTCCTTGGAAGGCAACGTCTCCTACCTGGCCCTGTGCCTTCCCCAGCCTTTGGTGGCCGCTGTCTCCATCCTCCCACACCTCCTCATCTTCCTCCTCGGCAGGGTTGGCTCCCTCATCCTGTGGGGCAAACACAGGGACTGACCCCAGCCTGCTCACCCCAAGCCCGGGCAGCAGGGACGGACTGGCGGGACCCTCTGGATGGTCGCCCCTCGGCTGGGCACCGTCCCTGCTCCGCAGCCCGTCCCCGTCACGCGGGCAACATCGGCTTCCAAATGGGCTGGTGGAGCGGCCGGGTACATTTAGTCATGCTGGATCTGTAACACAGGAATCTGTACCACTGAGTTGTTCCCACACAGAACGCTTGGTTGCAGGGACATATTCCCATTTTTCTTGCCCAGGTTCCATGATTAAGGCAGTGTTGTCTTTCCCCGGAGCCATGACTTCAGCTGGTTCGGGAAGGCCATTTGGCTTTTGGCTCCATTATTAAGGCTGGTGGACCCAAACCCTTTATCTCCACCAGCAAGAGTGACTTGAGGTGCACCTCCTCTTTTCGCAATTGTTTCTAAAACTGGCAATGTCAATAACGCTGCTGCCCTGCCGTGGGGTTGAGTAACCACGTCTTGTTCACTGTTGTTCTGCGTGGACAAGTGTAAAAGGAACGCAAACGAGTCTCTGACGCAGCGTAACTAACGCACTCAGAGAGGGGTGCTGGCTGCTGGGGAGTGCCCGCTACCCCTGAGTGCTGTAGAAAGTGAGTTTTATGTAAATACTATACCAGGATTAAGGATGCTGTGGGATTAAGGATACTCTGACATCTCCCTATGGCACTGTATTCTCCTCTGCCCTCCTGTGGTGCTTAGAGACCACAGGGTTAAGAAGTTCCTTCTTTGCTCCTGAATATGCGCCAGATTTCTTTCTTTCTTGTCCTCGGGGAGTTTCATGGAGGGGATATGTGTCAGAGCAGACTTGGATACTGTGATTCACTTCTTAAATCTGAGGCCTGCCCTTCTGAAAAGAGCTTTCTCCTTTTCCTCTGAGCCCGTTCCCAACCAGCTGCAGTGTAGCACATGCTACAGGGAAAATAAGTGGGGAGATGCATAGGGCAGAGTCAGTTCAAGGGTTTTGCAGCAAGTCCTTACAGATGTTTTAAAATTTGGAAGTGAGAAGTGAGGAGGGGAATTGTCTGAGCCAGTGCAAAGGGGTTATAATTAGGAAGGGAGGTACTGGAATAAAAAAGATAATCCTGACCCACATGGTACCTACCCACAGGGAGGTCACAACCCTGCTCCTGGCAGAAGGAGACCTGCTGACAGCTAAGTGGCTCCATACTTGGTTGTGTTGCAGCAACATGGAAGGGCTGGACTTAGAGCCTCCTCTCCCTTCCTGTTCTGAGGGCAGGAGCACCAGAGTCTGCAGGTGGGTTTACCCAGAGGCTGTGTGTAAGAGGAGAGAAGAAATTCATCAGGACCCAACCATGATAAAAATCCTTCCAAAGTTGCCCCCCTTTATCAGCAGAAAAATCAAAGCATTGGCCTTTTCTGAATGATTTCTGCCTGACTCAAGGCCTACCTGATCATTTACAAGATGGTTATAACATTACCTGCAGTTTCCTGGAGCCATGAAACAGCCAAACAGCCAATACCTGCGGGATGCTTTTCCCTGACAGCACGTTCAGAGAGAGACAAACTGCAGGACACTCTTGTCCAAGCAGACAGTTTCTTTCTCTCACCTGAGAGAGCTCTGAGGTGCTCCTTGGAGCCATTGTGCTAGTCCTGGCTGCAGCTAAGGCCACAAAAATGTAACTGACTCTCAAGATGCATTTTGGACCCTTTTATATGGACCTGTTTTAAATGAGGCATTGGGAGGGTTCTGGGGGGTTGTTTTCCAAACAAAAGCTTTTCTTCAGAATAAATAAATACACAAACCCAAAATTACTTGTTTTCAAAATGCTGAAATGCAATATTTAAGGGCTGACTTTTCAGAATTCTCTTCTCCTTTCTTTATCCACGATTTCTTCCCAACTGTGGCCTGAGCTTACCATTCCACAAGTGTTATGTTTCTCAGTTAATTATGTTTCTCAGTTAAGCCATCCCCAAAGCCCTCTCTGAGAGTCCCTTGTCAAAACTTGTAGCTCTTAAATGAATGGAGTACACCAAAGCTATTTACTCCAGGGCCAACGAAGACGCCACTCAGTCGGAGCCAGCAGATGGCAGTAAAGGATGGGGAATAAGGAAAAAAATTAAACCTGGACCTGGGAAGGAGCAGACGGGTTCTCCTTTCGCTGCGGAGATTCCCCCAAACTGGTGCCGTGCCGTTTCCACGTACAAAGGAGTGGTTTCTTGGAGAGCCATTTTTGTCTTGTCTCATACCTTGTTCCCTGGGTGCTTTGGGCACACAAGAAACGCCGCTGTACCTGCACAGTAAACTCGTATTTTCACGATTTAACCCCACAAATGAGATTCCCTAAGAGGAGTTGCAAGCGACACTACCCAATCCACAGGTAGGACCACACACGAACTGCTGAAAATCAGCTCTTCCTCAGCAGTAACTGGTGGGGGTGATGCAGCAGCTGCACAACAGCTGCTGGAGAAAGGGAAGAGTGGAATGTGCACAGCCTGCTCAGGAACCGAGAACCCACTGGTCCCCAGAAATGTCTGAGCAGCATTTAGATTAATAAATTGAATTTTACCGAGGAAAAAAAACCATCCTGGGACCCTGACCCAGTGTGGTGCTCAAAGCCCAAACCATGCACTTTGATACAAAGCCAAACCTTGTGGAGCAGAACTCTGGTTTGGTCTCCTCATCTTTCACCTCATAAATGCCCTCTGGTTATCAGGTGTAGTATCATGATCCAGCTGTGGCATAGGTAATAGTTTTATAAAGTGCAATGAAAATGAACTCTATTATTATTATGTATTAAATATAGAATCAATACAGTTAGTGCAATTAAAATACATTAAAAGTTGAAATATATCCTGTTGGTCCTTTTCCTCTCCTTTTCACAACCATCACCACTTTAGAGCCTCAGAAAAATTTACATGGGAAGGTCATCAAGTCCCACTCCCTGCTTAGAGCAGGCTGACTTTAAACTTGAATGAAATGGCTCAGATTTTCTTTTAAGGCTGAGAAATCTGATAAAACCCTGTAAGTGGGACAACCAAAAAGCTCTTGAATGGCAAGGAAAAGTCTCAGTCAGGGCAGCTCTTCAAGCCATTCACTGACAATCATCACTCACACAGTTCTGTGCCCATCACAGGCTCAGTAAAAATGTAATATCTACTGCCCACGTGCTGTCTGACCTGCACTTGGCATTGTGCCTACATAAAACATCAATTGCAGTATATAAAGCAGGAATGCACCGGGATAGCCTGGCAGGTATTTCATGCCAGTAGTGCCTTGTCTCCTGTCACCAGCTTCTGTTTGCTCTCGGCTGGGGAGGTGGCTTTGTTTGCCAGGTGCCTTCTGAAGTTTGGGGATCAGCAGGGCTCTGGAGCAGTTAAAAGTGAGGACCAGGCTAAGGTGTGGATTACAGGAGATCCTTCTGGGGCTGGGCTCCGAGGTTTGCGTTTCAGCTGGATCTGCTGGGGTTAAGTGACAGTGCTGGAACGAGGGCTGTGGCTGAATGGCAAATCCTACCCTTGTGGAAGTGCCTGGACAGCTGCAGGGAAATATCAAACCCATCAGGTTTTGGTCTCCATTTATGTACATTTATGTTTGTGTCATGTACAAACACAGCCATCCAAGCCTCCTCTGCAGGCACGGTTGGTTTTGTGGTCTCTCAGTGAGATGCAAGGGCCTTATTGACTTGTTCCTGACTTGGCAAGTGGAATAAGGAGGGCAAAGAGCAAAGATGAAATGGAAAGGTGGAAGAGAGAGCCCAGCAGGGCTGTGCTTCCTCATCTTGCTGTCCCTGAGGAGGATGGCATCTGCTTCCCACTGGCACAATCCTTCTGAAAGTAGATCCCAAGCCCTCCCTCAAGTACAGAGCAGCAAACCTGGTGCTCCCATGCTGCAGCAGCAGCAGGGGCCTTGGCTGTTGCTGCTCATGTGCACACAGGAAATGTCTTGTTAGCACCTGAATATTGTATGTGCTTTGTTTTCTTATGTGCTTTAGTGAATAATAAAAAAAAAAGAGCACTTTTCCTTATGGGCACTCAAGTGTTTGTCTGCTCTAAAGGATGTGGCTGGTGAGGTGGAAAGGAAAATTAAAAATCAAACCAAAACTAAATCCAGCTGAAACTAAAGCACTTGTAGTCAGTGGAAATAGTTTGCAGAATTGTAGCAGTGTGGTCTGGTCCTGTGACCAATTTTCCCACCTCATCTCAGAGTCCAAAAAGCTCAGCTGCAGTTACAGCAGAGTTGTGCCTGGTGCCCACAGCTTGGAGCAGTGCCTGCTCTCAGGGTGGGCGGGTGGCAGTGCCACGGGGCCACAGACCACTCTGAGCACCGTGCAGGACAGGGCTGTACCCTGCTCTCCAAGATGACTCCGAGGCAAATAACCTCTCAAGGCTTTTAGTACTACAGGCAGAAGATAAACAGCCAAAAATAATGAACTCTATCAAAAAGGTTACAAGCTTATCTCATCATTCAAGAATCAACACTATCACTAAGTTAGGCAAGGAATTCTTTACCATGGCACAGGAGAGGGGACAGTTGATACTAAATCCAGGCAGAATAATTTCATTCAGCAGTTTAGATACTACATAACCACTGAAGCTTGCAGTACATAACTAAAAATGTATCTTTACTAAAATTTTAAAATAACAAATAGACAATTCATATAAAAAATTTGATGGAATACGTAACTGAGGCAAGACAATCACAGATCTTCAAAGTGTCATTTGGGGAACTTATAGTCAACTTAAATGCACATGGTATATGTTATATTTACTTAGATGTGTCTTACCTTTAAAGATGTTTAACAAGTCAAAAGAAATGTGCTCTGAAGTTGGTGATGGGAGCTGTATTGTCTATAACATGAATAATACAGAATTATTACAGTTCACGGGAGAGTTGTGAGATCAAAGCTGCTGATGTTTCTCACTCTCCTTCCTCTCTGTCCTTGCAGGCCAACAGGGCTTCCCTGCAGTGCCACCGAGTTCTCCGTGCCTGAGCTGGGTCTGTGCCACTGACCCCCTGCGAGTGGCAGCACACAGCGTGCTAATGTGGCTTTGTTGATATCGGCTCTGAATTCCTACGTGGTATCTGCTGTGCCTACGAGGAGAGACAGATTTGCTTGAGTCATCAGGCACCACATCCACCTTAGAGGGTCCTGCACGGGCGTGAGTTCAGTCCAGGGGAACTGTCTGAGGCGCTCCATCCTCAGGCTTTCCACCCTCACCAGCTGCGGGTGGTACTTTCTAATTCCCTTGCGATACCAGTACAGCAAAAGCATCACGATGGCCTCACAGAGCCACCTGGTCTCTTAGACACCGTGCCAGTGAATTTCAGGAGCCTGTAAAATATCTTCTCTGTGACAGGCCCTTTCCTTGATACACTTTTTACCCCATTGCAAACACAAGTTTTGGGATCCCCTCCTCTCCACAAACTGGGTTATCCAGCTGTCTAAATAGTAAGTTCCAAAGCTTTGCCCCCCAGCCTCCACCCTGCACCACCTTCAGTGCCTTAAATCCAGCAGATTCCTGGTCTCCCCCGGCAGCTCGGAGGCCCCGGTTCCCACCGCTCTCAGGGGAAGTTATTCGGGGTGGGGCCTCCGTCCCTGCCCGTCCGGGCCGCGCTGCCTGAGGCAGCCGCAGAGGAGCGCAGCCCCGAGCACGGGGCAGGGATCTCTGCCGGAGCGTGCGACAGCCGAGTGCTGTCCCCGCACTAAGCACCCAGCGTGGCAACCCACAGGTGTGCCCTGACCCTGGAGCTCCTGGCTTATCCCCAGGAGTCAGGCACTAGTCATCCTGGCAAGGATTTAAAAGAATTTAAAAAAAAAAAATAGAGAGAGAGAGAGAGAGAGAGGGGTACAATCTTGCCATTTAACTGGAACATTTAACATGAGAAAAACAAGGTGCTGTCACGGCAGCATCCTGAGACCCAAAGAATGCATCTCTGGGAATCACAGGCAAGTAACAGCGCAGGAGGGCTGGCTCCTCTATCCTCTGCTGGCCCTCTGTCTCAGGAAATGCTATCTCTCTGTCCCAAGCTGGGCCGCCAAAAAGCTGCTGCTATTCAAAGCCCCGCTGTGCGTGCAGCCCGCAGGTCTCCATCCCGGCAGCAAGAGGGGAATGAGCCCCTGGCAGTGCTCAGAAATACACAGCATCTCTGTCCTGAGGCCCCGCCTTGCAATTCAACTCTGCGGCTGTGCACGCTGCACAGATTCCTGCTGCAGGCTGCAAGCGCAGCTGATTGCCAGGAGATGAGTTCCGGGCAAGATGGAATAAAAGCATTTCTGTTTGGGAACTGGAAGGAGGTCAGCAGGTGCTGCAATCACAGAGCAGCCTCCAGGTTGTGGAAGACAGGTAATGCAGAGACTGGAGCTAACATGAAGGAAGGGATGAGCTGGTCCCTCTCCAGCAAGGAAAAGGCAGTACTTACAGCTCACTGGCTGCTCTGCACATGGAGTAAACAGAAAAAAAGCCCAAACCAAACCAAAACACAAAAAACCTCAACCCAACCCACCCAGCTTACCTTCGAGGGTGGCTGTGGATTAGGAGTGCTCTCTGGTGAGCAATGCAGGTCCTTACTCAGACCCAGCAGCAGACCAGCACTGTGAGCATCACTGATTCCCCTCACCCGCTATTGTTTATGTCCTCAACTCTCAGCAGTTTCATCTTGACAAAATCTATCCAAGGGCCACAGATTCCTCCCCTGGTACCACTATCCACACTATGTTGTGCTGTCATTTTCTTTGCCGTGAGAACAGACACCAATTTGTTGAAGAAATTTTGGAAATACCCCCCATATCCTATTCTCCCCCTAATGGTGATTGCCCAGGCAAGATTTTGCCTTCTCATTCTCCAGCGAGTTTGTGATTTGAGTGGGGTGCAGAAAGAGGGAAGGCACAAAGAGAGAACAGCAGTGGTGGTGGGAAAGTGGCCCCCAACTGCTACTTTGCCAATTATACCTCAGTGTGGCAATATCACACCTTGCTGGTGCTTTCCAAGAATGCCCAGAACACGTGTTTGTATTCCCAGTGCACAGAGAACCATTTAAAAATCGCTTCCATGCCAGCTGGTCTGACAAATACCTACACGGAGGAACACTGATACATGTGTATGCTCAGGAACTAATGCCTGGCAAGTGCAGCATGCCCTGCATTAGGAGCCCTCTAATCATGTGCAAATGAGAGCAATTCACTGCCAGAGTATGAGGCTGGGGGTTGCTGGTTTGCAAATCAAAAACCAAGGGCTCTTAATTCACACTAACCCAGAGCACAGTTCCAATCTGATATGAAGAGAAGATGATTTCATTATGAGGACAAACAGATACTGGAGCAGTTTGGCCACAGCAGCTGTGGAAACTGGCCTGGGATGTTTTCAGCAACACTCGCCTGTTCCTAGTTCAGTGTTGAGCAGGCGATGGGACTGAAGACGTTTGGAGGCCCTTGCTCCCTGACTGATCCTGTGCTAATCCCTCCTTTTCTGCACAGCCATTCTGAAATGGAGGGGCTCTTCCTGCATCCTTTGGTGGATACACACTTTTTGGGCAGGAGGACTGCGCTGTGAGCTGATGAAGCACAGGCAAAGCAACTTTCTCCTACTCTCACCTATCCAAGAGTCACAACAAGTCTTGGCCTCCTGGAGCTGGCCAGACAGCCCTGCCAGGGCATGTGAATACAAAGAAGGAGAGCCATTTGGGATTATCTCTTGAGGACAGTCAGTTCTTTGGCTGATTTGATAACCAGAAACTGGCACTTGCACCTGCCTGGAGCTGTGTGGTATTACAGCTTCAGTGGACACCTACTTTCTCAAAGCTCCAAAACATTTCCTGCCATTCCCAACATTCAAAGCTTTTAGTTCTGTAAAATTCTATCAGTGCTGTTCTCCAGTTAATATCCAGCCTCCCTGCTTGTTTGCTTTCTCATGGTACTGCTGAGAAATGGTGGAAGACAGGTACAGTCCCAGGTCATGCCAGCTACATCGTCACTGCTTTTCAGTGCCAAAAAGTCCCTTAGGTGAGGATGAATTCTGCTTGGTACCCTTTGGAAAGCTTGGTCACACAAAGCAAAGTTTGTGTCTGCTCACAGCTATGTTGTAAATATATAAATACGTTGCCTCCTGACAACGGCAGTTCAGCAAGTTTCAGGCCCTCTGCAAATGGTAACCTCAAAGTGATGCCTCAGGTTTTAACTTTTATATTTTTCAAATCCTATATTGCCTAGTTTCAAGTTTCTTGTAGCCTGCCAGCTGCTGTTCTCATATGCCAGATAGATACAACAAAGCCTCAGCTTGTTATTCAAACTCAGACTGCCCTACGCCCAAAAGGTGTAAATTAGGGCCTCTAGAGAGGTGGAGAAATTGAAGAAATTACATCATTAGATAAAGTTTTAATTGGTGAATTTATGCTGATATGCAAATGAACCAAACCTATAAAAGAGGGAAGAACTCATGACTCGTCGTCCATCTTGGGGTCCATTTTGGAAGTGGCCTTTGGCTCCCCAGGGTGCACCTCTGAAGGCCTTTCACAAATAAATACCTACCTTTATTCCCTTACTCCTGTCTAGTCTCTGTTTCTAGGTAGCCACTCAAGGCAACAAAAGGCACAACACAGTCACAGATGTATCACTGCAGTATAATTCACACAGAAAAATCCTTCACTAGAAGAGAAAGATCAAGCATTCAAATGCTTCTCCCACCACATGCAAATGAAGTTTAGGATCTACATTAAAAACCAGTTGATGAAACCAGTTCAACTTTTTTATCCAGTACTAATGCAGTGTTTGTCCTGATACTATCATGAAGCATAACCACTTCAAACAGGTGAGGTTTCATGGAGCTTTCCACTCTTGGAAGTGTCTACATCCCAACAGCACTGCCCAGTACAAAGCCAAACGCTTGCTACAAACTGGGATTTACCAGCAGCAGCGCTCAGTTGTGCGAGGACGCTGTTTGCACCAGCACTGCAGGGCACTTGCAAAGCTCCAGCTGCACGTAGCATCCCACTGCAAAACCCACCTGCATTTGCCACGTGATAATGCTTCATCTCTGCCAGAGTCAGATTTCAGTGTTTTCTGCACCGGGATTCTAGAAGTGTCCATCACCACAGTACTTCACAATTAATCTGGTTTTTTACCTCGCAGGCTTGGAGACTTCCTGTGTCAACATGATCTACCTGAGGTACCAAGTGACTTGGATATTCAAAGAGTTCTTGCTAACATCAAAGCTGAAGTAAACTGCTATGAAATAAATGAACATTTAATCACTTACTGACTACAGTAATAAAAAGTGGGAGGATACCAGTGTGTCCGTCCCCCAGAGGGACTTGTGCTTAGATTTGTAGATTTGTTAAAAGGTTAAGTAGAAAGGTGGTATTTAATTATTTATTAATATTTAATAAGTTACTTATCATCACAGAAGTGTAAAGCAGCTGCAAAAGTACCTTGCAGAGTTCTGATTGGTCTCCTTGCCCTTGGGGACAGCTCGCTGTCCACCAGGACCCCCGGGCCCTTCTCCTCAGAGCTGCTCTGAGCAGGTCACCCCCAGCCTGCCCGGGCGCAGGACCCTGCCTTTGTCTTCTCTGGGTTTCACACAGCTGCTCTGCCCGTCTCTTCCTCTCCTCGGGAAGGGCTGGGCAGCCCCAGGGCAATCGGCCGCTCTTCCCAGCCCTGCCACCACCCACCCCCTCACCCGAGGCACTGATGAATTTATTAAACAATTAAACAATACTGGGGACACCACTGGTGACAGGCCCCCAACCACACCCCGTGCCATTGATTATGACCTTCTGGGAATCTGCTGTTCAGCAGGTGTTGGTGGGGGAGATGAGATAAAACTTTCAGCCAGCCTTCACAAGCAGCACATTAATCGCTACCAGTCAAAAAGAAAACTCAAAGGCAGAAAATATTCAGATACTATATTTAAAAAGAAATAAAAAGCTTAGCTGCTCACCCACGCTATCTGAGACTTGACAACACCACAAAAAGCAGCATCACAGTAGACTCTGCATACCCATAAAAGCCAGTTTCCTCTTCTTCCATGAAGATTTTGCTGGAATGTTTTGCCAAGAATTCCTGTGCATGGCACCTCCCTTTTTTGTTAATGGCACAATGCCACCCATGTCACCCTGCTGTTTGTGGCTCTTTTACACAATGCAGCTTTTGTCACACCAAGAATTGCAATGAAATGCACAGATTATTTGTTTCATAAGACTATTTTGACATATACTGAAATAGTAAAAGGTGCATTCTGTATATTTAAGAGATTAACAGATTTTATTGTTTTCTAAAATATTTTACAATACAGAGACCCAAACCAGTAATTCCTGACAATTTTAGTAACTGTCCTGTGGATGAACAAATATGTTGGTAAGTTTCTGTTGACAGACATATACACACATCCACTTTCTAAGCTTGCACATTTGGATTCATTGAAAATGATGACTAAATATATCTATAAGCTCAAAGATAAAGTCCAAGATTACCAACAGTGTTTTATAGTTACCTCGAAAAAGATTTGTTAATTTCATTACAGTGTAGCTTCCTAACATGGCATATCTACTTACCTGATACTTAGTTTTAACACAAATCTGCTGTAATTTTACAACCCAGTTTTCAATGTCACAAATGCGTATTTGACACGATTACAGCTGGCTGAGTTGTAACTGCAAACAAACGTAGATTTTACAGTGTTCTGCTACAATAATCCATGTATGGACTAAAGCTAGTTTATATTTTGACTCATTAATTTATCCACAAATACTGATTTTGAGTATATTAGTGTATTTACTGTACTTCTGAAAAATCTAATCACAGAATACTTTGTCTATGGTACAGTAATGAATGTGGCAGGAAAGCAGATTTAAATATACCTATAATTTAAACTCTTAAAATAGTCTAAATCTCATTGACACCGAAAGGCTTGATAACTAATAGCCATGCTCTTCATATTTTGGAATATCAAATCATATGTACATATACACAACATAGATAGGCTCTTAATAAAAGCATTTAGTCTATTTTACAGTCTTCTCTGTTCAAGATAATCAGCCTTCACAGATTTAACATTTCAAATCACCCAAAAATCATTAGCAGTTAAAAAGGAGATTTTTTTTTCCCTGCAAACATGTGCTGGAAATAGCCACTCTTCTGGAGCTTATGCGGAATTTCTCTTTCTTTTGAATGCCACTTAAGATCTAGATGGAAAACTCTTAGTTCAAGTGTCAACCCACGAAAAGAACATTCCTAATAGAATCCCAACCCATGACACCTGCAGATATCTCTGCTACAAATAACCTTCTGTAACAGATATTTATTAAATACAGCATTTTGTTTTACAACTCCATTTACAACTTCAAGCCGTGCTGACAAGACAGAAAGATTACTACAACATGGAAAGAGCTTTCATTCAGTCAAATGGTGACTAAATCTGTATCATAATTTACGTATTAATTGATAAAGCATACAAAAAGGTGCTTAACTACATAGCATTTAAATAAAAAAATACTGCATCTTTCAGACATTGATAAGAACAAATAAAAAATTACTGATAATAATCTTTAAAATTCAAGTTGCAAGTTACTGAAGGTCACTTAAAATAACTGATTAAACAAAAGTGAGCATAAGCCACATACCTGGGGTAGGATGAGGCATAAGCATAGAGAATGCAAAAAATGTTTAGGATCCACAATAACAGACCATGTGGGAAGAAAAAGCTTAAAAAGTATTTTTCTTATCATACTGGTTTTTTCAACCTAACTCCTTTCCTTTGCATTGTGTACAAGTTGTGAAAACAAAGTCAAGCTTTTGTGTTTAATTCAGCCTTATTTCGGTATCAAGCTCTCGCCTTTTCATTAAAATATGTACACTCTATACATCCACTCAGGCTCCTCTCCCTTCCCCTAAATACACTGTACAGACCTACAGAGCTCTTGTGGCACTTCTGTGTTTATTTTGCCCTTTGTCACTGGATTGGTTCCACATAGTTTGCTGGGTATAAACCAACTTGTCCATTGTCCAGGCGTCCTTTGCACCAGCCCTGCTCATCCTCGTTCTCCATTTTGGTTAGCTCATCCCCTGCAGAAAAGAAGGAATATTGTTAACAAACAGTATCCTTTGAAGCAAAACGGGAAGATACATGAGAGTTACAGACACAGCCACTTTTCCTCCCCTGCTCAATCCAGGCCCAAGTAGAAATCTTCCCTTCCTTGCTCTTCATGCTTTTGATACTAAGAATATCTTCACTTACAGATTTGCATGTTGGATGAGAGGCCCCCAATTTCAAGAAAATAGGAAGAAGCATTACTTAGAAACTACAACATAGCTGTGAGTCATACAACTACCTCTGAACCAGCAGAATAACCCCAGTTTATAACTCCCAACCTATGTCGGTGCAAGTGAAATAAATATTTATTAGGCTTATTGTCTTAAGGTTTTATGGGAAACATGGAAGAAAATGCTACAAAGATTAAGTAACTCAGAATTTGCTTCCTAACTTACTGACTATCCATTCAGCCATTTATGAACTATAACATAACTTCATTTTGACTATAATGCACATCTGATCTTGCACATCCTCAGGGAATACTTTGACAGTGGAGAGGCTGCAGACTCCAAGATGCTCCATAGGAGCAAACGAAGCTCCACCTCAGCCAGGCAACAAAGGCCACACTGAGCAACAATTATTTCCTCCTGTGCAACTTATTTGTGTCAAGTGATTTCCCTAGATAAAACTGATTTGTGTTTTATCTTAGCAACAGGAAATAGATGATGAAGCTGTTAATCACTTACTACAGTCCCAAAGAGTAGAGAGTCTTGGTGTCATTTAGGAGAATATGAACTAGCCTAAGGACTGTAAATTCTGTGGTAGAAATGGACAAGCTTTGTCTTAAATCTCCTCAAGACACCTGTCTTTACAGCTTTTGTCTTAGATAAAAAGGTTAAAGCTTCACCCCCTCTAGTTTTTAAGTTTATCAGAAAACTAATAAAAAACCATTATGAATGAATGTTTGGCGCTTCAGACTCTACTTGGTTTATGGAGACATTTTACAATTTTTTCCGCTTTTTCTAGTGCTGCAGAACGAGAGTGCACAATTCCAAACCTTCCTGTTACTTCCATGAAGCGTGTGTTAATAAAGAGCGGAAGCAAAGACTACCAAAAATCCACATTTCAATGACAGTATGCCCCAACAAATGCATTTGTATCAAAGCTTGCGCCTGGAAACCCAGTGATCCTGGAGATCTACGAAAATATTATCACTTTTAAGTGTCATCTGCACAGCAGTTACAATGAAACCACTGTGATAAAACCAGCACACACAATAACATATTCTGACAACACTGCAGGGACATTTACTGTTGCTATTTATTCTCAGCCACAGAGGGCCATGGGAGGGCGAGATAGACATATTGTAAATAATTATGTCTCATCCTCTTACATGCTTATTAAACCTCTGATAAGATATGAATAAAGTTATTCTTCCTCTTTGGAAGTCTCCCACAGCTGTTTGCCAAGGCAAAAACCCCCAAAAACACCAGATATAGAAGTACTCCACTAAAAAAATGAGTTTCATGTATTAAAGTACATTTAATGGACACTGTGCAGAGCATATATTCTGTACCATGGATCTAGAAGCATTTTGTCTGCAAATTCTGAATACCCAAGGAAGTCCCATCTGAGAATATCCATGTACATTTGAACAAATCCTTAAAATGCACTAAATCCTCTGCTGACAGCTGCTTAGGAGCCCAGGCATATCTACAGAGGAACACAGGATTGAGAACATTTTAATTGGCTCCCACCTGGCCTGGTGAGGTTTTTCCTTAATTTTTTGTATGTTCAATGAAAAGTTAGTCACGCTAACACTTCTGCCTAAAAACTAAGTAGCCATCCTATAATTTAGCATCTGTAAGGGGATTCATGGTCTAGCACATCATCCCTTTCCTACAATTGTATCAGTCCTGTAATTTGGTGTTGTAACATTCTTTAATGCTCTTCCTTCAAAGTACTGAGCCCTTTTTAAGTGAAGTCTACATACATCTCACAGTTCATACCTCCTCCACTTTATTTCTGCAGACCTCACAGTGAGAGCCACTTGGTTCAGTGGTTTAATGCAAGGGACGTGGCTGGTACTCCAGCACAGAATACCTAACTTTGTATTTAACCACTACATCTGTGTACATAACCACTGCACAGTTTTGCCACGGAAAGGCTCATTACTGTAAACTCTTGCTGCTTCACAGGTACCATACATATATTTCAAGAGGATTATCATGCTCCCATCCCCTGCTGAGAAAAAAGGAGCAGTTTAAGTCTACAGAATGAGAAGTAATTTTTGGCTTGTGTGCATTCCACAGAAAGTACCAGATGGTTTGTTACAACTCTACTTCTGTCAGGGCACAGTTCATGGACAAATAACCCATTCCTCCACTGTGGAAGCCTACAATACTTGTCTACAAAGAAGCAAAGTCAGACGTTCAGTGGTTGCATTATAAAAAAGGAAGGAGGTGAGTTAAAGGCAGAGCACCACCACCTGAGCTGGGGCTTTTTGGTTCAGAAAGCACCAACTGCATTTGGAATATGACCTGGGGACACACTGTTGTGAGCACCACCCTTCTCCATCAGCAGAGCAGGTGTCCTGCAGTTCCCTGATTAGCTACAACATTGACTGGTTTCCAAACTTTCAGCCCTAACATCTGCCTAAGAACCACAGCAGCTGGTACAGAAGTAGCACACTTCTTACTAACCCCAGCGGGAAGGGAGGCAGAGCCAAAAGCTTTCTAGAGCTTGTTTTCAACACTTGGATCCTGTTCTTCTGTTACAATTAATCTAGTTATTACAGGAGATGGGAATAAATGACAAGCAAATGGGAAAAGAGAGAAGCTCAAAGAGTGTCTATCTCTCTCATCTGCACTAAGAGAAGTTCTGTTCGCTTTTGCTAAACTACTCCTGCAATCTTCTTCTGGAATTCCTGGCTGGAAAATGTCTCCTGCAATTCTGGGCAAGACAGTTGAACAATTGGCTTGAAAGGCATGAACAGGGGGTAGATTTCAGCTGCAGGCAGCAGCCCCTGTGGGGTGCAGCCACCACACCCTCATGTGACCTCCCTGTGTGTGGAAACTGTGTGATGGGCCTCCCCCATCAGCTGCAGCTATTCTGTTCTCTCAGCTCCTGCAACAGTGAGGAATAAAAGGGTTTCGGGCTCAAGGGAGATGCAACACCTTAAGAAGGAAGAGGTGTACTAAGTGTACCCTAATATAACACAAGACTAAAAAAATAACCAGGTAAAGGCAATTCCTGTGCTTCGCATACATGGAAGAGGGGTGGAAAGAGGGAGTTTAAAAAAGTATCTGTCCATGGCTAAATTTTCAGTCCTAAAAAGTTAGCACTGCAGAAAGTTGGATGCCAAAAATTGGATGGTTTCTATTTAAAAAGAGAAGCTATCAGTTGATTAAATACAGTTTCAAGATTAGCTGCTGTAGTATTTTCCTTTAAAATAACAACTCTGTAGGGCTGGCATTTCCAGACAGCTAAAAGCAGCAGCTGTTAGTGCAACTAAGGAAGAAAAGGGAGAGGATTTTCAGTTCTGCAGGTCATTTTGTTTCACTTAAAACGGTAAGAAAGGAATCTCTCAGAGGCAACCCAACACATTCCAAAGAGCTCAGGAGTCAGTGCTGCCAAACAGGGATACCGAGAAGCACTGTTAGGAGGGATGATGGTTGGACAGGATCCTGTACGTGGAGTTGTACATCCAGAGAAACAGGTGACTTCAGAAAATAAAAGCTGAAGAGAAAAGAAATCCCCTGCCTGTCTCCTTTGTGATAAATAGTTTCAAGTGAACATTGCAGACTTACCAGCTTTAAAGCTGAGCTCATCTTGCTCCTGGCCCTCATAGTCATAGAGTGCCCGTACTCTCACCTCCATGGCAGGAGGGGTATCTTCATCAAAGGGATTGGTGTCTCCGTTGGCATCAGTGGAAGAGAAGGGGTTGTTGGACTCTTCATCAGACCAGTCTGTAGGGTAGCTTTGGTTTTTCTCATAGCTGCTAACACTGAAAATCAATTTTGAAATTATTTTTTGCTGCTTTTAAAACAGGAGACTAGAAATGCCACTAAGATACCCCTAAATAAGCTGAAACTACACTCCAAGGCCCAGTCTGGAAACTTTCTTTCTGGTACCTTCTCATTTATGTTTAACTGATAATGCCACATTAAAAAAAAAAATAAAAACATTCTTGCAATGCATTTACAAAGTTAGAAAAAGGCAAAACCAACAAATATCAATCTCCCCCCAAACTCCAAAAACTTCTCTATCAAGAAATCCACATAATCCATGGGATTATTTACTCTGGAAAGGTAAAAGGGATGCAGTAGTCGAGGAGAGGGATTATCTGGTTTACATAAGACATTTAAATTGCTTTGCAGAACCTTCCTCCCAAACCTCTATGCACCTCTACAACAGCTTTCAACGCTTTTTCTATATTGCAATCCACCAATAAAAAACTCCATTATACTGCAACAACTTGATCATTTAAAGGGAAGTTCACTGTTCAGCATGCACATGCCAGTTAGGAGAGTGGAATATCCCTAGAGTGTACACTGAAGCAACAGGCAGCTGTTTGAGAAGGTCCTAAACAACAAAAGAAAGCAATCTTAAAAGCAGATTTATTCAGTGAGAAGACACAGAGCAGTACAGCTCCAGAAGCAGTTTCACTAGAAAAACACACCAGTTTAAACGTCTTATAGGAATGGTAAAGGAAGGAAAAAAAGCAACAGCAGTTCTGTTAGCAACTGCCAATAACCACAGGAGTTCAAAACCAAAGATCAAGCAACAAATATGGCATCTGTTAGGAAAGACAAGTTAGGTTACAGGGTTGCTTACATAACTGCTTAAAAACACTTCATGCACTGACCAGCGTAGTGTTATAGAAACCGAAAATAGAAAACCCTGGATAGAGAAAGTGCAAATGTGGAAACAATTAAAAAACAACATTTCACCAACTTTTTGATCTTATTGTCCTCCTTTTCACTGACAGTACTCCCAGTATCTTCTTCATCTTCAAAGGGATTGTAACTTGATTGTACTGACTGCACTGTGTTACTCTGGACACTAAGACTGCTAATTTGGAAAAGAAAAAGCATTATGGTGACCCTATCTGTATAAGAGAACACTGTCACTGGTGTCCCACTAAGCAGTTTCTTAGCAAACCCCTCCTTTAGCCAAAAAAATTTAAATAAACAACTAAACAAAAACCCAAATGTTTATCAAGTGCAGCATGAGGCTCAAAAAAATAAGAATATCCTTTGTGGACCACAATTTCTTTTTCCTACTGCCTGCATTAAAGGCAGTGCAATTTTTCTAGCCAGCTTCATTCCTTTTTAAAGCAGTTGATGTTAACAGTTTTGTATTAATCACATCCAGAATTCTGACGTGACTCAATGTGCTGCAAGCTAAGATCTCCAAGTATTACTGTCATTTCTAGAGACAGGAAGGTAGCACGAGACCATCAGATCAGCTACAGAAAGCTCAGTTTCTCATGAAGCTTGGTTTCTTTCAGCTCCCAGTGGAAAGAGAGCTATAAAATGAAGAATAATTCCCAAATTAATTTGTGAAGTGCAGAGACATCACTAAAAATGCTCACAGATAATTATCATTTGATTGAACAGTGACTTTTTGATCCTGTAGAGCTTAGTGCATGTGAAGGCAACAGTCTTTTCCAATTAGTGTTTTTAGGCATAAAAAAGCTACCTGCTATGTTTGTTAGGTTGTGAAACTTGGTCTCCTGTCTGATTAATACCAGTCAGAGTCACTCCATCAGAAGCCTTCTTTTTTTCTCTTCGACTGAGAGTGCGATTCAGGTCTGCAGACCACTCCTACCAATGAAGGCAAAACATGATTGAGAAATTCAACTGAACAAGTAATTATCACATTTCATTTTCAAACGCAGTTATGGAACATACATCTATACATACAACACTACCAATAATTACTGAAGACGAGTTACTCTAAACATTTCATTTACAGTTCTCATCTAGTTCCTACTCCAGCAACGCAAACAGGTATCTGTGCTACTCACAAAACCCCAAGGTTACCTCTGCTTCCCTGTTTAGTGTTCTGAACCCCTTGAAATACCAGCCATCTGGCACACAACTGGAGAAATCAAGAGCTGGCCTGGGCAGATATTTAAAAGAGGTACTGTGAGGGCTCACAGTTTCAAATAACGCCCAGACATCTCTCACATTTAATTAAAAAAGGTATTGTAAGACAGGGTTTACTTCTCCAGCAGCACTCTCAGATGACTTACAAAGAAGCTAATTTTTAAACTCATTTTATATCACTTCTCCTGTCCCTAAGATTTGAGCCCTTAAGGTACTTCACTCTAGATTTAGTGAAATTCATTGTCCTAAAATGCCATCTATAAGGGTTAAGGCTCAAATCAACACAAGTACTGACAAGACTCATGATGCCACTTGTAGACCCTCCTTGATGTTTTGAACCATTCAGAGGCAGATAGGACAGGCATGGTGAGATCTAAACACAACTCCTGCATCGAGTCAAAGTCAAGCTTTGATATACTGTTATACTATACGTTATACTGGTATAAAGCAGCAACCAACAGAAAACAAACTGGGTGCAAGCAAATACCCTATGCTGAGACATGGTTCCTCTCAGAAGTCTTAAAGGTAAAAAAAAGTCAGGAGAGAGTTTGCTATAGAAAAGATGGCATTTGAGAGAAATATCTTTATCAGAAAATGAAGTTTTGAGAGTTGCTATTACTCCTGGTTTATAAATGTAGCACAGTCAGTCCAGTGCTTTCTGCACAGTTCCTCAAATACCTCATTATTTTAACTTTGTAAAATACAGATTGGATTTCTGAGTTACCATAGTTTAAAGACCACTGACCTATGCATATTTGCAGTTTACAATGCAATTTCATAGTCATTTGCTCATGACTTTTTTACTTACGTCATCCTTGTAGCATGTAAACGAGAAAAAACTTGATTAGGAAAACAGTAACAGGAGTATTTCATTTGTTAATTATAATGCTTAAGAAAAAGGATGGTAATTGCATCACACAGAAGTAACTGCACTTCAGTGTTTCAGGCAAAGAAATTCTACAGTACTGTTATGAATTTTCTTCCTCAAACCTTCTAATCTAAAGTTACTCAGTATTTCAAAAACAAGCAGTGTTCTCCCTTCTGGTTAATAAA
>WEIT01017740.1:0-33172 GCA_013389985.1 Dryoscopus gambensis
CATTTTTATGAAGGTAAAGAAATAGGAGTTTTCATGTGTTGGTTTTTGTTTTCCTTGTGTGGGGTTTTTTGCTTGTTTGGTTGATTTGGGGGTTTTTTACATTTTGTTTTGGGGGGTGGTTTCTTTGGATTTTTTGGGTTTTGGGGGGTTTTTTTGTGTTTGTAATCTTTCCTTGAATCGTGGTTGAACTTGAAATGACAACTCCAAGCCTGCAGATGGCCTCACTTCCAGGGGGTGCTGGAGTCACACCACGGCTGTTGCTCTTGTCTTTGGCACTTCCGCAGTCACAGGCTCAGATAAAACTAAAAAAAAGCTCAATACCTTGAAATGAGTTGGCAGGAAATGTTTATTTAAATTAAATAAATACACCAACCATCCTCTGGCTGTGGACAGTGTGAGCTTTGACCTGGAATTTGCTGGGAAACAGGAGATGGAGTTTTGTATTGCAGGGTTGTTCTCGAGGTGTCAGACTGGAATTTAGCAGGAACAAATCTGGCTTGGGAATTCCAGCAACGCCTTCCCAGGTGTTCCCTGCTCCCAGCTGGCGCTGGAGTGCATTAGCTGGACATTGACCTCCTGTCTGTGAGGCTGTCGGGGTTGGGATTGATGAGGAAAAGGAGCAGGAAGCGCTCCCAGCTCCTGAGCCCTGCCCGGGAGAGACGTGGGGTTTTGTTGGGATGTGAGATTTGCCATCACCGCTGCCTGCCCCGCCCCGGCAGGGGCTGCCCTGAGGGGATCCCTGGGGCCCCCTCCAACCCGAACCAGGCCGTGATTCCAGGCTCCTTCCTCCTCTCCCGAGCTGAGGCTGCTGTGAAAACCCATCCTGACTGCCCAGGCTGGAGCGAGGAGGCTCTGAGCCTCAGAGATCAGGAGAGGCCGGGAATGCTCCGTGTTCCATCATCTCTGCTGGCACCGCTCCGTGCTCCGAGCTGGAGAGGCCAGGGCAGCTCAGCTGGGAGGGGACAGAGTGGTGGGACAGGGACACTGCTCGGGTCCTCCCAGCACAGAACTCCTGCCTGGGAGGGTGGGCAGGCCCTGGCACAGGGTGCCCAGAGCAGCTGTGGCTGCCCCTGGATCCCTGGCAGTGCCCAAGGCCAGGCTGGACACTGGGGCTGGGAGCACCCTGGGACAGTGGGAGGTGTCCCTGCAATGGCAGGGGTGGCACTGGGTGGGCTTTAAGGTCCCTCCCAACCCGGATAATTGTGGGATTTGGTGCTTCCTGCCCTGCTCCTTTTCCTGTCCCTTTGGGGCTGGTTTCCCTGTGCTTTATGAGTTGTGTCCCCTGCAGCAGGTGGGGACGTTTGGGGTGATTCCGTGGCTGTGCTGAGCCCCTGCAGGGCTCTCATTCGTTCACTAATTAGGTTAAAACACTTCAGTTGTGGGTGTTTTGGGAGCTTTCCTCTAAAAAGTAAACTTTTAATTATTCCAACTCTTTGCTGGGATCATCCTCCTACACCCGTAGGGTTTGGAGGAGGGATTCCACCTGCACTGCCCAATTCCAGATGTGCTGATGCACAGCTGGCCAGCCCCTGGCCTTACCCAGGGTGAACGTTGGGAATGTGATGGAGACAGGACGGGGATGATGGAACTGAAGAACAGCAGAGGCCGATGCCGAATTAAATCTGTGGTGACTCCTGAGCCAGGTGAGGCTTTGCCGAGGGTGCTGCCGAGCCTGGGCTGTCCCTGGGGCAGCTCCGGGACTCCGGGCAGGGTTTGGGAGGAGCAGGAGCCCCGGCTGGGTGGGATGTGGGATGTGGGATGTGGGATGTGTGCCGTGGCACGTTCCGGGTGCTCCTGCCCCGGGCTGGGTGCTGCGGCACGGCCGCGGTGACCTCGCTCGGCCTCGCACCCCGGAGCAGGGCAGGAGGAGCTCCCAGGCTCGGGAATGGGGTTCGGGGGGGAATTCGGGCTGGATTCCTGCCCTGCTCGCTCTGGGGGTTCGCCTCAAAGCGTTTTGGTTCGTGGCGTGGTTTTGTGTTCACATCCAGGGTTCCCACAGGATGTTTTCGTTGGGATTTGCACTCGGTCGCTGGATTTCCCGTTTTGTCCCCACCTCTGGTTCATTTCTGGGGGCAGAACACGGGGTCAGACACTGAACCTCAGTTACACCGAGTATTACGGGAAAAACCCCTAAAAATAATTGTCCTAATTTTTTATTTGGTGATTTTGTGTCTTTGGGAGCATCCCGGGGCTCGGCGTTGGCTGGAGCGCCGGAGCCAGCTCGGAGGGATAAATAAGGAAATAAAAGGAGCGGCTGTGGCTGATGAGGGCCAGCTCCGCGGGAATGTTAATTGCTGTAATTGGCTCGCGGTTGCCATGGTGATCGCGGGGCGCTCCGCCGGGGCTGCCGCGGGCGAGGGGGGTTTGCTCCCTGGATCCTCCCTGGATCCTCATCCCCAGAGTGCGGCGGCCCTGGAAAAAAAATCCCAATTTTCCTGCAACTCGCGCCTGGATGTGGGGACGCGCTGCCTGTGGCAAGGCACGGATATTCCGTGGGCATTCCGTGGATATTCCGGGTGTGTTTATTGCTGTGGGTGAAGCTCTGCCGTGGTTCCGTCCGCCCTCTCTCCAAAAATGCCACTGGAGCACATGAAGGGTGGTGGGACTTAATTGGCATCTGCAGGAGTAATTAGCAGGCTGATCCGGAGGAGAGATTTGATTGGGGTTTTTAGGAGCTACCCGTAATCCCATTCCTGGAATAAGGAATTGTCAGCTCCACAGAGGGTCACTCCCAGCCTCCCTGAGGCCTTCTTTTTGGAGGATCCCAGCTCAGGTGTTCCTGTTGTGAAGTCTTCAGGAATTTCAAGCTTTTCCATTAAAAGGACAATTTCGGGAAGTTCTCAAGGAGCAGAACTTCGACTGTCACTTTTCCTAAGTGAGGATTCCCGTGTCCAATCCCCCGTTCCCTCCCTCCACCCCTCCCTGAACCCCCACGATTATTCTGAAGCAGAACAAAGTTTCTCTGGTGGAAAGCAAAGAGCTGCCAGAGGGCCCTTCCACGCTTCCCGTGACAATAATTCCCTGCCCAGCTCAGCCGGGATCATTCCATCCGTGGCTGTTCCTTCCCTGCAGCCCAGTGCAAGCGTGGAAGGAAAAATAAATAATTTGGGAGACTCTGAGCAAAACTCGGGATTACCCAGAGCTGAACTGCCGCGGATGAGGTGCCCATGCCGAAGGCGGCAGGAAAACTTGGATGTGCAGCTTTTCCCGGAGCTCACGCAATCACAGCTGATTCATTCTGTGCTGTGACCAGGAAAAGCCACAAATAAATCACGTGCGGGATCCCGGCCTGCCCCCGCCCCGGATCTCCAGGATGCTGTGCTGGTCCCGCATCCCCGCGCCCGGCCTGGGTCCCGCCCGTCCCCGGGGCCTCGAGCTGCTCCCGCTCCCTTCTCCCTCCCTCGCTCCCAGGAAAGCTCTGGCCAGCCGGGAGAGCCACGTGCCCGGCCAAGAACAGTCCCAGGCGCTGTCATTCCTTAGAAAATCAGGCGTTTGGGAAGGGTTATTGGAGCAGGAGCGGCTGCTCTGTGCCTTGGGAGCTGCGCCGAGGCTGCCGCGATTCCCGAGCCCCCATCCCTGTCACGGGCTGGGATCGGGATCCCACGGGAGCAGCCCTGGCCTGGCGCAGTCCCTCCCAGGGAGGTTGTTTATTTCCCGTTTCCCTCGAGCTTCTCAGGCTGATTTTAAAGGCATTGGATCATTTTTTTTCCTGCAGGGAAAACGACAGCGCCGTTGGGGAAAGGGGGAAAGTTCCGTCCAGGCTTTATTGCCCAGCCAGGGGTTAAATCCTCGAGGATGCTCTCAGACAGAAAGCAAAACCCCGAGCTCGTGGCTGGATCACAAGTTTTTATGTAAATGAAGCCCAGAGCAGGTCCAGGGAGCGGCGAGGGATGGCGAGGAGTTCCCGGGTTTATTATTCATGGAGAAATCCAGCGGCGGCAGCGCCGTGCCCGGGGCTGGGAGCAGCGCTCGCCGCGCTCCTGGCTCTGCCTCCAAACCGCACGGAGGAGCCGGGCCAGCCCCAGCCTGGGGGTCTTGCTCTGAGTATCAAAAATAAGGATTAAAAGAAGGGATTTCTGCAGGGATTTCAGTTTGAAATCTCCCTCTCCGTGCTGAGCTCCGCAGGGACGTTCTCAGCAAAAACAATCCCTGGAACAGGGGCGGGTGTTTGTCCTGGACAGCGCGGGTGACAGCCAAGTGACAATCGCCTTTCGCTCTCACCCAGGGACAATAAATCTGAGCTTTCGGGGGGTTTTCCTCCAGTAATTCCACCCGAATCAGGGCTGGATCCGCTCCCTGTGCCAGGAGCTCGGCTCTAGCCCGGGTTTTCCTTGACGGGAAGAGCCTTGGCCAGGAATTTCTCTCTCCCTGCTCCAGCTCCATCATTTCAAAGTTTATTCCCAAGGTTCCACTCCGCGTTGTCCCCCGGCCGCGCTCCCGCCTGCCAGCCCCAAGCGTCGGCGCTGCGGGACCAAATCCCAAATTCCAGCCCAAAACACACAGAGGGGGATGTGGGCAGGAAATAAAACCCATCCCAAAGAAATCCCCAGCCTGGGCAAAGCTGGGAATGCGTCCGAGCGGCTCCGGGATGGGGGGACAGAGCAACTTGATTTTCAGATTCCTGTGGAACCCAGGGCCGGGGGGTGGAGGGAGGATTTGGGATCCCGGTGGCCACCGAGCACAGGAATCTTTGTGTGTGTTCCCTGCGGCCGGCTCGGGCAGGGAGGAATCGCTGCTGTCGGGGCCGAATTCCCGCTGGAAGCAGCCGGGATGAGCCGGGAGCTGATCCCGGCGTAATTGGGACTTGTGGTTTTGTTTTCTCCGAGGGAATAATTGCCCGTCCTCCCTGATTGTTCCGAGAGGGCAGGGAAAGGGGATCGTGGAGGCAGCGCTGGGAACAAAGCTGGGCTGGGCTGGATCCTCGCAGGAAAAGGGGCTCAGCCACGCTGGGCTGGGTGCTCCTCGACAGGATTCCTGTTTTTTTTTTTAATAGAAATGCCAGTTAATTTGATTTATAATCCGGAATGTTAATGGAAGAGAATCATAAAGCTGCCAGCTCGGGGAGCTCGCCGAGCGCCGCGCGGCTCCTCTTTAATTAGCCCCGAGCTGCCGGACAATTCCGAGCCCTAAATCCCCCAAAATCCAACCCCGCTCTGTCCAGCACCCAACCCAAAGTTTTGCTTTCCGACGCTCAGAACAAAACCCTCCGCTGCGGCCGTTTGGGTTTTGGTTTTGTTTTCGGTTTTTTTTCCCGGTAATTTTATTTTTATTTTATTTTCTCCCCAGCACGGCGGCTGCCAGGAGCCAGCAGTGAGCAATGTTTGAAGGGGCAAAAGCGCTGGCTGTAAATGTGCACAATATTCCACATTATATACATGTCACTCCCGAGCACTGTTGGAACGAGGCAGTGTCAAATCTGGATGACAGATTGAGGTGAAAGCTGGGAAGGGAGAGCCTGCGAAGGAACAGCCCCGGCTGAGGCAGGCACCCTATAGAATTTATCCTGCAGGCTACGAGGAACCGGTTCCATCGCATGAAGCGGCGCGAGAGGGATAATTGTCACTAATTTGGGGCCGGGCAGCCGCCGGTCTCACAATGCCACCTAGTGCTGCGGGCGCGGGTCCCCAGAGCCCGGCCCGACCCCAAAACGAGACCCGGGTCCCCAGAGCCCAGCCCCGACCCCAAAACGGGACCCGGGTCCCCAGAGCCCTCCCCCGACCCCAAAACGGGGCCTGGCCCCGCTGCGCCTCCCTGGGGTTTTCAGTGTGAGTTTGGGGGTTTTTTTGCCTATCGGGAGCTGCTTTTGGGGCAGGCTCCGGCGGGGCAGCCGCGGTTCCAGGGGAGGGTCGCGCCCTGGGGTCGGACGGGGATTGCCGGGCTGGGAAGTTCCGGGGGGGATGAGGATGGCTCGGGGGCGCGGGGGGCTGCCCCCGCTGTGCGTGCAGGCGCGGCCCGGCAGGTTTATTTGGGGCTGGAAGGGAGGAATTCCCAGAGGAATGAGGAGAAGCAGGCCGCAGCCCCAGAGCTGCACAGGGCTGGGCAGCTGTCCTTTGTATTTCTAATTTTTTTTTTAATTGGCTTAAATGATCTGATTTCACAATTTATTGTTTTTTAAATTTGCTCCCACTCAGTGCTCGCAATTTTATGGTAAAACATCCAGGCCCCACAGAGCTGGAAAGCCAGGAATGAGCTCCCTTGGGAGATGGAGAAGCTCCTGTCCCTCCGAGGAGCACCATTAACACCCATCCCTGGGGCAGCAAATTCCAGAGGAATATTCCCGAAGTGACCCTGGGTGCAGGTGGGAGCCGGAATCTTGGACGTCCAGGACTTCCAGGGCCACCCATCTCCTTACTCCGGGGTGGATTTGGGGAGCAGAGCTCCCAGTCCAGCACTGAAACTCCAAGCTTTCAGTCAGTTTTTAAATTTCAGTTTCTAACAGAATTCCTGATACTCCAAAGCCTTGAGAACCTGGAAAATAACTTTGGATTTGTTTGGGGTTTTCAGTGTGAGTTTGGGGGTTTTTTTGCCTAAATCTGAAGCAAATATTCCATCAGAAATCCATCACTGATCTCGGGAAGGGTTTTACATCCCAACGCTTCTCCATATGGAGGGAACAGGGAAACTTATCTGGGGTTTTTTGGTGTTGTTTCCCTCTCCCTGCACATTTTGGGCCTGGGACACAAATCCGCGGGTGCTGCAGGATTTGGGGGGCAGAGCTGGGCAGCTTGGAGGCTTTTCCTGGGAAATCTGCCCGGCTTTTGTCAGAAAGAGCAACAAAAACCCAGCAGGTCCTTACAGCGCATTTCTATCCCACCCAGCTGGCATTTTCTGTTGGAAAAAATGATCCATTTAAAAAAAATAATAATTAAAAATCTGATGAGTCCTGTAAATACCAGCAGCTCCCGAGCTCCCTCGGAATTCCTGCCGCCCGTGCGTGTTCATGTGCTGCTGCTGAGCTCCAGCAGTGGAAATTGTGGGAATCATCCTCCCAGAAGGGAAGTGGCTGCACCCAGCCCCTCTCCTGGAGCTCTCCCGCAGGGCAGCGCCAGCCCAGTGCCTGGCACTGAGATTTCAAAGGATATTCCCAGCAGGAATGAATCCTGGGCTCTCTGAATCCATCCCAGGGTGTCTGGGGGTATCCAGAGATTTTTAGCTCGGAGGAGCTGGGAACAGCCGGGGGTTGTGTCGTTATTTTTGATTATTTTATGGAGAACTCCAGAGGCGCTGCTTCCTCGGAGAGGGGGAGCCTGGATCGAGGAAGGATCATCAAATCCCAGCCTGGTTTGGGGTGGGAAGGACAGGAAGGATCATCCCATCCCACCCCTGCCGCGGGCAGGGGCACCTCCCACTGTCCCAGGCTGCTCCAGCCCGGCTTTGGGCACTGCCAGGGATCCAGGGGCAGCCTCAGCTTTCCTGGGAAACCTGTGCCAGGGCCTGCCCGCCCTCCCAGGGAAGGATTCCTTCCCAATATCCCATCCATCCCTGCGAATTTACGGTTTGCTGCAGCTCCATGAATTTACTGATTTCTGTGGATCCATGATTTACTGATTCCTGGGGATTTGTGAATTTACTGATTCCTGCGGCTCTGTGAATTCGCCGATTCCTGCAGATCCATGAATTTACTGGTTCCTGGGATCTCTAGAGCCGAGTTTTCCGCCCTCATTCCCTCTCTGTGGCGGACACCAGCTGTCGATTGCCCTGTCCGCAGCCCCAGGGCGGCAGATCCAGGGAATTCTGCGTGCCCAGCGCTCGGAGAGCCGGATCTGTGATTCCTCCCTTTGGGATCAGAGCGATGCCCAGCCCTGGGTTCACAGGGCCAGGGTGTGCTGGGGAGGTCGCTGCGGGACTGGAGGGGCACTTCCCATGGAATGCTGCCCTTATCCCGGGAAATCTGCCCTTATCCCGGGATATCCGCCCTTATCCCGGGATATCCGCCGCTCTCCCGGGCACCCTGAGCTCACTTCCTGCTGTCCCTGTGCTTCCCACTCTCCTGCCATGCCCGGCAAACCCTTCCCTCTCGTGTCCTCTCTCTGTCCCACTCCGGGAGTTGTTCTTTCTCCCAGACTTTTTTCCACAGCAGTGTCCAGGGTCGGTAGGAGCCTTCACGGACCAATTCCGGTTGGATATTCCTTAGGTGCTGGCTGCTTTCCCCACCACATTTCCCTGCCGGGTTTAACCAGTTCCCGGGCACCTCCCTGAGCGCATCCTTGGGCTCGCGGGCAGCTGTGTCTCCAACAGCTCCCAGTTTCGGGGACTCATCTTCCCTCTGTGCCCTCCCAGTGTAGCTCCGGAGGTGTGATCCAGGTGGGATTTCGTGGAGTTCCCAGGGCAGGGAACATCTCCTGCCCAGCACTGCACGGGCATGGAGGCAAAAGCGTTATTTAACTTCCCCGAGCACCCCGCTCTTGCCCTGTAATGATATTCCTTGCTCGCCTCCGTTAATTCCCATAAAACCGACCCTGAAGGACAGCTCGGGCTGGAGGGAGGGAGCGGGGGCTGCGCCTGCAGCACCCAGCCCGCATTCCTGGAGCCGCAGCTCCATCTAGCCACGGCTCCGGGAACGCGCTGGGAGGCGGATGCGGCGTGTGGGATGTGGGATGCGGGGTATGGGATGTGGGATGTGGGATATGGGATACGGGATGCGGGATGCGGGATGTGGGATGCGGGGTATGGGATGCGGGATGCAGAATGTGGGATACGGGATGCGGGATATGGGATGCGGGATGTGGGATGAGGGATGCGGNCACCCCGCTCTTGCCCTGTAATGATATTCCTTGCTCGCCTCCGTTAATTCCCATAAAACCGACCCTGAAGGACAGCTCGGGCTGGAGGGAGGGAGCGGGGGCTGCGCCTGCAGCACCCAGCCCGCATTCCTGGAGCCGCAGCTCCATCTAGCCACGGCTCCGGGAACGCGCTGGGAAGCGGGATGTGGGGTATGGGATGCGGGGTATGGGATACGGGATGTGGGATGCGGGATGCTGGGTATGGGATATGGGATGTGGCATGCGGGATGTGGGATGTCGGATATTTGATGCGGGGTATGGAATGCGGGATGTGGGATGCAGGATGTAGAATGAGGGATGCAGGATGTGGGATGCGGGGTGCGGGATGCGGAATGTGGGATATGGGATGCAGGATATGGGATCGGAATACGGGATATGGGATGCAGGATGTGGGATGCGGGGTGCGGGATGCGGAATGTGGGATATGGGATGCAGGATATGGGATCGGAATACGGGATATGGGATGCAGGATGTGGGATGCGGGGTGCGGGATGCGGAATGTGGGATATGGGATGCAGGATATGGGATGTGGGATGCGGGATATGGGATGCGCGATGTGAGATATGGGATGCTGGGTGTGAGATGCGGGATATGGGATGTGAGATGTGGGGTATGGGATGCGGGATGTCGGATGCAGGATATGGGATATGGGATATGGATGTGGAGTATGGGATATGGGATGCTGGGTATGGGATGTGGGGTATGGGATGCGGGCTGTGTGTTACAGCCACGGCACCCCAGCGCATCCCCGCCTCCATCCCCCCTCCCTGCAGAGCTCATCGCCCGCTTCTCCCTGACTACAGATGTCTGTAACTCATCGAGATCCCCTTTTTTCGGGTTCTTTTCCAACTTTATCCCTGTTCTCTGGAGCACCACGCTCCGCTGCGTCGCAGGCTGGGATAGGGCCGAGCCGCTGGACTTTTCCCCTCCCAGTTCCACGGAATTTCAGAGGGATTTTCTCCCAGCCCGTGGGAAGAGGCGCTAAAAGCCTTTTTCCTCCCCATCCGAAGTGTCAAGGGCAGGGCCCAAGTCGCTGTCACCGATCGCCATCTCGTAGTGACATAATTAACGCCTGTAATTAACGCCAGGAGTGGATCCCTGCAGCTCTCAAAGTCACCTCTACCCCATTAAACACTGCATTTACTGGGTGCTGCTCCCGGGGAGGAGCGCACGGAGAGTCTGAGCCCTCGGAGCTCTGGGTGCGGCTCGGAACTCCTTCTCCCCCTCGGAATGAACACGGGAAGGCCGGCGCGCAATGATGGGATTCAGCCGGAGCAGCGGCTCATTATCCGCGCTCGGTACCGCTGGCACGGGCGGCTGATGGCAGCTGATTGCAGCGGGCTCGGCTCCCTCGTTAATTGCCGCTGATTAACGGAGTTTGATGGCACGGGAACCCTTTCTGCTGCTGGGTTTCGCTGTTTTCCAGCGGCTCCGGCTGCCAGGAACGCGGGGAAATGCCTCCCTCTAGTGCTGCCGCCCGGGTTCTGTCCGGAATTCGATATTCCGGCTCTGCCCACGCGCGGAGTTTGACTACGGCTGGTTTGGGGGGTGCTGCGGATGGGTTTGGGGATTTCCTGGAGGGGCTGCGACTCCTTTGGAGCGAAATCCTCGTCCTGAATGCCAAGGGCGGCGTGGGACGAGGGGATCTCGGAGAAAGCGGGATGGCAGCAGGGAGGGAACCGCTGTTCCGCGCCGGGTGATCGGAGTTACAGCCTCGAGGTTTCCCAAACTTCTCCGGGAGCCTCGGGCACCCAGCTGGGAGGAGCCACGGGGCTGGCCCAGAGCATCCCCGGGGCTCCTGGTTTCCCTGGAAGTTCCCCCTTCAGCCCCACCAGCCCCGGAGCAGCCTCCCCTCGGTGGGACACCGGGCTCGCCCGAGTTTTCCTCCAGTTCTGGATGGAACCAACCCCTAAAAACCCAGCGCGGCCCCTCCTCGTCACCCGGGGCTGGGTTTAACCCCCCCGAGGTGGTGCTGAGCAGCCCACGCCCGGAACTGCTCCCAAAGCTCTGGGATATCCATGGGAATGCCCTGATGCCGGCGGGAGTGGGGGGAAGCTGGGAAGGAGGTGCTCGTGGATGCAGAGTGATGGTTTCCCGCCGCTAATTCCCGAAGTTATTCCTCATACAGCGCGAGAAGCTTTGCTCTGGCAGCACTCTACTGAAGTGTCTCAAATGTGCATTTAATTTGGATTTAATAACACCATTTTTCCCTCGGAAAACTCCGTCAATTATTGAAAGCATTTCTTGAGGTTTAGCAATTATTTAAGAGGTACATTTACAGTAAAGTAATTAACGCAAATGGCATCGTGGTGGAAATGGTGTATTTCAAACAAATTTCAATATTTGTTCACCAGAGAAAATATTTTCTCCTGCTCTAATTTGATCATCTCCCAGGCATTGTCTGGAAAAGTTTTTGGTCTCGTTCAGCAACTTGCTGGGGAGTTTTGGGAGCCCTGGGGATGTGAGAACAGGGAATGCTCGCAGAGGGGGGACTGGCTCCAGCTGTATCCAGCCACTCTTGGGGGCTCTCCCTAAGCTGCTTGTTGGGTTTTCCTTAGAGAAAAAAAAAATCAGTTGCAGGAGAAAATCAGGGAATCCCAGACTGGTTTGGGTTGGAGGGACCTTAAATCTCAGCCCATCCCACCCCTGCCACGGGCAGGGGCACCTTTCCCTATCCCAGGCTGCTCCCAGCCCTGTCCAGCCCGGCCTTGGGCACTGCCAGGGATCCAGGGGCAGCCACAGCTGCTCTGGGAATTCCAGCCCAGCCAGGAATCCCTTCCCAATATCCCACCCATCCCTGCCCTCTGGCAGTGGGAAGCCATTCCCTGGCTCCTGTCCCTCCATCCCTTGTCCCCAGTCCCTCTCCAGCTCTCCTGGAGCCCCTTTGGGCCCTGCAAGGGGCTCTGAGCTCTCCCTGGAGCCTTCCCTTCTCCAGGTGAACATTCCCAGGTCTCCCAGAGGGGCTCCAGCCCTGGGAGCAGCTCCAGGGCTCCCCTGGGCTCTCTCCAGGTCCCGCTGTTGGATACCCCCGGGCTGGGGGCAGCTCTGCAGTTGGGGTCCCACAGGTGCCCACCCTCCACCCCCCGGGCCCCCTGTGCAGGGAGTTCATTCCCCCGGCCCAGCTCCTCCTTCCCTCACTCCCTCTCTGCTCCGTGATCCCATTTTCCCCCTGCTCAGGGGGGACATCCTCACATCTGTGATTAGCCCGGATATTCCTCACCGCTGCCCTGAGTGAGCCCCTCTCCTTTGTCCTTGCCATCCCCGCGTGTTCCCTCCCACGGCATCTTCTGCTCGTTTAGAAGGAACTTTTCAGCCAGAATTTAAATGGCTGCCCAAGAAACTGTCACCAAAACTGCCTCAAGCTGCATGGGTGGGGATGCTGAGTTCCCAGCTGGAGTTTTAAGGAATTTTAACCAGGCTGCAGCTGGAATGACTGAGGTCTGGAGTTCAGGTGTGTGCGTGGGACCAGCGGGTGAGGGAACTGGGCATTCCCTTTGGAATGAGGGCTGGGACGGCACAGGTGGCAGGAGCTGACTGGAAAGCACAAGGAATCTGTGCCCAGGGATTCCCGGGAGCCGGAGGATGAAGCAAACCTGGGATGAGGCCTGCAGGAGCCGCCTGGCAGAGGCCACCAAGGGTTCCCAGCCCGTGGGGATGGCGCTGGATGCAGGTAAGGGGACAGCACTGGGGCACGGGGCACCACCCATTCCCAGCCTGCTGGGAATCGCCTTCCCATGGCAAAGCTCTGGAATTGGCTTTGTCTGTGCTGGCAGCAATCCCAGGAGTGTTCCTGAGGGGGAATGTGGCTGGGACAGGCAGCAGGAGCACAAACCAGGCCCTGCTGAGCAGCACGGGGCTTGGCTCTGCTCTCGTGCCGTTTCCTGCACCTGGTTCATAGAGAAGCTCCTGGCTGGGGACATTCCTGCCTGGGAACGGAGGGATTTGCTCAGGGCAGCGGAAGAAACGCGAGCAGAGTTGGGACAAATTCCTTGTTCGAGGCTGTCTTGGTTTGAAAAGACAGGTGCCAGCTTAAGGAAGGCAGGGGCCTCCCTTGAAATGGAAAATGCAAACCCCCTCCCTCCGAATTACCAGAATTTTGAAATTAAGGAGCTCTCAGGCAAAAAAAAATGGGAACAGGAATAACAGTTCTTTACTAGGAAAATTGAAAAAAAAACCAAACAAATGCAAAAGTACAAACCAAAACAAACCACTGACAGAGTCAGAAATATACCCTGACACCCTGCTGTCACAGGGTGTTGGTAGCAGTCCAATTAAACGGTGGCTGCAGCCCTCCTGAATTGGCAGGTGTAATTTATTGAAGCAGTGATCTTGTAGAAAAGGTCTGGTCCTCCTCAGAAAGTCCAGTGGTGGTTGTGCAGCTCCTGTCCTCTGGAAATCCAGTGGGAAAGGCTCTGCCTCTGTTGCAAAACGCTCCATCTTTTATCCAGGTGGGACTGCCCGGCTCCTCCCCCTGGGCGGAGCATCTCACAGTGGGATGGAGAGTTATGAGATANTCAGGGCCAAGCATCAGCCACAGTGTTCACCCCGACCCCTGTCCCCAAGTGCCGCATCCACTATTCCCTGAACATTGCCAGGGATGGGGCTCCCCGCTGCCTTCCAATGCTTTGCAGCCCTTTCCATGAACATTTCCTGCCTCGTATCCACCCTAAATCCCCCAGGCACGACCTGAGGCCGTTATTCACCCAGGGCTGAGCGACTGCACTCACTGCACTCGGAGTCCCCAGAATCCCCCTGGCTTTCCCTGATTCACTCGAGGGATGTTCCGTGTGGATCGGAGCTGCCTCCGCGCCGATTCCCAGCTCCATTCCTGGGGTTCCGGCCCCGCTCCCGGCCCGGGAGCAGCCCCTGGCCCTGCTGCTGCCTCGCAGAGAGGTTTCCTTCAGGGCTTGTTTGCAGTATGGACTGTCAGACCTTTCTTTCCGCCCGGACCCTTGTGTCTCCCAGCGGGAATCCCCATGGGCTCGCCCGGGATGAGCTCCACAGGAAATTCCCGCGGGGAGCTTCCATTAAATTTGTCCCAGAGGAGGCTGTGGCTGTGCCCTCCCTGGAGCTGTCCCAGGCCAGGCCGGACGGTGACTCCAGGCTGTCCCCTCCCTGCATCCCACTGAGGGGAGCTCTAATCCCAGCCACGAGCCCTGAGCCTGGGAAGGGATTTTTTTTTATCCTCGTTATTTCTTGTGGCAGTAGGACGAGGGTCGATGGTCTGAAAGTGCCAGAGGGCAGGGATGGATGGGATGCTGGGAAGGGATTCCTGGCTGGGAGGGTGCGGAGGGGCTGGGCTGGAATTCCCAGAGCAGCTGTGGCTGCCCCTGGATCCCTGGAATGTCCAAGGCCGGGCTGGACGGGGCTGGGAGCAGCCTGGGATAGGGGAGGTGTCCCAGGGGTCGCACCGGCTAATTCCTAATGTCTCATCCCCCCCAAACCATTCTGTGCCCCACAATCGTTTCTGCACAGCTTTGGTGCTCGGACTTGTTCTGTTGGTCCTTGGGAGCCTCTGGGGTTACCTGGTACCAGAAATGGAATCGTTTGTGGGGTTTTTCCATCCGGGATTTCAATAATTCCCGAAACAAGGGACACCTCAGTGCCCCTCTCAGCACCGCGGGTGCCCCGTGACGGCAATTCTTGAAATCCTGGGGGCAGAAACAGCCCTGGATGTCTGCAATTCCAGCAGCCCACGACCTCCCAGAACAAATTCCAGCAGCCTGCAGCGTGATGGAGCCCCGGGAAGGTGTTTGGGGAAGGCTTTAGATAAGGGCTGGGGGAGGTAACAGCGGAAAGGTCAGGATGGGGACTGGCAGGGCACGGCGAGGGGTGGCAGAGCCGTGCCCGGGCTGGGGGCCAGCTCCGCGTCCTTGTGGGGTGACTCCCGGCCGCTGCCAGGGCTGGCACGGCTGGCACGGACCCTGTGGGATGGGAGATGGAGTTGGGAGCTCAGCAGCAAGCGGCAACCACAGAGCGACCCCGCGCGGGCTGTGCCGCCTGCAGGGCCCGCTGCGCGGAATTCCCACCCGGACCGGGGCCCCGGAGCTGCCCACAGCCACTTTCACAGAAAATATGTCGGGGTTTCTGCAGACACAGGGTCCTGAGGGGTCAGAGCAGGTTGGGAAGTGCCAAGCTAAATTGTCCCGGTGCTCCCAGGGCTTGGCACTGCCCGCAGCGCCCGGCTCCCCCGTTATCTCTGTGCCCGCCCTTATCAGCTGCTGGCTGTGGGCAGCACAGGCAGGGCCTGGCCCTTCCCAGGGGGCACATGGGCCTGGCAGGGCTTGGCCAGTGCCAGGGCACCCCTCCTGGCCTTTGGGCTTTGGCCGAAGGGGACAGGGGCTGAGAAAATGTCCTGTTCCTTGTGGGAATCTCCCGGATTTATCCAGCGCTTCCAGGGGCCTGTGCAGGCTGGATGTGGGGCTGGGGTCCTCCAGGGCTGGGTCAGGGGGGGCAACGGGGCTGGGAATTCCGTGCCAGCCCCAAGCCTTGGAAACCTGGTCCTGGTGGGGAATTCCTTGGCACAGAAAACATTTTTAATGGTTGTAGCTGGAAGTTAAATTTGTTCTGCTGGAACAACTTAAAAATGGCACATTCCTCCCTCGGGGTCTTCGCACGTCCTAAAATCGGGATATTTGTTCTACAGGGTCTCTCCAGGGAGAGCTCAGAGCCCCTGGCAGGGCCTGAAGGGGCTCCAGGAGAGCTGGAGAGAGGCTGGGGACAAGGGCTGGAGGGACAGGACCCAGGGAATGGCTTCCCAGTGCCAGAGGGCAGGGATGGGTGGGATATTGGGAAGGGATTCCTGGCTGGGCTGGAATTCCCAGAGCAGCTGTGGCTGCCCCTGGATCCCTGGGAGTGCCCAAGGCCAGGCTGGATGGGGCTGGGAGCAGCCTGGGACAGTGGAATGGGATGAGCTTTAAGGTCATTTCAAACGAAACCAATCTGTGACTCCAGATTCTCTAAAGAGCAGGAACGGTTTTTGTCCTCTGAAATTTAAATTTTAATTTTTGTTGACTCCAGCTGGACTTGGCCCCATCAAGGCCCTCTGCTCTCGCCAGGACCTGCCTGAGTGCTGGAAGCCACGTTTAACCCCAGGTAACCCCTTTCTTTTAGGGCTGCCTTCTAGTTCTGAATTTTCAGGTTTTATTTGAAATTCCAAAGCAATCGTGCTCTTCGCAGGAGGCGCAAAAACAAGCCCGGGGAATGTCACCCATTCCCTGGGCACCCTGCTGGCAGCCCAAGGTGGCAAAAAGCATCATCCCTGGAAGCGCCTCGTTCCCAAGGTGTGGTTTGGTTCCGGAGTCTCCGACTTATCCCACGGTAAAGGTTAATTTTTCCTTCGTTATTTGATGGAATTCCAGCAGGCTCCACGCCTCCTGCGTCTCCTGGCAGCTCCCTTATCGGGGCTGCTCCAGAGCAGTTCTGCGCTGATCTGTGGCCATCACATGCCTCGCTGCCGGGCTATTCCTGGATCCTTATCCATGGCCAGCAGCTCCCCGCTCCCGGGGCTGGGGTGGCAGCAGATGAGTGGCAGGGACGGGCACGGCGGAGGTGCCAATCAGGATCATCCCAAAGGCCTGGCGGGGGCTCCAGCAGGAGCTTTTGTCTTTGGGGCCGTTTCTTCCCCGTGGGATCTGTGTCCTGGTGTGGGAATAGCCACGGGATGAACCTCATCCATCAGCTGATGGACCTCAACCCCAGCTCCGCTCTCCCGACTCCTCTGGGACCTTCCAGTGCCTCTCCAAAGGAATTCTGTGGGGAATGGAGTCTTTGCCTCCTCTGCCCTCAGGCCCAGCCTCCATGGAAGGCTGCTCCAGCTCCCAGCCCCCCTTCCCTGGAGAACCCAGCCCCAGTTCCCTGGGGAACTCATCTCCCCTTCCCTGGAGAACCCAGCCCCAGTTCCCTGGGGAACTCATCTCCCCTTCCCTGGAGAACCCAGCCCCAGTTCCCTGGGGAACTCATCTCCCCTTCCCTGGAGAACCCAGCCCCAGTTCCCTGGGGAACTCATCTCCCCTTCCCTGGAGAACCCAGCCCCAGTTCCCTGGGGAACTCATCTCCCCTTCCCTGGAGAACCCAGCCCCAGTTCCCTGGGGAACTCATCTCCCCTTCCCTGGAGAACCCAGCCCCAGTTCCCTGGGGAACTCATCTCCCCTTCCCTGGAGAACCCAGCCCCAGTTCCCTGGGGAACCCAGCCCCCCTTCCCTGGGGAACCCATCTCCCCTTCCCTGGAGAACCCAGCCCCAGTTCCCCGGGGACCCCAGGGGTGCTGGGGGTGTCACAGTTCCCTCCCCTCTCCAAGGGGCTCCAGCCCCTTCACCCCAGAAGCAGGAGCTTCCCCTTGGAAGCCGCTCTGGTCTCAGAGGGTATTTTAAGGTGGATCCTTTGCTGGGAACCACTTTAATGTGTTGATTTTTAATAGGCAAACAGAAATCCCGGAGCGCAGTGCCCAGGTCACGGCACAATCCCATCCCAGCTTCCTTTTTCTGGGGCATGGCCCCATCCTGCTGGAATTCAGAGCAATCCTCGATAGAAAAACGGCAGGAGCTGGCTTCCCAAAGCCACCCGGCCCCGGGCAGAGCTTTGGGATGTGGAAGCTGGGCCGGGCCCATGGGTGGGGCTGGCCGGTCCTTTCCCAGGATCCGCAGCCATCCCTCTGCCTGCCAGGGGCAGGGGAGCAGAGCCAGCGGCTCAACCCAAAACCAACCAACCCCAAACCGCTGCGATTTGAGTCTATTTCTGCACTTGTGGTTGGCCAAATTTAGTTTTCCTGTAGTGGGGAATATTGATGGATTTCATCTGCCTGTGCCCAAAATAACCTCCCCAGTGTGCTGAACGTGGATTTTCTGAGTCGGTGGCTGGGGCAGGGATTTCACAGAGCCCCACGCTGGGGGCAGGAACCCAAAACTCACCCCAGTCCCACGGGCAGGGACACCTCCTGCTATCCCAGCTCACCCCAAACCCTCCAGCCCCGCCTGGGCCATCCACACCACCGGGGCCAGGAGCTGCTCCAGAAATCCCTTTGAATCCCAGGTTCTGTGGGAAGGACAAAAGGGAGGCAGCTCCAGCTCTATTTCTGTGCCACGAGGGTGGCAGATGGTGCTGCTTTTGTGCTTCCCACTCTCCCAGTGTTTAATTACAGCCCAGAAATAGCTGCTCCGTGGTCAGCTGCTCCTCCAGCACGCTGGGACAACGAGGAAGAACAAAACCAGCTTTTTTTCCCCCCTTTCCCTTCAGGAAAAAACCCCATTAGTGGCCACAGAGCCTTTTCAGAGAGGGCGGTGCTGCCACATTTATGTTTTACCCTGTTTTTCTCCAGCCACCTGAAGGATTTAGTGACCCTGCAAGGGCTGTTCCCTAACAGGAGTGTTCATTACACAGAAAAATTCCAGGTTTTCTGCCCCTGGAGGTGTCCAAGGCCGGGTTGGATGGGGCTGGGAGCACCCTGGGACAGTGGAAGGTGTCCCTGCCATGGCAGGGGTGGCACTGGGTGGGCTTTGGGTCCTTCCCACCCAAACCATTCCGTGATTGTGGTTTGATGAGCCAACAGCTGGGCCTGTGCATCCCACCTGAAAATAATCCCTGTGGGAAAGGAGAGCAGCTGGAAGCAAACCCACCCTTAAACACCTCCCTGCTGTGCCTTCACTCCGTGAAAAATGGGATCTCTCCCTCACTCCGTGAAAAACGGGATCCCTCCCTTCTTGCCTGGCCCTGTGAGGTCTCATCCCACCAAACCCAACACCGGCAGCTCGGCTCGGGGAGTGAGAGCTGCAGCCTGGAACCTGATTTTGAAGGGAACCCCTAACCGAGAGCTCCCACGTGCTCCCAGCCACGGGGAAATGGGGTTTTCCTCAGGGGAGGTGTGTCCCAAACCTCGGGACAGTGGGGAGAGAGGAGGGTGGGAGCAGATCCCAGGCTGGGAGCGGGCGGAGGGCGCTCAGCCCCCAACACCCCGGGCTTGGGTTCCGCTGCTCCTGCCTGGAACGCTTTGCCACGGGGAGGGAAAATCACCTTAATTAGGGAAATAACAGCCAAGCCCTTGCTTCGAGTGGGATCAGAGCCAGCTCCCCGCGTTTCTGAGCCGAGGGAGCTTCGCTGTTTCCTGGGAACGTCCCCTGGAGCGGGAATTGCGGCAGGGATGGTGGGCTTTGTGTGAGCGGGTTCGCCTGTGTCCCTTAAAGGATCCAAACCGGGAAGGAAAATGGTTTAACCGCAGTTTCTGGGCAGGTTGAGTTTGGTTTCTGTGTTTGGCTGCAGGCAGGGAGCGGATGTTTGCTGGTGGGAGAGGGGCAGGAGGCAGGGCACGGCCGGGAGCCCGCGGGCACTGCCCTGTGCTGCCCGAAATCAGGGGATCCCGGGGTGGTCTGGCTGGGAAGGGATCCTAAAACCCACCCAGTGCCTTGATGGGGCCAAGTCCAGTTGGAGTCAACAAAAATTTAAATTTAAATTTCAGAGGACAAAAACTGTTCCTGCTTTTTAGAGAATCTGGAATCACAGATTGGTTTTGTTTGAAGTGACCTTAAAGCCCATCCCATCCCACCCCTGCCATGGCAGGGACACCTCCCCCTGTCCCAGGCTGCTCCCAGCCCCGTCCAGCCTGGCCTTGGGCACTGCCAGGGATCCAGGGGCAGCCACAGCTGCTCTGGGAATTCCAGCCCAGCCCCTCCCCACCCTCCCAGCCAGGAATTCCTTCCCAGTATCCCACCTAACCCATCCCAGGATGGGGTGTAAGCTCATGGATCCTGCTCACAGCCCAGCAAAGCAAATTATTGCCCTCATTAGCTGATCAGCCCTAATCGATACTCCGCCTGTGGATATTGCCTGGAGATTAATGATGGGAATTTCCATCCCAAGCTGGAATCTGTGCCTGTAAATCACTGGGAGCACCTGGCTGCCTTTACGTTACTGACCCAGTTGTATAATTTGGTATTTTCCATAAATCTCTGGGATTTATTTGGTTTCCTCCCTTTGCTGTTTCTTTGCCATGGAGATTTTTTTAGCCTCCAGAATCTCGGAGCAGCTGGTGCTTGGCTGGCGTTGGGACCATCGTTTTCCATGTGGAGATAATTCCCTGCTCTTCCAGGAGAGGATCCACTCCGGCCCTGGGCTGCTGCAGAGGGAGGGGTTTATTGGAATATTGTCAGGAATCATAGGAATTACTCCCCAGGGAGGGAGAGACAAATAATCCAGTGTTACATGGAATGAAATCATGGAATGGTTGGGTGGGAAGGGACCTTAAAGCCCATCCCATCCCACCCCTGCCATGGGCAGGGACACCTCCTACTGTGCCAGGCTGCTCCAGCCTGGCCTTGGGCACTGCCAGGGATCCAGGGGCAGCCACAGCTGCTCTGGGAATTCCAGCCCAGCCAGGAATCCCTTCCCAATATCCCACCCATCCCTGCCCTCTGGCAGTGGAAGCCATTCCCTGGCTCCTGTCCCTCCATGCCTTGTCCCCAGTCCCTCTCCAGCTCTCCTGGAGCCCCTTCAGGCCCTGCAAGGGGCTCTGAGCTCTCCTTGGATCCTTCCCTTCTCCAGGTGAACATTCCCACCTCTCCCAGCCCGGCTCCCTGTGGGAGATGCTCCAATCCCCTCAGCAATGGCACGAATTTATTCCATGTGAATATGGAATTTTGCTGTTGTTCAGCAGAGCAATCTCTCCTTTGCTGGGATTTGATTGATTATTGCCTTTCCTTGGAGAAATCCTATTAATTGCCTCATTAGCATAATTAGGAATGCTGATTGGCGCCGTGTCCAGATTGGAAGGCCCAGCCCCAGCCTGTGCCCTGCTGCCTCTGCGGTGCCTCTGCCTGGCAGCATTCCAGGGCCGGGGTGTTTCTGCTGAAGGAAAACAGCCTGGATCTGGTTTTTCCCAGAAAAATGAGGCTTTGATTGCTCCCCCCGGAGCTGCTGAGCCGGGTTTAGCACCAGTTGATGTTTCGGGCCTGGCCGTGGCTCCCCGGCTCCGGCACCAGCGACGCCCCCAGCAAACGGCGCCGGGCTCCTCAGGGATGATCCCGCTCCTGGAACAGGCCCCGCGGACGGCAGGGAATGCTGTGCATTCCCCCAGCCAAGGAAAATGGGGTTTCTGTGCTTTCCGTGACCCTGCTGCTCATCAGAGGGAGTCAAGGCCAGAGCTGCTGGTGTTGTACTGGTGTTGTGCTGGTGTTGTACCGGTGCAGCCACAACCAGGCTGAAGAGGACACTTTAATATTTAAATTATGGATAATCACTTTGGATAGGATTTGGGAGAGCTTTGGGAGGGCTCCCCACCCCTGGCAGTGCCCCAGGCCAGGCTGGCCGGGGCTGGGAGCAGCCTGGGATGGTGGGAGGTATCCCTGGGGCTGGATTGGGATGAACTTTAAGGTCCTTTCCAACCCAACCCATCCTGAGGCTTTCGGATTCTGTGGAATGTGTCTGGCTGGATTTTCCACTGCTCATTTTAGATTTTGGTGGGACTGACCTCTAAATCCAGCTGGGGACTGAGAACAACACCTGGAACAATCTTTTTAGTCACATTTCGTCCTGAATTTCTTGAAATCTCAGGAAACATTGTAAGAGGAGGAAAAAATCCTCCACAGCAGTCGGTTTCCTTCCTCTGGAAAAGGATGCTGAGGTTGGAGAAACTGGAGTGAAGGAAATCCCAGGAATCTGGTGCCCTGGGGATTCATTCCCTTTGGAAAACTGGTCCTCCCTCGGCCTCTGAACTTGGGGAATCATCTCCCTGCTGGGATGGCACAGGGACTCCGTGGCGAGGTTGGAAGGGATCGCCTTGCACAGCTCCCCGGGGAAGCTGGACCCTGCAATTCCCAGTTTTTGGAAGGAAAGCCACTGGAATATTACGAGGCCACGCCCAGCGCGTCCTGGCAGGGGATGCTCCACACGGGAATTCCCTCTTCCACAGCCCTTGGAGCCACGGATTCCAGACAAGCTCCACGTAGGATGTTCCTCTTCCATGTTCCTCTTCCACAGCCCTTGGAGCCACGGATTCCAGACAAGCTCCACGTAGGATGTTCCTCTTCCATGTTCCTCTTCCACAGCCCTTGGAGCCACGGATTCCAGACAAGCCTTGGAGAGGTCCAAGGCTAACGGAGCAGTGAAATATGGGACGTGTCAGGAGTTTAATTAAAGAGAGAACGATTCCAGTCCCTCAGCTCATTTAAACCAGAGCTCAGGAGGGTCTTCTCTCATCACAGGTAATTATCCGAGCGTTCCCTGCTCACATTCCCAAGGAAGAGCGGAGTGTGCTCATCCATCACCCGGTTAATGCCGGGGTTTGTGATAAACAGGAACGAGGCGTTAGCAGGTGAAATGGGGTTGGGGTCTTCTCAGCTCCCTCAGCACAAGAGGAGCCTTCCCCAAACCTATCCAAAGGTGTTTCAAAGCGGAAATATTTTAAGATGTTGACTAATTAATAATAAAATTTAATTAAATAATTGGATAATTTAAATTAATTTCATTTAAATCGTTAAGTAATTGAATAATTACCTCCTCCCAGGGTAGAGGGGAAGAACAAACCCTTCCATGGCACAGATGAAAATCCAGCATCTCACTGAGGCTTCCCAAACCCTGAGTCCTGTCCCCATCCTCTCCAGGGGTCAGAGCCGGAGGCTTCGGAGGCTGAACCTCCTTGGGGGTGATGAATCTCCAGCCTCTGTGCCGCGAATCCTCAGGGAAGCTGCTGGAGAGGGAAAACTGGGCAGAGCACGGCTGCTGCTCCTGGCAAAGAGCACCAGGAAGCTGCGCCAGAGCCTCGGGGTTCAGCCACAGCGGAGCCCAGAGCGCTCCCGGAGGGCACAGCTCCTGCGCTGGCAGCTTGCACCAGACCAGCCTCGCTTCGGGTCCTCCTCCTCCCCGTTTGGGTGCAGAAAAACCCCAATTAAAGGTGCACAGAATGCCCAGTTAAAGGGGCAGAGAAAGCCAATTAATGTGGACAGAAAGCCCCATCAAAGGTGCACAGAAAGCCCAGTTAAAGGGGCAGAGAAAGCCNGCCCAATTAAAGGGGCCTAAAAAACCCCAATTAAAGCTGCACAGAAAGCCCAGTTAAAGGGGCAGAGAAAGCCAATTAATGTGGACAGAAAGCCCCATCAAAGGTGCACAGAAAGCCCCCTTGAAGTTGCCTTCAAGAGTGGCAGGAAGGTTCCCTTCCCTGCCTGTGGAAGGGGTGGAAGGAGATGGGCTTTAAGGTCCCTTCCAGCCCAGTCCAGTCTGGGATACAACCCCAAAAAGGGGCCTTAAACCCTGCAGCGGCATCCCGGGTGTGGGAGAGGTGGGAATGCAGCAGCAGGGCTGGGGTGGGCTGGGATCCCCAAGGTTCTCCCTCACCTCCTGCCCGCCCTGTGCCGGTGGCCAGCGGGACCCTCAGCCTCCCAACCCCTGCAGCTCTGGGATCTCCACCCCAGGCAGGGCTGTTCCAGGGGGGCTGCAGCTCTGGGAGAACCCCCCGGGACCCAGCACCCCGAGCCGGGTGAGCCCCTGCATCCCAACTCTGAACCTGCTGGGCTCCGGGGCTGATCTCGGCGGCTCCGGAGGAACAGGGATATATTTAGAGTGGGAATAATCTGCATTATGGATGAGGGAACACGTCACGCCAGCCCGACACGGAAAGGCACTTGCGGTGCTGCTCTCTGGCTTTCCTGAGGGAGCGGGACTTCGCTCCTTCCTCCGTGATTCATCCATATGCAAAGCCCCTCTGCGGAGGTAAAAACCTTTTCTGCTCATCCATAGATAATGAGGAAAGAGTTATAAATACCTAATGGCATTTAGATCTTTCACAAGTTCGTGCTTTGGCTCTTCCCAGGGCTGGAATTGGCTCCTGCCAGCCCTGTCCCAGCCCGTTTTCCCTGGAGAACGGGAGCTGCGCTCGGAGACACGGATGTATTCCATGAGTGAGCTGTGGGCTCTGAGGGATGGCTCAGAAGGTTGTTAAATTTGTCCATCCAGACTGAGGGGCTGGGAGGAGAGGGCTGATGGCTGAGCAGCCGAGTCACTCCGGAATATTTTATGGGGTGGAATGAAGTTACGGCCCGGCAGGAAACGGGCGTCGGGAGAACTGCAAACCCCTTCCCTGCCTGAATGCCAAGGTGGAGTTCATCAATCAGCTTCCCGCAAGAGGAGAGGCGTTTCAGGGCCTCTCTGAGACAGAGAAAAGCAGGAATGGCACCTCTGAGGTCGTTCCCAACCCAAACCGCTCCGGGACTCCCGGAGTCTGAGCGGTTGATCCCAAAGGGATGATTTGCTCTGGAACACTCAGAGTGCAGACATGTGCCCAGGCTGCTCATGCAGACCTTGACTCCAGGCTCCCCATGTCCCCAGGAGCCACATTCCACGACTCAGGAATCCCTGCGGGGACAGGGGACAGTCAAGGTCACCGTGCTGGGGCCTGGCCCTGCCCGCGATCACCCAGCAAACCCCCAAGCAGCTCTTTGCACCTCCTGGTGAGCTCGTTCTCCATCTCCTCGGGTGGAACCCGTGTGCCTGGCTCCTGGCACGAGCTCCAGCTGGGATGGGACTGCTTTGGGGACAGACGGAGAACAGGGCCAAGGAAAATCATTCGGGACAGAGCAAAACCCGCCTGGGGAAGGGGCAGCAGGGCTGCAGCAAGAGCACGGCCCCAAGCTGGTCCTGGGAGGCCGTGAAAGGGTTACAGCTCATCAGCTAATTAACTGAAGTACTAATTAGGAGCAGCCTGCCGGCCAGGCCCAGGTGGGAGCTGCCCTGGAAGGGGCGGTCTGGGATGGCCGGGATCCCTGCAGGAACTGTCCTTGCTGCTGGCGAGGGCTGTGGGTGGGTGTGGGATGTGGGGTGTGGGGATGTGGCAGTGGGGCTTTGGGGAGGGCTTGGGGTGGCTGGGCTTGGCTTGGCTGTGGTTTGGAGCTGGGTGGGGTGGCTCAGGGTGCTCCCTGGGCAGCCAGGCTGCTCCTGGGGCATGGCCCTGCCTCGGGAGGGCTGGACAGGAGAGCCCGGGCAGGGACTGGGGCTCTGCGGGTGCCTGGGGACAGTGAAGGTGCTGCAAACCTCAGATCTCTGCGGGGAGGTCGCTCCCGTGGTGGCAGGTGCTGTGCCAATGTCCTAAACCCCTCCTGGACCCCAGGATCTGCTCCTGGGACTCTCCCAACTTCGACAACTTCCATTAAATGGCCTTCTGCTCCCAGAAACAGCCCTGAGGGCTCGCTGGGGCTCGGAGGTGCTCAGGACACTGAATTCCATTCGGGAAGCGGTGTTGGAGCTGAGAACTTGGCTCGTCTGGCACTTGGCTGGGTGCTGAGGGGCAGACCCTGCTCAAAACCCCGTTAAAGGCGCTTGTGGAGTGGTTTGTGTCGTGCTGAGCATGACTGGAGCTCTTATGGCAGCTGAAGGTGCTCTGACCCCACACTGACCCTTCATCCGGAGGTTGGATGGGAGAGGGCGTGGGGTTGGACTAGTGGAGCTCCTGCAGTGCTGGGGAAAGGACTGGGATCAGCCTTGGAGGGTTTTTCAACCTTCAAGGCTCCATGAAATGTTTTTTTCTTGGTGTGTCCAAGTATCCAATGGTTTGGGTGGGAAAACTCATCTATTCCTCCTCCTGCCATGGCAGGGACACCTTCCCCTGTCCCAGGGTGCTCCCAGCCCTGTCCAGCCTGGCCTTGGGCACTGCCAGGGATCCAGGGGCAGCCACAGCTGCTCTGGGAATCTGTCCCAGGAGGTTTTCCCGGTGCCCTTCCCACCCTGGGGGCTGCAGGATCCGGTTTAGTGTCGTCAGCTCCTGCCTGGGTTTAAAGTGGTGCATCCACAGAAACCCCACGGAACCTTGGCTGGGCTTTCACCTCTTGCCTGGCTGGGATTTGTGCATCCTGAGCTCAGCTCTGCCCATTTCCCATCTCTCTGGATGGAATGTGCCTGTGCCAGGCTCCCTAGGTTGGGCTTGGGCTTGCAGCTGTTCTGGATAGAGAGGGAGAAGCAGGCAAAGGGCTGTGAAGGGGATGATTCCGAACCCCCGAGCACTTCCAGCCTCTGGGGCCTGATAAATGTGCCTGTCCCTCCACCTTCCCCAGCCTGTGCTGGCAAGCTGCTGAATCTTCACATGCCCAGCTCCTAAAACATGGCGAAATCTCATCCTTTCGCAGCACGGGGAACCATTCCAAGCCCAAACAGCTTCTCTGGAATATTTGCTGCGACTCCCAGGTGTAAGTGGGAGCCGTAATTAGCAGGCTGGTGTGAGAACCCAAACACTCCTCAGGCTGGAGGAGACTCAATCTGCTCAAGTAGATTCCGATCCCCTGGGATGCTCAGAGCTCCTGCGCTGCAGCTGCAGCTGGGTTTGCATCCCGAGCCGGGCTCTGGCTCGGTGGTTGCTTGGATTTGGATCCTCCTGGCCATCCCGGCCTGCAGGAGCTCTCCAGAGCAGCATCCCAGAGCTCCGGAGGGCCCCGATGGGTTCCTGCAGGCGTTCCCTGCTGTGCTGAGCCCGTCCTGCTCACCCTGGGCTCACCCGAAATGGATGCGGAGAGGGGAGCCGGGAGGGGGAGCAGGCTCTGATTGGAGGCTTCATTTCCATGGAACTGGAGTGCCCTGGAGTGGGAATGAAAGTCCTTTGGGCAGCGTGTGGGCTGGAAAACAAAGAGCAGAGCCCTCCTCCTCCATCTCCATGGAAATAAAGCTTTCCAGCCGCGTGCTTCACCGTTTAGGATTCCTGAGAGTCCCCGATGGGTTGGGGCTGTGGTTAATTTAACCCTGAAGGATTTAACCCGTTGGTGCTCCCAAGAGATCGGTGCACACCAGGAATGATTTTCCTGAACATCAAATGGGAGTTCGGGAGGGATTTTTCTGCTTCTGGAGCAGGATTCAGTCCCTGGGTTTTAAGGTGCCCTGACAAGAACAGAGAGTTTGGGTTTGGATAAAGAGGAAACTGGGAAGGAATTCCTGGCTGGGAGGGTGCTGAGGCGCTGGCACAGGGTGCCCAGAGCAGCTGTGGCTGCCCCTGGATCCCTGGCAGTGTCCCAGGCCAGGCTGGATGGGGCTTGGAGCACCCTGGGACAGTGGAAGGTGTCCCTGCCTGTGGCACTGGATGGGATTTAAGGTCCCTCCCATCCCAAACCATTTCCTATTTCCACTCTCTTCACCTCCACATCCCCTGGAAGCAGTGCCTGTAATGAGAATTCCCCCCCAGCGATTAACTCTGGGCAGGGAATGTTGGCTACAAACGCCGGGAGCCCCAGGCTGGCTCCGGGGTATTTTCCTGAGCCAGGCCAGATCCCAAAGTGCTGAGGAAGGCACAGGTGGCACCTGCAGGGCATCGGCACCCGGCTCGGGCTGGGCGTGCGGGGAGGGACGGCTTCGTTAGCAGCCGGGTAATTAAGGGGCTGTTGTGAGAGTAGCCCTTGGACCCCTCCTGGTGAACGAGCGGGAGCAAAAGGGATCGCTCCAAACGGGATCGCCCCAAACGGGTGGGAGCAAAGGGGATCGCCCCAAAGGGGATCGCCCCAAATGGGATCGCCCCAAACGGGATCACCCCAAACGGGATCGCCCCAAATGGGTGGGAGCAAAGGGGATCGCTCCAAACGGGTGGGAGCAAACAGGATCGCCCCAAATGGGATCGCCCCAAATGGGATCGCTCCAAAGGGGATTTCTCCAAACAGGATAGCCCCAAACGGGTGGGAGCAAAGGGGATTGCTCCAAACAGGATTGCTCCAAACAGGATCGCTCCATCCAGATGCAGCGATTTCAAGAGCTGGAGTTAATTGCAGTGCTGGCGTTAATTGCAGCGTGGATCCCTTTTGTAGGGAGCTCCACCACCACTGGGAGTATGCGGGGACTGAGGGATTCCCTGCAGCGATTTCCAGGAGCTGCCTCTGTGACCCGCAGCTGGAATGAGCCGTGCCCGTGCATGTTCCCTCCCCACGCCCGCGATGAGCCGTGGGTTGGTCACCCAGCCCGGGGTGCAATGCCGCTCCCACCGCTGCGTTGGCCGCTTTGTCACGCTTGCCCTCAGGAGAACGCTGGGTTGTGATGTCTCACGGGGCCCGGCGTGAAGGTCCCTTCCCACCCAAACCCTTCTGGGACTTCAGGAGCGCTTGGGGCCCGGAGCTGGGGCTGCACCAGCGCCAGGGAACCTCGGACCCCCAACCTGCCCCGCTGGGCCAAACCCTGCTGCAGAAACATCTCCCCGGGCTGGGCCAAAGCCCCAGTTCCATCCCCATCCCTCCCTCCTGCCCACCTCGCTCCCGGGTCCCTGAAGGTGGCACTGCCGTGGTTTGCAGGGAGTTGGGGACAAACCCAGCGGGGCTGGGGGGCTCCCGACAGCCTGGAGGGGCTGCAGAGGGCTCGGCTCAAACCCTGAGCTGGTCTTCACCCCGGGCAGAGCCACTTTGCCGTGGAAAAGTGCAGGTAATGGGTCCTGGAGAGGAAATGGGGTATTTTTCTGGATGTTTCGGGCTATTATCCTTTCAACGAAGAGCAGCCAGTCCCAGCTAATGAGCTGCAGCCCACAGCGTGTGCGAGATGAACTCTCCTACGTGGAGAGCTTTGGTTAATCTTGTAATTATCAAGCGAACAGAACGGCGCCTAACAGGCTGTAATTTCGTGGTCAGGCAGATAATTGCCATCCCTGCCTAAAGCAGGGGAAATCTGCCTCGGTGGGGGTCGGGTCTGGGTCCGGGGGCAGCGGGTTCTCCTCACCCCTGCTCCGCCCCGGCTGCCCGGGGGGTTTGGGGTGCCCGACCCTGGAGGGGCCGAGGGAGGGCTGGAGGTGGCAGCGCTGCAGGGCCACAAGGGCCCCCTGAGCTCCTCTGCTCCAGCCTGAGCCCCTTTCCCAGCTCCCTCAGGAATTCCCCGGCCCCTTCCCAGCTCCGTTCCCTGCCCTGGACTCCTCCAGCCCCTCAGGGTCTCCCTTGCCCTGAGGGGAAAATCAAGAAGTGGGAGAAAACGTGAGGGGAAAAGCAAGGGAGGGGAGTTTGGGGAGGGCTGTGCTGCAGAGCTTTTCCCTTCTGGATCCTCCTTTGCTCCAGGCTGAGCCCCTTTCCCAGCTCCCTCAGGAATTCCCCAGCCCCTTCCCAGCTCCCTCAGCTGGTATTTCTAATCCAGGTATTTCTATTTTGGGGGGAAAAAAATGCTTAGATTTAGCAGTCCCTAATAACACATTTCCCTGGAAGTTTTGACAACTGGAAATGGAAAACCACCAAAGGACTCTTCCAGAGCTGAGTCACTCGGGGCTGGGGCACAGGATGGGTGGGATGGTCCTGGAGGGGGCACAGGATGGGTGGGATGGCCCTGGAGGGGCACAGGATGGGTGGGATGGCCCTAGAGGGGGCACAGGGAGTGATGGCCCTGGAGGGGCACAGGATGGGTGTGATGGCCCTGGAGGGGGCACAGGATGGGTGTGATGGCCCTGGAGGGGGCACAGGGTGGGGGTGATGGTCCTGGAGTGGCACAGGATGGGTGGGATGGACCTCGAGGGGCACAGGGTGTGATGGCCCTGGAGGGGCACAGGATGGGTGGGATGGCCCTAGAGGGGGCACAGGGGGTGATGGCCCTGGAGGGGCACAGGGTGGGGGTGATGGTCCTGCAGGGCTTTTCCAGCCTCAGGGACTCTGGGATTTTGTGGTGCCAGCGCTGCTGGGTCCGAGAGCAGCAGTGGCCCAGCCTGGCTCTCCCAGCAGATCCCAGCCCTTCCGAGCTCTGCAGCTTTGCCTCCTCCTCCTTCCAAGCCAAATCTGAAATCCCTGCTGTTCAGGAGCTGCTGGAGTTGGATTTTTCATTGCTCTCTGTGCTTTGACCCAGCTGGTTTGGGTCTCATTAAGCAGCCGCTGCCTTTCCCCTTATTAACATTTGCTGCTGCTTATAAATAAGAAATGAGGTTCTAATAATAATCACTTTCTTTGCTTAATTAAGGCACTTTCATTTAACGACCGCTGAGTGTTTTTCTGCTTCCTGGTTTGTTTTTGAACACCTTGCCTTAATGATCCCGGGGTTTGAGGGATGGCCCTCAGGAGGAGGAACTTTCCTGGACAAATTAGGGACTCTCTGGGGACCGAGCCGTGAGTGGTGCCACAGGTGTGACCCAGGGCTCTGCCATTAATCACTTCCAGGTGTCTCCAGTGAGGTTGTCAGGGAATGTGCTGGAAGAGGCAGGCAATGAAATCGAGGTAGGTGATTACAGCAAATCCCGAGGGCAGCTCCTTTTTTCCTCGCCAGCAGCCTGGGAAAGGGCGGAGCGGGAATGAACGGATCCCCCCGAGGCGGGCAGGACCGGCCCCTCGGGCTGAGGGGTGTGAGCAGCGGAACGCTGGAGCCGTGCCAGGGTCTTGGACAGCCCTTCCCACATTATTTAATGCCATCCCCTCGAAAATGTTGCTTTAAAAACACAACGGCTCCAGATGCAGCGAGAACTCGGAGGTGACACTTGTACATCCCCCCATAAACAATGCAGGAACCAATGGCAGGAGGCAATGTCAGATAAATCGGGGTGTCAGAGATAAAACCTGCGAGGGAGCAGTTCTGTGGCTGGAAGAGGAGCAGGTGCATGGGGCAGTGTCAGCCCAAACTTTGGGGTTTGATCGTCTCCCTGCAGGAGCCGAGAGCTGCCTGGTGGGATGGAAAAGGGGGAAGGAGCAGGGATTTAAACTGGTTTCAGGGAGATTTTTCCAGTGAGGGAGGCGAGGCCCTGGCACAGGGTGCCCAGAGCAGCTGTGGCTGCCCCTGGATCCCTGGAATGCCCCAGGCCAGGCCGGACATTGGGGCTGGGAGCAGCCTGGGACAGTGGGAGGTGTTGGGGTTGGAATGGGATGGGATTTAAGGTCCCTTCGAGCCCAGACCAGGCTGGGATGTGCTGGGCTGTGCTGGGCTGCCCTGGGCTGCCCTTCACGGGAAGGGTTCGGGGAGTCATGGAAGAGTTCTGGTGTTTCCCTGTGATGGGAAGAACAGATCCCATCGCCCAGCAATTGTCCTGAGGCAAACCCTGACATTTTGCCTGACAAAGGCGGGTCACTGGGGCCTTGTTTGGCATCGCTGGCCATTTTTTGGAGAGCTCTAATCGCACCACTNGGCTGGGGAATTCCTGAGGGAGCCGGGAAAGGGGCTCAGCCTGGAGCAAAGGAGGATCCAGGAGGGAAAAGCTCTGCAGCACAGCCCTCCCCAAACTTCCCTCCCTTGCTTTTCCCCTCACGTTTTCTCCCACTTCTTGATTTTCCCCTCACGGCAAGGGAGACCCTGAGGGGCTGGAGGAGTCCAGGGCAGGGAACGGAGCTGGGAAGGGGCCGGGGAATTCCAGAGGGAGCTGGGAAAGGGGCTCAGCCTGGAGCAAAGGAGCTCAGGGGGCCCTTGTGGCTCTGCACAAGTCCCTGACAGGAGGGGGCAGCCGGGGGGGTCGGGCTCTGCTCGCAGGGAACAGGGACAGGAGGAGAGGGAACGGCCTCAGGCTGGGCCAGGGCAGGCTCAGGGTGGATATTGGGACAATTTCCTGCCCGTCCCACTGCAGGGTGTGAAGCTCCAGCGTTCCCACCTGGCTCCTGGTGGGATTTACGTGTGAAGGCCACGGAGCCTGGGAATGCTGAGCGCAAACACTCCCTGCCCTTTTCCAGAAGGTATCCGTGGGCTCCAGCTGATCCCGCAGGTGCCCGTCCCTGCCCGTGCCCACCTGCTCCGAGGTGCGCGGTTCGGCTAAAAAAAGCCCGTTAATTAAATGTTAATGAAACATTCCCGCCTGCGCCAGATGGAGCCGAGCTCCGCGGGCCGGGAGGGATTTGGGAACGCTGGGAGGGCCCTGGCTGGGCAGGGGGTGCCCGGGGATGGGGTGACGGCAGAGCCACCCCCTGTTGTGATGGTTAGATTATTGATATGTTTTTGATGGGTTTTGCACCAGGATTTGTGTTGTACTAGTCTGGGCTTGTCCCTCACACATGTAGATGTCGCAACCCCTGAAACCAAACACCTGTACTGGAACCCAGCCCCTTTACCCTATTGGTGGTGGGTTTTGCCCCCTCCCCTTCCTCCCTGGGGGGTCAAAAGGGGTTTTCAGGAGGTCCCCGCCCTCTTTGCCTCCAGGATCCGATGCATTAAAGAGCTAAGAACGTTATCCCGAGGAGAAGAGCGCCTTCTTTCTTTTACCCAGGTTCTCTTGTCACGTGTAGCTCCCGGGGGCCCTGAACTAGTCATAGGACCCCCGCGGACCCCACTGTGATAACCCCCCTGCTTGCAAGGGCCACTGGAAGGGGAAGGAGTGCGGGGCGCGGAGCCCCCGGCTGGGCTGGCTGATGGGATGGGCTGCCCAGGCGCTCCGGGATGCGGCACGGGAGCCGCAGGACCTGCCCGTTCCCGCTCCCAGGAGCGCCCGAGTGTCCTTTCCATCCAAGGTTGTTTCCATGGCAACCGGACGGGATCTCGGGGCCGGGAATGTCTCCGCTCCCTGCACCGGCGCTGGGAATTCTGCTCTGCTCCCTTCCCCACGGAAACAGGCAGAGCGGGCCAAGGGATGGGAATAACCCCGGAGCTCCAGAACTTTCCTCTCACGTGCCCTGGCCGCTGGCTGGCGAGAGGATTGCAGGAATTTCGGATGGAAAAGCTGCAGCCCCGTCCTGGGCTGATGGGCACTCACATGTTGGGTGTCTGCTGCACCTTGTCACGGGATTTCCTATGGAAGCTGGGCTGGGAGAGCTGGGAATGTTCCCCTGGAGAAGGGAAGGCTCCAGGGAGAGCTCAGAGCCCCTTGCAGGGCCTGAAGGGGCTCCAGGAGAGCTGGAGAGGGACTGGGGACAAGGGATGGAGGGACAGGAGACAGGGAATGGCTTCCACTGCCAGAGGGCAGGGATGGATGGGATATTGGGAAGGGATTCCTGGCTGTGAGGGTGGGGAGGGGCTGGCACAGGTTATTCCATGGATCCTCCATCCCTGGAAGTGTCCCAGGCCAGGCTGCTGGGGCTTGGAGCAGCCTGGGACAGTGGGAGGTGTTGGGGTTGGAACAGGATGGGATTTAAGGCCCTTTTCAACCCAAACCAGTCTGAGACTCCACACAACGTTTTTTTGGTGATATTTTATGATTTTTTGGGTAAATGCATTCCCACTGGTGGTCCCAGCCAGTGCTACTCTCCATCCCTGGGCTGTAATTCCAGTGGGTCCCGGGGGAGCCTTCTCTTCCAGCTGGATCCCATATTCCCTTTCCTCAGACTGTGCTGCTGAACCATCACCAGGAATTCCTTTGTCGAGGCGTGTTTGTGCATAAAACCATGGAAACCCCGATTTGGGATGCAGGGCCGGGACCCAGCCTGGACTTGGGATCCTCCTGAGCCCAGAAAACAGCAATCCCTGTCCTGAGGGACAGAGGGGCAGGAGGAGGGAGAGCTGGGACACGGGATAGAGGGGCAGCAGGAGGGAAGAGCTGGGATATGGGATAGGGGGGCAGGAGGAGGGAAAAGCGGGGGGGG
>WEIT01017740.1:44684-55165 GCA_013389985.1 Dryoscopus gambensis
AAGAGTGTTTAGAGATGTTTTCAGTGTATATCTGTTGAAACTAAGATAAAAACTAGATTGGTTTTTTCCCCTGAAAAATGCTGGGATGCCTCTTTTTTTTTGTTTTTCTTTCTTGCTATTTCTTCTTTCTTCTTCTCATTATTCTTTTAGTCAAAATTAATTTTAAGCTTTATTTTTTTTTATTATTATTATTATTATTATTATTATTATTATTATTATTATTATTAACCCCTCTCTGTAGCAGTCTGCAAATAGAACCACGCTGCCATTTGCTCCTCACGCAGCCAAGTGGAAATGTGACATTTGGATTTCAGGGAGCTCCATCCACCTCTGCAAACACATGCCCTGCCTGGCTCACCAGGATGCCTGGGAGCCACGAGAAAAGGAAAGGAACTTGGGAAGGCACAGGAAAAACAACAGCGGGGCTGCAGCGACGGGGAGTGGGATGGACTGTGACACACAGCCAGGAAAATTCCAGTTTATCCCACTTCATGCTGCAGCTGGTGGGATCAGTTTTGCCGCTGATCACAAGACAAAACTCTGTTTCCCACCTTATCTCCTGGGAGGAAAATACGGACCCAGGTTTTTAGCACTGGATGCTGCTCCCACTGCCCCGGAGGCCTCACACCTGCAGGAGCACAGCCGGAGCCATCCCACAGCCTCTTCCAGGACATATTTGATACTTCCCAGAGTATTTTCACCCAGGCTCCAGCTGCTCTTGTTTACTAAGTGGAGTGGAAGCAATCCCGTTCCTAAAGGGTTTAGGAAAAACCCACAATTCTGAGGAAAATGGCAATTTGAGTGAGTTCTTCTTCCACCTCAGGAGAAGCTCAGGAGCAGCTTCACCAGCACATCCCAGAGCTTCCCCTTCTGTCCCTCAGCCCTGACCCCCACTGGGACCTCCTTAGGGACTGAACGTGGGATTCCACATCTGCATCCATATCTGAATCTGCATCTGCATCCCCACCCACATCTGCATCTGTATTCACATCCCCACCCACATCTACATCTGTATCCACATCTGAATCCGTATCCACATCTGCATCTGTATTCACATCCCCCCCACATCTGCATCCGTATCCACATCTGAATCCATTCATCTGCATCTGTATTCTCATCCCCATCCATATCCACATCCCCATCCCCATCCACATCCCAATCCCCATCCCCATCTGCATCCGCATCCACATCCTCATCCTCTTCTGCATCCACATTCCCAGCCCCATCCAAATTCACATCCACACCCCTGTCAGCATCTGCATTCCAAAGCCCATCCACATTCCCAGCTGCATTCCCACCCCTTTCTGCATCCCCATTCCCATCCCAGGCAATCCCATGGCAATGCTGGGAGCTGTTCCCAAGGTCTATTCCCATCTCCTGCTCCATGGCCCTGCCTCTTCCAGCAGGCTTTCCAAGGAGGAATTTTATACCCACTATTACCATGGAAAAATGTATCAGCTGAATCTCGGGAAAATCAGCCACAGATTCCGTCCCATTCCCACATCAGCTCACTGGAGGGATAAATATTTGCAGGAATATCATTTGTCTTTCAAATGCATTTATCTCCTTCCCCAGCAAACCCGAGGGCACAAATTATTTAAGAGCCTCCCAGGATGAAGAGCAGAGGCCAATATTCCCAACATTCTTGGGAATGCATGTCAGCCGCCAGACGGTGCTCAGAGGTGCTGCCATGGCCAGGACAAGAAATCAATTCCCAGCTTTTCTTCCAGCTCTGCTGTGTTTCCCAGCTTTTCCTTTGTGTTCCATCCCTCAGCACAGCCTCAGCCCCAGCTCCGAGCTCACACTGTTGTTCTGCCATTCCAGGCTTGTATTCCAGCAACAACAGAACCCCAGGATGGTTTGGGTGGGAAGGGACCTTAAATCCCATCCCAATCCACCCCTGCCATGGCAGGGACACCTCCCACTGCCCCAGGCTGCTCCAAGCCCCGTCCAGCCTGGCCTTGGGCACTGCCAGGGATCCAGGGGCAGCCACAGCTGCTCTGGGAATTCCAGCCCAGCCCATCCTCATCCTCCCTTCCCAATATCCCACCCATCCCTGCCCTCTGGCAGTGGGAAGCCATTCCCTGGGTCCTGTCCCTCCATCCCTTGTCCCCAGTCCCTCTCCAGCTCTCCTGGAGCCCCTTCAGGCCCTGCAAGGGGCTCGGAGCTCTCCCTGGATCCTTCCCTTCCCCAGGTGGACATTCCCAGCTCTCCTAGCCCGAGGGGCTCCAGCCTACACCAGGACGTTTGTCCCCAGCGCACCTCCTAGAAAGCACCAAGCCCCAAATCCATGAGTATTTCCATGTTTTCCCACAGAAGGACCAGGATCAGCTGCACCCCGCCTCTGCCAGCCCTTCTGATAACTACCCCAGGATTACTTTCCACGCATTTCGCTTGTGGATATCGCTCCTCGCTCCCAGTTTTCTGTTCCTGCTGTTGGCATGGAAGGGTTTTCATCTTTTGAGCTTTTTCCCCCTCACGAGCTCCCCCTCAGCGGGGCCCGCGGCCCGCGCTGCCTCTGCCGCCTCCGCCCCGATCACGGGCCTGCTCCCATCTTCCCGAGTTCCCCACGTGATTAATATTCATTTGCAGGATAAACTCCCAGCTCCGGCTTGGAAGCAAACAGGCTGCCTGCAGTGGAATTATTTATTATGGAATTAAGCAGCCGTTTGTCAAAGGAAAAGGCTCCGGAGCGTTTTGTTCCCCGCTCCCAGCTCAGCCTCCCTCGGGCTCCGCGAGCTGGGAGCCAGCAAAGCTCTGCCTGCGCATGAATCCCGCCTGAACAGGTACAACAACCACAGGCTCCCGAAGAAAACCCCAAAATATCCACTAAAACCCCCCTCCACCGCTTCAAAAACCGGGAATGCTTTTTTTGCACGTGGGGAACCCAGAGGAGCTGTGGCTGCCCCATCCCTGGAAGTGTCCAAGGCCACTTGGATGGGGCTTGGAGCAGCCCGGGATAGTGGAAGGTGTCCCAGCCATCCAGTTAAGGCTGATCCCTAATTTCCCTTCCAATCCAAGCCATTCCATGATTCCGTGATTCTCGCTGTCAGAACAGCTCAGAGCTGCATCCCCGCATTAATGAGGGGGCAGATGGAGGCCAAGAAAAAAAAAAAAAATCCGTAAATAAATGCTTTGACTAATTCCACCCTCTAATAATCCTCCAATTACTTCCAAATTTCCAAAGGACCCAGATGGAGCCGGCTGTTTCCTAGAGCTCGTCATAAATTGCCTTGAAAAGGATCCCAGCCCTGCCGTTCCTTATCCCATCTGATTCCCGAGGCTGGCTGCTGCCTGGGAAATCGCGGCTCATTAATCAGCTTTTAACAGCCCCCGCTGCCCTGGAGAGGCCTCAGAAGCAGCTCCAAAGGTTCTGTGGCTCTTTTCCCTCTCCAAAGTGATGCCAGAAGTTTCACTTCCAGCCGCTGGAACGCAGCTCGTTGGCCGAGGGCGGGACACGGGGAGCCCAGGGGTCCTTCCCAACGTGGAAAAGTTCATCCGAATCCGTGGGGAAAGCGGGAATTAATCGGGAATTACGGACTCAGCAGCACATGGTCCCAAAGGGCACAAAAAGGGCAACTCCGTGCCCTGGGGTTGGGAGGAAGAGGAATCTCCAGCAGGAATTCCGGGCCAAAATGCACAAATCTCCTTCTTTTTGTCAGGTTTTGAACTTTTTTCTTAGGAAGGGCTCCTGCCCTGCAGGTTAAAGCCCCCGGAGCTGAGCCAGGGGCTCCTCCCTGTGCATTCTGGGGGGGTTGATCTGCCTTAAACCTGCAACTTCCCTGGAAAACCTCCAAATTACCTGTTAAAGGTGAATCACACAGCGATGATCGATGAATTGCTAATAACTGAGCTAATTCGGAACTGCAGTTTAAGGCCCACGAGGAGAAGAGTAAAGCCTGATTAGGGCTTGATATAAAAACACACAACGCTCACCCCCTGCTCTTGTAGGGCCGAGGGAGGATTTGCTGCTGCGGGGAAAAGAATTCCCACAGCAACCTCTCCTCTGCCCGGACTGCAGAGGAAGTAATGGAATCCTGGAATGGTTTGGGTTGGAAGGGAAGTTAAGGATCATCCCACCCCACCCCTCCAGGGGCAGGGACACCTTCCACCATCCCAGGTTGCTCCAAGCCCTGTCCAGCCTGGCCTGGGACACTGCCAGGGAGGCAGCAGCCACAGCTTCACTCCAAAACCAGGGCCAGCAGCTGGTTTATCCCATTTACCTCAGGAAGAGCGGGATACCCTGACGTTCCCATCTGGAACGGTGACCGACGGCCGAGATCTGCCATCAGCCCCAACAATGGGGACACGAAGGGGGCTCAGCCCCCAAACCAGGAGGGTTTCAGCCCTTCCTCTCCCCCTCCACTGCCACACTGCTTTTCCATGGAAGTTCAGCTGCCAGACTGGGAAATGCACAGCCCGCCGGGAGGGCTCCTCCGCAGACAGAGCGTGGGGCTGCGGCTCCACCACCTCCATCTCCCGGGGAGGGAGAGCAGCTATTTCTGGCATCAGCATTTCCCAGCACCACCCCAAGGCTGCTCCTTGATTAAAGTGGCGATGGCTTCAAGTGCTCCAGAACGTTCTGGCAATCCACGGCCAGGGAGCTGGGAAAGGTCACCTGGGGAAGGGAAGGATCCAGGGAGAGCTCAGAGCCCCTGGCAGGGCTTGAAGGGGCTCCAGGAGAGCTGGAGAGGGACTGGGGACAAGGGCTGGAGGGACAGGACCCAGGGAATGGCTTCCCACTGCCAGAGGGCAGGGCTGGATGGGATATTGGGAAGGGATTCCTGGCTGGGAGGGTGGGGAGGGGCAATTTTTCCATAAAAACCCATTTTGGTTAAAGAGAAAAAAAATACAGCATTCCCTGAAATGTGAGACACAAAATGTGTCCTAAGGGCACCCACCATAAAAAAGCCCTTTATGAATCCATGAAAATACCACAGAATCCCAGAATTATTTGGGTTGGAAGGGACATTAAAGATCATCTCATTCCAACCCACGGGCAGGGGTGTCCCTCCCACTGTCCCAGGCTGCTCCAAGCCCCACCTTGGACACTTTCAGGGATCCAGGGGCATTAATTCCCCATTAATTTCAACCCCTGGGAATTCCAACGCACAGCGATTTACCATGTCAAGTCTGTGTGCAAAAAGGAGCCAAGATGATTTCTAAGATCCCCTCCAACCCAACCATTCCACGATCCCACGCTCCCATGGCTCCAGGATCGCTCCTGTCAGTCAGACACCAGTTTTACCCCAAACACTTTAGTTCTGCTCACCCCGAGGAGCAATCCCTGGCTCTGCTCCTCCGCCCAGACCCGTTGTTTATCTGCACCCCAAAAATACCTCCTGCTTCATTCCCACTGCTCTCCCAGAGCATTCCTGACATTTAAACACATCCGTGACACCAAAGGTATTTTCCTTATCAGCCAGGCCTCCTCCAGGGGCACTTTTCAATCCCTCACACCCCCGATTTCCCTGGCACCCTCAGCACCTCATCCGGGTGTTTGCCAGGACCGTCCTTAGCCCAAATCAGGGCAGGTTTCCAAAATCCCATGGAAGCAGCACAGGAAAGCACATCCTGCTCCTGCTCCCACATCCAGGGACGCGACAGGCTGCTGGCAGGTGAGGAACCTCCCTTTTTTGTATCAAAAAAAGGGAAAAATGAAAGTTTGGCAGCCTCCAGGGCTGCCCTGCCTGGCCTGGAGCAGGGTTTTCCATCCTTTTGGAAAGGCAGAGGCAGGAGCAGTTGTCTGGACCGGCCCCTCCGGCACACGTTCCATGCAATGATTAATCCTGGCTGCGAATCTGCCCTGCTATTTTTATCCTCTCCTGGTTTCTTCAATCCCAACCCCAGGCTCCGCTCTGCTCCTTTCCCTACGGCCGGAATGCGTCAGGGCCGATCCCAGCCCCTCCAGCTCCTTCCTTGGAGCAGGTTCCTTTATTCCCAGAGCCATCTGCCACATTCCCAGGCTGGCATCACTCCCCTGCCAGCCGGCCGGGATTGAGCCAGCAGCACCAGGAGGGAGGGATTTCATTCCCTGCTCCATGCAGCTCCCTGCTCGGCTGCACCGGGAAGGGCAGGGGGAAGGGGATGGAGGGAGGAGGGATGGGCATGGGAGAGGCAATGCATCCCCTCTCCAAGGAGGGGGATATTCCCAGGGAGCTGGGGACATGGATAAAATGGGGTCTGGACACAGACTGGAACCACCCGTCCGTGCCCAGGAAAAACACAGAGGATGCTCTCCAGAGCTCCCATCAGCCTCAAGTATTCCCAGATTTTTCCTGACAGCACAGCCCTATGAAAACATTCCTGATGCTAAACACAGAATCCCAGACTGGTTTGGGTTGGATAAGAAATTAAGGATCATCCCAATCCACCCCTGCCATGGCAGGGACACCTCCCACTGTCCCAGGCTGCTCCCAGCCCCCGTGTCCAGCCTGACCTTGGGCACTGCCAGGGATCCAGGGGCAGCCACAGCTGCTCTGGGAACCTGTGCCAGGAAAAATCTCCTTCATGGAAAGAAGTCTGGCAGTCCCCATCCCCGGAGGGATTCCAAAGCCCTGGATGTGGGGACATGGGGCAGCAGAGGCCTGGGCAGTGCTGGGAATGGCTGGACTCCACGGGCTCAGAGGGATTGTCCAACCTGAAAAACGAGCCCGTTCTGCTTTCCACGGAGCGTGGGCTCCAAAGTGCAGCTGGAAATGTGGGGATTCATCCGTGGCTCAGTGTTGGGAAGGGTGGGGGAGAGCCCCAGGGAGAAAGGAATGTTGTGTTACAGCCCAGGAGATCGGTGCAGCTCAGAGGTGCCTCAGAGCAACACCTGAGGGAAGTGTGGGGACCGGCGAGAAAAGGGAAAAAATGAAAGATCTCTGCAGGAATCGCTGCTCTCCAAACGAGAACCTCTCCCCTGCGAGGCTGAGCCCGGCCCTTCCCTCCCCTCTCGCAGCCGCTCCTCCAGCAGCTCCCGCTCCTCCCAACTCCCACCCGGCCATATGGGCTCGGCACCAAAATAGAGCTCTCCTCTGCGGGGCTCGGCAGCCCCACCAGCGCCCGAGGGAGCCACAGACGCCTTCCCGGCACGGAAAATCCAGCTCCCTTCAGGTGGAAAGGGAAATTCATCGGGGCGGGCAGCGGGGCCACGCGGGCAGAGCGTTCCCGGGCTCCGGGGTCTGGGGATGTTCCCTCAGCGCTGCCACAGGGAGACCTGCTCCATCCCAGCACCCCTGCCCGCCCACCCTAGGGAAAAGGCTCTCGGGATGGTTGGGAGACTGATTTAAATAGAACAGGAACTCAGCAGCCACCTCTGAGCTCAAAGTAATCGGTACCACGGGCAGGGTGATCCAGAGGGGGATGATCTGCCTCTGACTGCCCAGAGAAGCTGTGGATTCCCCCGGATCCCTGGCAGTGTCCAAGGTTGGACGGGGCTTGGAGCACCCTGGGATGGGTGAAGGTGTCCCTGTCCATGGCAGGGGTGGGATAGGATGGGCTTTAAGGTCCCTTTCCACCCAACCCATCTGGGGTTCCATGATTTTACAGACGGCAGCACGGAGCCGTTTGGGAATAACCTCTTGGGGTTTAGTGCTGCTGGTTTAACACAGGGATTGATCTGCTGAGTGCCTTTAAAACATTAAACATTTTGAGGCCATCGGTTCATCCCCACAACCGCTTCCAACAAAGCTGCTCCGTGATTCCTGCTCCTCACCTGCAGCCCCAGCCTGAATTCAAGGAGAGACCCCCCCAAACTGATCATGAGAGAGTGAAACAGCTGGAGCTGTGCCAGAGGGGTTGGGATGGAGATCAGGGAAAGGTTCTTCCCCCAGAGGGTGCTGGCACTGCCCAGGCTCCCCAGGGAATGGGCACGGCCCCGAGGCTGCCAGAGCTCCAGGGGCGTTGGGACAGCACTGCCAGGGATGCCCAGGGTGGGGTTGTTGGGGGGTCTGTGCAGGGAAGGAGCTGGATCCATGATCCTGTGGGTCCCTTCCAGCTCTGCTATTCCCTGATTCTTTGCAAACCTCATTCACCATCCCCTCGTGGCACCCCAATATTTGAAATTCCCGGAGAACACGGACTGCACTCACGTGTTGCCAGGGGTATCCCAGGGCTGGATCCAGGGGATGACCCCACACAGAGGGGACATGGGGGCCAGCGACCTCCTGCTGCGGGACAGGAGCTGCCCCAGGAGCCCTTGGAAAAGGGCACCTCCGACCCCAGGCAGCCCTGACAACCCCAAACCCCCTGCTCTGAGGGATCGTTCTGCTCCTCCGTGCCCCCGACAGCTGCTGAGGCTGGGCTCCAGCAGCGTTCCCAGCTCCTCACCGGCATCTGTCGGGCACTGGGAACATCCCAGCTCCCATCCCCACCTCTCCCATCCCCACAGCCCCTGGGACGCGTCTCAGATCCCCGCACAGCTCGGACCCCCAGGCCTTGAACCGAACACAGCTTGTGCCACGGCGGGAGGGGCCGGCAAACGCTCCCTGCCGGACATCGGGAGCACATCATTCCCGGGAAGGAGAGGGTCGGGGCTGCCAGCACGGTGGGAACGGCTGCAAGGCTGGATGTGGGGCTGGAAAAGGCTCTTCGGGAATCCACGCACACCATGCTGGGCCACAGATATATAAATATATATCGATATTCACAAATAGCATGGAGTGACAGACTCCCAGAGCGGTGTGGGTTGGGAAGGACATTAAATCCCGCCCCATCCCACCCCTGCCACGGGCAGGGACGCCTCCCACTATCCCAGGTTGTTCCAGCCTGGCCTGGAACACTCGCAGGGATGGGGCAGGCAGGATGGGGCAGTCTCCCCTTCCCACGCAGGGAGCAGAGAGCTCAGTGCAACCTCACCAACCTGGAAAACCTTTTCCCCCAAGGAAAAACTTCCCAGACAGCATCTCCACAGCCTCAGCAATTCCATGCTGGATTTTCCCCCCCGGGTGACATTTTCCCGATGTCCCAAGGTGACCCAGGTGCATCACCAGGTGCTCAACACCTCCGAGCTGCTCCTGCATCCGCAGCATCCTCAAACCTCTCCCGGGGGAAAACGAACACCCCAAAACACCTGGGATAAACATCCCCAAATCCCCCAGGCCCGGCATTTCCTGGAGCAGAGGCAGATACAGCTCACAGTTCTTGGATGCTGCTCCCTCCCCGTGGCTCCCACCGCGGTTTAGAGCCGAGGGTGGCACAGAGGGAAATCATTTCCTGCAGCGTGGGCAGGAGGGAGGGAGGGAGGGAGGGACGCGATCCCGATCCCGATCCCGAGGGCAGGGAAGGTTAATTAGGCCCCACATCCCTGGGGATGTGATGTCATCCAGCAGGCTCGTTATTCCCAGGAGGATAAATCCGCCACAGCCCAGCCGGAGCTGCACAAATACCCACATGCCTGCGAGGGTTTCTAATTTTACATCCCAGCCTCACTGCCATCCCAGCGTGCCGGCTGAGCTCTCCCCAGGCTGGCTTCAAAGCCTCCGAGTCTGGAGCATTTTTGCCATTTTAGGGAGAACAATGCCTTTTTTTTTGCCCCCCTGAAGGTTTCAGGAGTGGCTCGGTATTTGTGACACTGGGAATTCCGGCTGCTGCTCTTTGCCCAAATGTCAGGGCACTGCTTTGCTTCCAGGAAAAGAAATCCTGGTGGCATACAGAGCTGCTTCCACAGCTTCACAGGATCCCAGCCTGGTTTGGGATCGAAGGGACCTTAAATCCCATCCCCCCCCTGCCAAGGGCAGGGACATCTCCCACTATTCCAGGGTGCTCCAGCCTGGCCTTGGGCACTTCCAGGGATCCAGGGGCAGCCACAGCTTCTCTGGGAATTCCATTCCAGGGCCTGCCCACCATCCCAGCCAGGAATTCCTTCCCAATATCCCATCCATCCCTGCCCTCTGGCAGTGGGGAGCCATTTCCTGTGTCCTGGCACTTTTTGTCCAAAGGGGCTCTCCTGGAGCCCTTTCCCATCCCTGGAAGTGTCCAAGGCCAGGCTGGACAGGGCTTGGAGCACCCTGGGACAGTGGAAGGCGTCAGGGATGGACTGGAATGGGCTCTAAGGTCCCTTCCCACCCAACCCATCCTGAAATTCTGTGATTTACCTTCCTAAAACTTCCCGGCTAGGAGCCAGCGCTGCTCATTTCCCCCCTTTTTTTCCCAAGCCCCATGTCATTCCCACGTGCCCAGTTTGGGATGAACAGGGAGGAGGCTCCAAAGCAGGACGCCACGGCCACCGCGCAGCATCATCCCAGCCCTCCCGCACCCTGGGGGCATTCCCAAGGGAATTCCCTTTGCAGCAGCAGAGTCCCCCAGATCGGCTGCTCCAAAGCACCCCCAGCCCGGCCCCACCTCGGGCAGCGCAGCCGCTGGGAACGGCGCATCCCGCTGGGAATGGCGCATCCCGCTGGGAACGGCGCATCCTGCTGGGAACGGCGCATCCCGCTGGGAATGGCGCATCCCGCTGGAATAGTGCATCCCGCTGGGAACGGCGCATCCCGCTGGAA
>WEIT01017740.1:55635-66690 GCA_013389985.1 Dryoscopus gambensis
AATGGTGTGTCCCGCTGGAACGGCGCATCCCACTCCCTGGCACTCCGTAATTGCCTTGTTTGTGTTTGCGGGGCTCTCGGGCTGATCTGCTCAGCGCTAATGAGCCATTAACTCCCAATTAGGCGCTCTCCGAGCACGGCTCTGATTCCGGGGAGCTCTGCTGATGAATTAATTACCAGGTGAGCCCGGCTGCTGCTCGGAGCAGGCCTTCCCTGAACATTGGCATTCCCTGAACACTGCTCCTGGAGACGCGTTCCTCCAGGAATACTGACACACCGCCATGAGATCCCAGCATGGGCTGGGATCCTAAATCCTGTCCCAATTCCCCCCTGCCATGGGCAGGGACACCTCCCACTAACCCAGGCTGCTCCAACCTGGCCTTGGATACTTCCAGGGATCCACAGACAGCCACAGCTTCTCCGGGAATTCTATTCCAGGGCCTCAGAACGCTCACAGCCAGGAATTCCTTCCCAATATCCCATCTACAGCGGAAAGCTGGGATGCTTTCACAGGCATCATAGATCAAGCCACAACTCCGGGCTTGTTTTCCATGCAGCTTTTAAATTCTTAACCTCTTCCAGGTGAAAAAAAAAAAAAATGGAAATTCCCCTTTTTACTGGCTGAGGTCCCAGGTACAGAGTACTCCATGAATTTTTCCGAGCTTTCCAACCCTGCCCAGGTCTGGCTGTGGAGCAGCACTGGGGGCAGCAGCCAAGGGCAGGGAAATCGTAGGGAATATTAAATACAAACCCCAGCCCTGCCATCACGTGGAGCGCTGAACACGGAGTCAGCAATGTTCCACTGGGGGAAATTCCATCCCAGCTCCGTGCCCCGGGAATTTGAGTGTCTGCAGCACAGTGAGGAGTGGGAAAGGCTCCGGAGGAACACTGGGAATGTGCTCAGCACCACGGGCTGTGTCCTGTCAGGTGAGCACAGCTGAAAGATGGGAAGAGCCACGCCATGGAATAAAAAGGGAAAAGGGATGAATGGTTCATAGGGATCTGGGTTTGGGAGTTTGGAGAGCTCCGGGATGTGCTTTTAGCCGGGATTGGAGTGCAGCCCCTCAGCTGCTGCTTGAACCAACCCCAGCACCCAGGAACCACCACAGCATCCAGAATCCCAGCATCACTGAGGCTGGAAAAGCCCTCCAAGGGCTGATCCCCACCTTGTCACCCAGCCCAGAGTCAGACGGGATTTTGGGAAGGAATTCCTGGCTGGGAGGGAGGAGAGGCCCTGGCACAGGGTGCCCAGAGCAGCTGTGGCTGCCCCTGGATCCCTGGCAGTGCCCAAGGCCAGGCTGGACAGGGCTTGGAGCAGCCTGGGACAGTGGGAGGTGTCCCTGCTGGATGCGCTTTAGGGTCCCTTCCCACCCAACCCATTCCATGATTCTGTGATTCCCTGACCTTTATCACCCTTGCAGTGACGTCATTTTAAACTTAAACATGTTCCAATTCTTGGTTACACCGATCCCAAAAATATTCCAGAAGCCACAACCAGCCCCACGCCCACCTCCAGCCCGCGTTAAATCCCTGGAGGTTTCCTGGAGAAGCCAAACCCAGGACACAGCCAGGAACACGGAGAGCAGGAAGATGGAGAGACCCCTCCCTGTGGGACTCGGAGCCATCCCCCGTCCTTAATCACAATTAGCGCTGCCTGTCCCGGGTTATTTATCCCGGAGCTCCGAGCTCTGTCCTGACGGATCCGGTGCAGCCACGGATCGATATCTTAACGAGGAGAGAGGAAATCTCATCAGGAAAATTGCTGCTCCAGAGGCTGCCTCGCTGTGGCTCCATTTATCTCTGCACCTCCGGGTGATCTCTCCCTAGACCTGTCCCAGTGGAACAGGAGGTGATTCCTGATGGGATTGGGGTGCCTGACTCACCCCGGAGCAGCTGCAGGACCTCACAGCATCCCAAAGTCATCACTGCCACCAATCCCAGGGCACGGAATGGTTTGGGTGGGAAGGGATCATAAATCCCATCCCATCCCACCCCTGCCATGGGCAGGGACACCTCCCATCATCCCAGGCTGCTCCCAGCCCCATCCAAACTGGCCTTGGACTCTTCCAGGGATCCAGGGGCAGCCACAGCTTCTCTGGGAATTCTATCTCAGCCCCTGCCCACCTTCCCAGCCAGGAATCCCTTCCCAATATCCCATCTAAATCAACCCCAGTCCTTCAGCTAAAAGCCATTCCCTCTTGTCCTTGTCACACAGGGGCTCCTTGAGTAGTTATCATTTCTGACAAACCCTGAGCAGGAAGAATCCTTGGAGGCAAGATATGGAATAAATCCGTAACAACAGCAGGAATTTCAGCACGAGGACAGAGGCACAGAGCACATCCAGGGGCTGGACAAGCAGAGAGCGATTCCAGCCCCGGCTGCATCCTGCTGGCCACAGCCTCACACAGATAAGGCTGACCCAGCTCTGCCCCACAATCAATAAATCTCCGGATAAATCGACTCCATGGAGCATTTTCCTGTCTGGGGGCACAATTGTTTGTTTCTTTGTTGTTTTTGGCTTTTTTGTCCTGTCAGTGCTGAATGCGGGGGCAGCCACAGCTGCTCTGGGAATTCTATTCCAGGGCCTCCCCACCCTCATAGGGAACAATTCCTTCCCAATATCCCATCCATCCCTGCCCTCTGGCACTGGGAAGCCATTCCCTGGGTCCTGTCCCTCCAGCCCTTGTCCCCAGTCCCTCTGCAGCTCTCCTGGAGCCCCTTCAGGCCCTGCAAGGGGCTCTGAGGTTTCCCTGGAGCCTTCCCTTCTCCAGGTGAACACCCCAACATTCCCAGCCTGGCTCCAAAGCAACGACAGAACGCTTCCCAGCAACATTCCCATTTCCCATTAAATATTTCAATTCCTTTTTAAAGCATCCTTCCTTTGGAAAAGCTCAGGAAACCCTTGGAACCTCGGCACGGCCACTAACGGGGAGGTTTGGACTCCCAGATGAATTCAGAATAAGGTAGGACGAGGATCTTCCCTGGACGCCTCCGGGGGCGGCTCAGTGGTAAATAAGAAGGGGCAGCCTTTGCCTCCATGCCCCAGGAAGGGGCCTGGGATCGGCCAGGAGTGGGCAGGGCTGCATGCCAGGAGTGCCATTCCCACAGGGATGCACCCCCTCAGCCCTCCCCTGCTCCCCAACCCCCACAGAGCCGGCACAGGCAGCAGGGAAGGGAGGCAGGAGCAGCCCCCAGCCCTCGGGGCTCTTTCCAGCCCGAGCAATTCCCAATCCCTCCTGACACTTTGGATGACTCTCCTGGAATGTCCCAGCATTTTACCCACACCAGGCCTCTCCCCCTGCTCCTGCCAAGCAGTTTTATCATCATTTAGCTCACAGTGGCACCAGTGCACTTGGATTGTGTAACGCACGAGGAGCCAAACCAGCACTTTTCTCTTAAACCTGACCTTAAAATCACCCCAGGAACCAACAGCAGGCACAGAACCAGGCCTAAACTACAACTGGTTTATGTCACCCGTAACTGGGAGTGCCCAGCTGGGACAAACCCGGCTGCAAAGTGTCAGACAGGCAAAACAACGGGGCCTGGCTCAGGTTCCTCCCTTGGGATGAACCCCCGGGATGTGGAACTCAGCTCTGAACTGCTGCAGGTGTGGATGTTTGGGAAGGGTTGGGGTGTTTGGGCTGGGGTGGGATGGAAGAGAGGGGCAGGGGCATGTCCAGGGAAGGGGAAGGGGCTGGGGAATTCCTGAGGGAGCTGGGAAAGGGGCTCAGGCTGGAGCAAAGGAGGCTCAGGGGGCCCTTGTGGCTCTGCACAAGTCCCTGACAGGAGGGGGCAGCCGGGGGGGTCGGGCTCTGCTCGCAGGGAACAGGGACAGGAGGAGAGGGAACGGCCTCGGGCTGGGCCAGGGCAGGCTCAGGGTGGGTATTGGGGAATTCCTTCATGGAAAAGGCTGCCCTACCCTGGCACAGGCTGGAGTCCCCATCCCTGGAGGGGATTTCAAAGCCATGCCCACAGACAGCCCCTCACCCCACAGCACATCCCGCTCCCCACATGCTTCCCAGAGAATTCCAGGGGTTTGAATCCCTTCAAAAGGCAGAAGAAACCCAGAGTTAATCACGAGGAGAGCTCAGGGGTTTGGGCCTTTCCAAAAGGAGACATCGAGTGTGGCTGCTCAGGGACTGCAACAACTGCACTGGGAAGGCCAGTTCAGCTGGAATCATGGAATTCCAGAATGGTTTAGGCTGGAAAAGCTGTACAAGATCAACTCCAACCATTCCAGCCCTGCCAAGGCCACCACTGCCCCATGTCCCCACGTGCCACATCCACAGGGCTTGGAAATGCCCCCAGGCCTGGGGACTCTGTGCCAGGCTGGGACAGCCCTATCCAGGAAGAAATTTTCCCAAATATCCCACCTAAACCTTCCCCGCTGTGACTTAAGGCCATTCCCAAGCCACGAACCCTCAGGAGAGCTGGGAGGGAGCTGGAATATTTAACACCCCCCGCATTGTGCAGAGCTGTAAATAAAGAACAAGGAGCAGAAAGGTATCCAGGCCACGGAGCAGGTATCCATGGAAAAGCCAGCTGGGCATTCCTGGCAGGCTTCGAGCAGCACAGCTGCCTGAGGCAGGGCCCCTGCTGCAGGTTATTGGAACAGTGAGCAAATAATACCCAACAGAAACCTCTGCCAGCAGCATCCACAGCTCACTGAGGGCAAATATCCAGGGAAAGCTGCGCTGCCAGCGCATCCAGGAGGGGAGGTGAGGAGTGGAAGAAGTTGCTACAGAGGGAAAAATGGCTCTGATTTCAATACAGTAAAGGATTCACGGAACCACTGCGTGACAGGGACAGGAGGGAATGGCTTCAAACTGAAGGATTTAGGTTGATTTAGGGGGGATATTGGGAAGGAATTCCTGGCTGGGAGGGTGGGCAGGCCCTGGCACAGGGTGCCCAGAGCAGCTGTGGCTGCCCCTGGATCCCTGGCAGTGCCCCAGGCCAGGCTGGAGCAGCCTGGGATAGTGGGAGGTGTCTCTGCCCGTGGAATGGGACGGGCTTTGAGGTCCTTCCATCCCAAACCATTCCGGGAGTCCGTGACTCAGCGCCACTGGAGCACTGCAGGGTTTTATTTGCCCACGAATTTCTCCAGGAGGAGCAGTCTGGGTCTATATTTAGCCAGCAGCATCCCCACATCCCAGCACTCCATGAAAGATTCAAGCCCTTCGCCTTCCCCTTTCCCACCCCACCATTCCCAAACCCCCCCCTGCACCTGCAGCAGGACACAGGTCCCACAGGGAGCTGGATATTCCTCTTTTCCCTGCCCTATCCCCCCGTTCCTGGCAGCAGGCGCAGACCCACGGCAGAGAGCACGATTTGTGCTCCCGAGCTGCCCGGCGATGCACCCGGGGATGATCGCTCCTGCTCAGCCCTCCGGCAATAACTCATGGAAAAATGGGATCCACGTGGAGCCTGCTGATGCGGAGGCTGTGGCAGCAGCGGCTCAGCACGGGCAGGCTGCTCGGGCAGAAGGAATTCTGTCTGACCAGGAGCGAGCAGGGCGTTTGCGGAGCCGCGACTTGCGCCGCATCGCCGGCATTATCCGCGGGGAACGGGCAGCTCCTGCCCCAGTCACTCCCAGTTTGCTCTCCCGGGCCTCCAAAGGGATCTCAGGGAGAAAAGGAGGCAGCAGGGAAGGCCTGATGTGGGGAAATGGGGGACTTTGGGCTGCCTCAGGCAGGAGGAGGGAACGTTACCCGAGATAAAAGTTATGTAAGGGATGGATCCCAGAATCCCAGACAGCTCGGGGTTGGGAGAGGCCTTAAATCCCATCCCATCCCATCCCATCCCATCCCATCCCATCCCAGCCCAGCCCTCCTGTGCACAGGGACATCTCCCACTATCCCAGGGCTCCAACCTGACCCGGGACACTTCCAGGCATTTGCTGTTACCAAATTCTCCTCTCCCGCCAGACACTTCCCACACTGCATTTCCCCAGCACATTCCACCTTTTCCTCAGCTTTAAAAATCCCTTTTCCCCCTTTTCCAGCCCAGCAGCTCCAGGGGGGCAGAGGGAAGCTGGAGCTGAAGGTCCCAATCCCAGGAAATCCTGGGATTTGGCCCGGACCAAACGTGTTTTGTCCACATGACCAAAAAATATTGGATTTTCCACTGCAGGATTTTCTCTCACGGCAGCACTGGGAAAAGATCTGTGGAATGTTCAGCCCCGAGGGTTTTAAAGGAATATTTTAAAATGTTCCTCTAAATTATTCCTTTATCATGCTCAGGTTATGCTTCAAAATGTTTCAAATAAAATAAATGCAACCTCAAAGCCACTTCCAATATGTGAAGTGCTGAATCCTCTTTTCCTGTCGCCCTCCCATCCAACACACAAAAAAATCCCAAAATCTGAAGGAAAAGATAAAAGAAACCATAAATAAATTGGCCTTTAAAGGTCCCTTCCAAGCCAAACCATTCCAGGATTCCGATATTCTATGCTCCACCTTTAAAGCTGCTGAATCTGTGTTGAGGTTTCTCACTGACCCTGAGAACAGACATCCAAAAAAATCCCATTTTTAAATGGAATTCTCAGAATCCTGCTCATTTCCAGACCTGTCCCAGCTCTTTATTCCCTCGAGTTGCCACATTCCGAGCTCACCCCCCCAGATCTGAGAGAACCCCTCCTGTGGCTCCATAATTCCAGCTTTTTCCTGTTTTTAAAAGCAAATCCAGAGGAAAGGGCCTTTGATGCCATCCCAGTTTCTTTAATTAAAAAGCCTGGCAGGCTCTGGAGCTCTTTAATCAGAAATCACGGGAAGGGGCTTCCAAAAGAAATGTAATGAGTTTGGCAAATGGATGCACAAACCATTCCTGCAGGGTTTTGTCTGCTTCACGTTCCCATTAATGCTTCACTTTCCAGGAATTTTTAGCAGCTTATCACTAAATTGCAGGATAATACACAATTATAAAGGGTTACATAATCCCAAACACATCCAGAGGCAAATCCCAGCAGGAGAATCCAGGATGAAAGGCCTGTTCTGCCCAGGAACGGCAGCAGGAAGCAGGAGCTTCCAATTCCCCATCCCGGCCATGGGAAACGAGCACAAAAGGTTTGGAAAAGAAACCCTTGGAATGTTCTTCCCAGCTCCACGTTATCCTAATAATAACGGAGGGGTGGAAGAGAGATCCAGAATAACCCGGAATGATCAGCGCTGACCCTCAGGAACCAGCAGCAGCTCCGGGGGCTGAGAAGCCACTGGAGCATCTCCGCTAGGAAGGGCTCCAAAAAATGGGAGCAATCCCAACCCCAGAGTGGGGCATCCTCCAGCTCCTGGGAGCTGGGACTGGGAGGAACTCAGAGCACTCCGCATGAAGGAATTTTAGGTCATGGAACCCTGGAAAGGTTTGGGTTGAAGGGACCTTAAATCCCATCGCATTCCATCCTGGACACCTCCCACTATCCCAGGGTGCTCCGACCTGGCCTCGGACACTGCCAGGGATCCAGGGGCATCCATGGAACGGAATAACCTGTGCCAGGGCCTCCCCACCCTCCCAGCCAGGAATTCCTCCCCAACATCCATCCAAACCTCAACTCTTTCAGTGAAAAACCATCCCCTGCTCCTATCCCATGGAATCACCTCCACCGCCCTTGGCTGTGACCCCTCCTGTGACTCCTAAAAAACCCCTCAGAGGAGCCACTTCCCTCAAGGAAAGGCCTGGCTGGAATCTGGGAAGGGAGGGAGAGCTCAGCTCAGCCCTGCTGCTCCCCCCAGGGAATTCCGGGGAGGATCAGGAGCTCCCAGCTCCCCTCCTGCCTCCGGGAACGCGCTGGATCCGCTGCCCACGTCTGTTCCCCCAGGAGCCCAGGCGCTGTCGCTGCAGAGGGGAAGGAAAGCGGGAAGGAATGCTGGTACTTCCCAAAATTCAGAGTGCCCTGAGGAGGCAGCACACGGACTCCATCCAGGCGGGAGGCGTCCCGGAGAAATCGCCCGGATCCGGTTTAACGAGGGAGGGCACTGGGAAGGGGGATTTTCATCAGCCAGGTGGGACTGGGGAGTGGGAAGATCCCACTTAACTCATCAGGCATCTCCCAAAAAATCTCCAGTGCCTCTGCAGCCAGGAAAAGCCACATTTATTGGGAATTTTTCCTCAATATTTCCTCAGTCTTCCACACTCCAAACCCCTCGGTGCTGGAGCTGATCAAAGGCAAGGGATTAAAGCAGGGAAGGAAGCTCGTGGAAAAAATTCCTCCCAAGCACCTGCTGGAGCCAACCTGGAGGCTCCAAATCCACGGGAAAAGACAACTCAAACTGTGGATATTCAGATTCCTAAATCCCTGATTATTGTAAATATTAAAAGGAAAAACACCCAGCACCTTCTGATCCTGGTAATAATCTGTGAGGGATTTGCAGCACAGGGAGACAGGGGAGGAATGGAACGGGAATAACCTGGGAAATGGGAAAGAAAACAGGATTCCTCAAGGATTAAAGCAGGAAGGGAAGTTAAAGGAAAAAAAATTCCTCCCAAGCACCTGCCGGAGCCAACCTGCAGGCTCCAAACCCCACATCCCCTTGGAAGGAGCCCCGGCACCAAAACCCCTCTGGAGAAAACCCAACTTTGGCCGCCTCGAAGCGCTCCAGAGGCGCCGAGAGCCACGCGGAGCACGGAGCTTCCCGAGGCCAGGAGGGAATTCCGGCCCCGGGGAGCCGGGATGTCCCCACTCACCCGTGGTCTCCACGATCCCCTCCAGGATGACGACGATCTCGAACTGCTCCGTGTGGATGCTGCGCTGGGAGAGGTCGTAGAAGGGGCTCTTGGAGTCGATGACGTGGCAGATGGTCAGGGGGGACACCAGGAACAGCTGGTCCGCGCCCGTGCTGAACCCCACGTCCAGCTCCAGCTGGTCCAGGGGCAGGAATTCCCCCTCCGGAGTCTGCCGGGACTGGGAGGGAAAGAGAGATTGGAGCTCCTCATCCCTGGAAGCACCCGAAGCCAGCCTGGATGAGGCTTGGAGCAACCTGGGGTGGTGGAATCGCTGCCCACGGGATGGATTTAAATCCCCTCCCACCCAAATGTTCCAAAATCTGGGATTTCACCAGCGGAGTCGGGAGTGAGGGACGATGTGGTGCTCGGGGACGCGGCCAATCCAGGGAAACGGGATGGGCTGCAGGGGGGATGGAAATCATGGAATCCCAGAAAGCCTGGGTTGGAAAAGCCCCCAAGGTCGAGTCCAAGCATTCCCAGCACTGCCCCAGGTCCCACATCCACGGCTCTGAAATCCCTCCAGGAATGCGACCCCAGCACAGCCCTGGGCAGCTGTGCCACTGCCTGACCTCCCTTTCCCTTTCCCTTTCCCGGGAGAAATCTTCCCTAACATCCAGTCCGACCCCAGGTTCAATTCCCACAGCGCCTCCGCTGCCCTCCGTCCCCCTGGATCCGTCCCCCCGCTGGAACTCCACTCCCCGGGAACCCCGCACCCCCCTCGCAGCCCCGCCGCGTGGCAGCTGCAGGGACCCAGGTGCTCCCGGACCCAGCTGCTGTTCCCGCAACTCCGAGCTGCTCCCAGGGAGTTCGGATGGAATTCCAGAGCTGAAATCCAGATAAACCAGGTAGAACTGTACACCTCCCCCGAGTCCCGGGAAGAATCCGACCCCGGGCAGTTCCGGAGGGAACATTTTGCCAAGGAATGACCCTGAGTGACTCCTTTGCTCCAAGTGGTGAGGGGGGAAAACTCGGGAATTCTGAGCGACACCCAAGCTCTTTCCAATCCCGAAAATCCATCCCAAAACTCCCGCTGCAGCAGCAGAGCCTTCGCACTCATTTCCCACTTCCAGGCTTTGGGGTTGGCTTTGCTCCTGCTCTGAGCTCAGCAAGAAAAACAAAGGAATATTCCCCCCGTGGATTGGGATTTCCAACTCCATGCAGTTCTGCAGGAAAAGAACCTTTTCCACAACTAAACCCCTTCCCACGGGAAATCCGGGACCCCCTGGATCTGAACCACGCCTGGCCCAGGTGAGACCCAGCCCGGGCAGGAGCTCCGAGGGACGAATTCCCAAATTCCCGCTGCACATCCCTGTGCTCCGGAGAGCTGGGAATGCCAGCCAGGCTCGGCATCCCCGGGGAGAGGGATGGCTCTCCCTGCTCAACCCTTGGTTGCCTCTTTTTTGCTCCCTATTTTCCCTTTTTTTTTCCATTTATTGGTTTCCTTCCTCCCCCTTTTCCCTTTTTTTCCCTTTCCTCCTTTTTTGTTTTCCTTTGCCCCTCTTTTCTCCTTTTATTTCCTTTATACTTTCCTTTCTTCTTCCTTTTATTTTCCCCTTTTTTCTTTAATTTCTTTATATTTTCCTTTTATTTTTTCCTTTTCCCTCCTTGTGTCCCTTTTATTTCCCTTTCCTCGCTTTTATGTTTCTCCTTCTTCATCTTCCCTTTTAGTTTACCCCTTTTCTCCTTTTCTTCCCTTTTTCATTTTCCTTTTCTCTTTTATTTTCCTGTTTCCTTTTCCCTTCTATTTTTGCTTTTATTTTCCTTCCCCCCCTTTTTTTTCATTTTACTTTTCCCTTTTATTTTCCCTTCTTTCCCCTTTTATTTGTCCTTCCCCCATTTTTCCTTTTTTTCCCTTTTTCCTTTTAATTATCCTTTTTTCCCCCAGGAGGCCGGGCCAGGCACTGCTTTTCTTTCCAGCACAAACCTCACCTTCCCCGTATTTCAGATCCAGGGAATTCTTTTGGAGCCACGCTAAGTTTGAAGCTCCAACTTTTAAAATTCCCCCTGTGGCACTTCCAGAGCCAAAAAAAAGAGCTGGAAATGTCTCATTTTTGATCTTCTATAGCTTGAAATCTATGAAATTATTTAAATAGATTTATATTTCTATAGTATATACGTATATATTTACACATTCCTTTTTAAATATTTCAAAATAAACGGTATAAATTAGATATTGTTAAATAGAAATACATTTATTACTGTATATTTCCTAAATCTAGGATACCATGTTGTCATGCTATTTTTATCTATTTATCAATATACATAATATTTATAAACAATATTTATAATATTTATAACTACACATTAATATTTATAGTTTTATTAATGTTATTCCATCATT
>WEIT01017741.1:11576-32065 GCA_013389985.1 Dryoscopus gambensis
AGTTAATTTCATGCAGCACAATACAGTGTTAAACCACCCTCTCTTCTTTGAATTCCTTTCAGATTTGCCATATTATATGTATTGTAATTATTATGTAAAGGAGTGAAAAGTGAAACTCTTAACAGGAGTTAAAAGAGAAATATTTAATCAGGAGACTCAGCTGGGTTGTTCCTGAAGTTAGATGAGATAAATATAACACATCTTTGACATGCATTGAAGATTACACACGGAAATGCCAATGAGATCATTCCTTTTATTTCTGATCCTGAAACTGTAATATAATGATTGCATATCTTTTACTTTTATTTCTTTTAAGAAGGAGTAGTGATTTAAGAAGGGGTGATTTTTTTTATCCCCCTTTTAAGGTGATTTTTTTTAATCACCCTTTTAAGAAGGGGTGATTTTTTTTATTTGCAATTTTGCACTTATCTCAATTTAAAATACATCCCAGAACTTNAGACGCAGTCAAAAGTTCCAAACATGCCCTACATGACATAACATGGATAATATATGTTATATGTAATTTTGAATTTAATGATATTCAGAGTCTTAATTACCTTAGAATTAACCTATCAAAATTCTTAGGATCAAACCATCTTAACCTTAACAGGAGTGGTTATATAAAAGAAAAGAAAAAAAGCAACTGTATCAGTACTGTTAATTTGTTATTAAGGATACTAGACTACATCAAAGCAGATGAAAAAACCTGCTGTGCTGACTGTGCACCATGGGAAAGGAAACTTCTTACCATTTTAAAAACAATTAACTACATTTCCATTATTAGTATAGTATAGTAAACCAATAAAAATACTTGCAATTTAAATAGATACTTCTAAAGGTAGACCTTTTTTGTTAAACTTTGCTATGCCTTGGGGTTCTGTAACACTCAGGTTCTATTGTTATACTGATGATAATAAAAACCCAGCTGGCTTCAACCTGCTTCTTCAAAAAGATTCTGGTGTCTCACAGGCATTGTGCCATAACTTTCAGACTCACATATGTTTACACACTCTGGCATGTTATAGTAGCACCTTTTACCCAGATATAGACTGGGTCGCAAAAGACGCAGTCAAAAGTTCCAACAATGCCCTACATGACATAACATGGATAATATATGTTATATGTAATTTTGAATTTAATGATATTCAGAGTCTACATGTGACTTAATCTCATCTGACATGTAGTAGGATCAAACCAAATTGCTGATTTTCCTTTAACTTTTGAAAAAAAAATCAATATATTAAGATTTTTGGACAGAGATGTAGAAGATTTCAACATATCAAAAGATAATATTCAGATAATTCACTATAGTTTTTTATACTATTTGAGATAACCTAAGGTATCCCAGAGAGCTTTACTTGCAAGTTTCCGGAAAGATAGTCCCTAGGTCACATTTGTCAGATCCATATTCTGGAAAAGACTAGGTTGCATCAAAGTGGATGGATGCCAGTCCACACTCAACCACATTCCTCCCTATATTTCTAAAGTACATCTCAGAGAAAATCAGTCCAATTTGACTTTTTTTTTTTTTAAGAGAGTATTTATAGAGCAGAGTACATCTTATCTATTTGCTATACCTGCAGTAGAAGTAGAAAATTGTTTTTTCAGATGTCAGTTTATTTCTGTTTCCTTACAATGAAAAGTTGACCTATGTATCTCAGAGAAGTCTAACTAATGAATTCAAAATATTGATCAAAGGAAATTGTTTCGCTTCTGTGATATTAAAAGTTTCCTAGAATTTGCTAGGTAATTTCATAGTCCCAGATGTTTATCTGCTGAGACCAGGTTGGTGACTTACAGAATATTCTGAGTTGGGAGGGACACACAAGGATCTTCAAGTTCAACTCTCAGGTAAATGGCCTGCACTCAAATCAGAACTACAGATATGTTGTTCCTCCACACATTAATCATCAGCAGCTTGTTTCAGTAGATATTTTAGAGCACACCTTATCTATTAGACCTCACAAATGTGAGCTGACAGTAACTGTCTTCTAAATATAGTCAGAAAAATCTCAGATATATTAGCCCCACTCTGCTGAAGACTAGCTCAGGGTTTGGGGATCTGAGGGCATTTTTGATAGGATACCATGATGTTTTCATGATGAGAGAATGCACACCTAAAAAGCCTTCTTAACCAAAGAATGTTTAAGCTACTAAACAAATATGGAGGTCAATTTCCTTCTGCATAACTTATGTTTCAATGCCAAAATGATATTTGAAGTGTTTTTGACCCAAAACATGGAAAGCAAAAGGTTGATTGTAACCACATGGTTAGAAAACTCACATAGCAGTAAGAAGTCTTCTCCAAATCAGTTTTTTATAGTGCTTAATTTTTCCAAAGAAGTCATTCAAGGGAAAAAGAAAGAACAGCTTTCATTCTTTCTTGTGCTTTCAAATTATTTACATCCTGTGCTTTCAAATCGTTTATACCCTAGAGTTGGACTTTATCTGTTATAAAATTCATTCTTTAATAACATTACAAAATACAGTGCTAGAATGCAGACAAGGAAACTGAAGAGTATACTCCTCGTGCAAAGATATAAAGATATCTAAATTCTTGTACCTGATTACATTATTACAGCTAGACTGTAGTACTGATGAGAAATACTTTCCAGCAGGATGCCAAACAGAATTTATCTCCCTATAGAAGAAACAGCATAGTCAGGGTCTATGGGCAGTTCCTTGAAACCTTTCAAAGTCATTCATGCAAACTCTTTAAAATAATCTATTCATTCCTTGAATTCACACCTCAGATTTCAAGTGATATTTATTTGCCAAAAATAAAACAAAGACTGAAAAATTAGCTATGTTTAAACAATACAAGCAAAATTTTGTTCCCTGTCTGTCCTTCCTGTTAATCTTTTTTTATTTCATTCATTTATATTTCACCTCTAAAAACATAATAATATTGTATAGTATTATGTATAATGTTGATAATGTTACAATTATTCACAGGGATAATGCTAATTTAGCATTTACATGAGAAAAAATACAGAGACGGGAAAATTAGGTATGTTTTTGGTTTAGATTTTTTAAAATATCTTCTAGAAAAACATAATTGTGTTTCCAGCAATAAGAAGAAGAAACTTGATACCAATTTAATTTTTTTGTCAAATACTGGAAAAAACTATATTGAAGTTTATAAAACTAAGTTCTACTGGTCTCACAATAACTAAATCTGTGTTTTTAAATTTCACTTTGTTGTGATTTCCTACAATGTCAAAATTAAACTTGATGCTAATCTAATGCAACTATATTTTATAGTATTCTGGATGAGATTATGTTTGTTTTGTTTTCGAAGCTTAATGGGGGGGAATAATGTCATGGTAACATATAATTAATTGTCATAGATGATGAAGTATTTGCTCTCCTTGCAATTAACAAAACTGTGTCATAAAAGTTGTAAGCCCATGACTGAAATTAAGATCTGAATACAACAGGTCATATCAATTTATTATTTTAAGTACACTTTCATGTAGATATTTTGTGTCTGCATGCCATATTTTAGAAATAAACTCCCTGACATCACTTTAAAATCCTCTGTAATATGCATTTATTGCACCCCATAATGAAAAAGAGTCTTCCTCTCTGCTGTTTTGTTTCGCCTTTGTAAGGTTTTACAAAGTGATTTGAAAACCACCAAAAGCACAATTATGCAAGAGTCCTACTTTATGCAGCCATGGAGTAATGGCTCAGGAGATAGGATATGTTCAGGAGAGAGTTAAGTATCATACAGGATATTCCTGAGCATGTGTAGTCATTTATGATCAAAGACCCTACTGGTAAACCCTTGGCTGTTGCTGCGACCCCTGCCTACTTCCCTGCTGGCCAGCAGCAGCAGGGGCTGGGGGCAACACACCCCCTGGGGTCCACTGAAAGGAGGGGGGTACAGCAGGCTTATCTGAGCTCCCGGAATGATGTCTCTGGGCTATGCATCCACAGACTGCAGCAGGCAGTAAGATAAACATAACATTGCTTCTTGATGGTGAATTTTATATGGGGTTTATTGAGTCCTGCACTGGGAGAGGGAAAGGGGGGAAGGGGACGGGGAGAGGGGAGCAGCAAGAGCCTAGAAAGGCCTCCAAACCCAAAAGCCCCGTGGTGCCTCTCCGAACTCACTTATCACCACTTGAAAGAGGGCGCGGGTACAAGGCTTGAGCCAATGAAAAGCTGATAGGGGAGGGGTACACATCCCAGGAACCAGCGGGATAGGGGGCAGGAGAAATCAGGTGGCATAAACCAGTTGGGATACGGAGGAAGGGATAATGGGCAGGGTTACAGCTTAGGAATATACCATACATTTTGGAAGGGGGAACAGAACAGACCATTTAAAGGAAAATACATAACCACACTTGGCTAACCGTATGATATAATTAGACATTGTAGTCCTTTGAGACCTCTGGTAGGTCTTGCAAAACCACTTAGCTAAGCACAATAAAATAATTTTCAGGGAAGTTTGCAACATAAGCCAAGTATGTAATAGATAGCACCTATGGATATTGATTAGACAACTTCAAGATTGTAAACAAGCATTAAGTTTTGCTTATTGGGCCAGTTCTGGGGAGTGAGATTTATTCTTGTTACATATTCAAAGCTGATGACACCTGCATATAAGCAGCCCTAAGTCAGCAGCAGAGTTCAGTGCAGCTGTAAAACATAAAAACTTAATACTAGGGTAGAATTCCAGCAGTTCTTGTCTTGACACCCAGCTCTCAGACCTGGACTTAGGTCAACTCTAAGTCCATCAGTCCCACAGAAACATCATGGATATTCCAGGGTATCTCTAATGTTACTGAGGGCCTAAAGAGCAACCGAACCAAAGTCCTAAATTACAGAAGAGAAGTAATATCCACAACAGGAGAAGTAAGACATTTAAAAGATAAGAAAGGAAGGAAAATGTGGAGAACCATGAGTAAGGGCTGGGTTCACATCACTATTCAGGCACTTGTTTTTCAGTGCTTACCATGCATATCTCTAAATATGAGCTATGTTACTAAGCTCACACAATAATCGGTGAAGATACGGTCCCTAGAGTTAATGAAAAGTGTGGGAAGCTGAATATTCAGCTTAAGCAGAAAATTCATCTGATCAGTGGAATAACTCTAGGTTCCTCTGAATAGGAGCAGGATTTATTTTCTGCTTTTTACTGCTTCTTTTTTAAGATGTTAGAGTATCAGAGACAGCTGCACAAAGCTGGCAGATAAGAGACCTGACAGGCAGAGTGGAGGTGAGGGATCTTAATGTTTCTTAAATTGAGTCAGTAGAAGCATTTTTTAGACAACTGAGTTTTGGCTTTAGTTCACATGTAGATGTCTATATTTATTACCTATATTTAGGTGTTACTCATCTCATTATGTCAACCCAGACTGCAGAAGATATAGTCATTTACCATGGGACTTCACTAAATAGTTCTGAAAGAAAGGATGACAAATGCATAGAAAATTAAAACTGTCATCCTCTTTTACATTTCCTTTCTTCATTCCACTCCTCTGTCAATATTTCCAATATTCCACCCAACACTCTAAAAATAGATTCCGTGCTTATATTGCAACCTATTGTAGGGAAAAGTAAGCATATATTTTATTGTTGTTTATAACTTTATATCAAATACAAAATAAATGTTTTGGATATATTTTCAGCAGTTACACAAATTGGTGAATAAGGAAATTTGAGCATGGAATCTGTAAATAATTTCATAGCCTGTCTGAACTTCCAATATACTGGAAACAGAGAAATGCTGTGGAGTTCTATCCTTACCAATAAAATCTGACAGTATTATGACTAATTGTCAGATAATAGCGTAAATGTTCTTTAAGAGGTTAGATAGTCATACATACTAGAAGGCAGGTGAATAAGCAAAGTATTTAACACTTTTTAAAATTAAAGACTTTGCCAGCTCCTTATCGGTTCAAATATAATTGCCTTGATTTACATTAAGAAGAAAGACAAGTGGTTTTGTTTCATGTTTGCACAGATAATGGTTGTAAAAGTCCATTTATAATTCACAATTCATACTTTTGACACTGTATCTATTTGATATTTGTTCAGAGAGTTATTTGAACTTTAACGATTCAAGAGTAGTAACATCTCACCATCTTTGTGCAGCATCCAATAGCACAGTTGACAACAGAGGAATAAGACTCATCAGCTCAGCATGGTTAAACTCTCATTTAGAGTCTCTTTTATAGTCTTTGGCAGCTACAGTTATTTAATAAAATGCTGAGATAATAATTGGCTGTCTTAGTAACCCTGAATAAACATCTTGAGAGTAAGGCAAAAACTTGGCCTGCCAACTAACCATACCACACACCTCCATACCAACTAACCATAGCATAACTAAGTGCCACATCCCGTTGTTTCTTGGCCTTCGTGGGCACACTGTCAGCTCATCTTCAGGGGCTGTTGACCAGCACCTCCAGGTTCTTTTCCTCTAGGCAGCTTTCAAGTCCCTCTGTCCAAAGCCTGTAGCACCGCATGGGGTTGTCCTGAGGAAGTGCAGGACTCAGCATTAGGTGTTTTTGAAGCTGTTGTCCTTGTCCCATAGATCCAACCTGTCCAGATCCCTCTGCAGAGTCTTCCAGCCCTCCAGCAGATCAACACTCCTGCCCAACTTGATGCGAATCTTGCTATCTGTCTATTAGTGGAACCCTCAGCTCTGAGTTTGTCACATATCAGGTTCTGATGGAGAACATGGGCACAGTTAAATATTCAAAATAACTTGTTCAAAAGTGAGGAGTACAACTCTTCAGATGACATAAGAAATGTACTCGACCAAGCCAAAACCAAGCAACATGGACTAAAATATAAGTCTTATGTTAAGAATATACCTAATTTTAGAACACAGGGATGAAATTATGCTTGAAAATTTCAGCAGCTCAAGAAGTACTTAAACACTAATTTAAGACTACGATGTCACTCTAATAGTTGCAACTAATGAAAATGTAAATTTAGGATAGATACTGACAGCAATGCAGCTAAAGCTATTCAGGGTTCAGGACGGTTTTACAGCCAAAGTACCTTTTCCACTTCTTTTTGAGAGAGTTTCATGTGCCATGGGATTTGCAGAAGTCACTAGGATAACAGCTATGTTAAAACGCATGCAGGTGTCTTGCAGTTTATTACCTCAGAACAGTGAACTGCAGTGCTGACAAGCCTTTTCATTTATACAAAGAGAGAAACGTAAATGGAATAAATAAAAAAAACTTAGACTGCAAATTCAAGTGAGGGTTTTTTTCCAGGATTCTTAGAAAGTACTTCCCCTGCCTGCATTTTGTTTCTTTTTTGTTTTTCTTTTGAAGTGACACCATGTACATCTTCAAATTAATTAAAAGTATGAAGAGTTGGTATCAAAGTGATTCTAGAATTTTGCCAAACAAGCTTCCTACATTTTGGAAATTGCCCTCATTCTTCTTCAGTGCTGAAGAAGAATACTAATACATACTAATATATACTAATAAACTAATAAAAATAATGTTTTCAGTACAATGGCAGACCTTCAGAATACTTTTAGCCTAATCTCTTTCACCTTAATAATGTAATCCCTTCTAATTTAAGACAGTGAGACATTTTCTGGATAATTTTCATTCATTAATAATAACATTTATTCACATTTTTGCTTTGTGCACTTATTGAAAAGGTATTTCTTCATCATGTGCCTTTTGATCTTTATATACATTTTTAAGAAAACAATAAGTTAAACTATTGCTAAAGTAAAAAGTTCAACTGGACTTCAAATTAGCTATGCATAAAAAGTTATCCGAAAATTCTGTGTATCACAATACACTAATGTCGTGCTATGAATTTTAAAATTTATGACACTACTATCTGCAGACATATTCAATTAGCATTTCAGGATGCTTGACATTTTCTGTCTTACTTTCAGGACAGAATATTTTAACACGTTTATTCCTCTAAGAATATGAGCCCCATCTTCCAGGAAGACTTGAAACTGATATACAGAATATGAAACCAATATTTATTCCAGCTGTATTGGTTGGCTCTTCTTGTTTATCTTTCCCATTGAGAGACAAAAACCTGTTTTACAATTAATGACAGGAGGGTCTATGTGTCACATACACTTAAAGGGTAACTTTTATGAATATAAAATGCTAGCAGTTTCATCCTGTGTTGAAAAGCACCCATAAATAATTTTCTGCAGGAAAAAAGGTCTGGAAAAACGGATTATAATTTTTTGTGCCATGTTATAAATCTTTTATTTCTAGGGAGGAGCACTATAAGCAAAATACAAACAGTAATATTATGTAAAATTTAAAATTAGTAGGCATTAACTGAAAATAAAATCCATTAACAAGTGAAGATTATGGATATTGTTATATTTGTTGATTTTGAAGTTCTGACATATGTTTATGTTGCAATAACTCAGTTCTCAAAGGGAAGTCTTCTCTGTCAAGAATACTTTAGCCAGTGCCAAACAGTGCCAGAAAAGTGTACTAGAGTTTAACATGGCAACTAGGTCCTGTTTTTTTTTTCCCAGTCAGTGAAAAAAAAAAGTAGAAGCAAAATCTGAATTACAACCTGCAGGTCCTTTGTAGTGTTGGCTTTTCTCTCTCAAAAATGAATGCAGGCATTTCCTTCTTACTTTGTATAGATTCCATGCTATTTTAAAAAGAATAGGAGCCACTTAGAAATCAATGCAATAAACTGTTTAGTTCAGATGCTCTCAAAGCATTTTGGTTTATATAAAAATAATTTAAATTAAAAGTATTTTCTAAGTTTATGTAGCAAGTATTATTTTAAAAATTGCAACAATATCTCTTCATCCATCATACTATAATGATGATATAAGTTATTTAACTTAAAGATTAATTATATAATTCATAGTTTTCATTAGGTCGTTCTAGAACATCTCTTTAACAAAACTCTCTCATTCACTAAAACACAATATTATATATCTTTATTCAGAGTTTTTTAATATATTTTATTTTCCTTTTTTTTTTTTTTAAAGAATTTCCACGTATTGCCACAGGGCTCTCAACTTAATTGACAAAACATTTACTTGTTGCTAATAGTAATATTCTAAGTAAACTGGCATCTTATGCTAGTATATCTGAAGTAGCTTGGTCACCTTTTCCTGATGACAGTAACATAGTAATTCCCGCAGGGTGTCTGATGCCTCTCACTGCTGTGTTAATCTAGTGTTTCATCTTCTTGCTCAGTGAAATATTGACATGAATAATAAAATGACAAACATGCAACTCAGGACAATACCAGATTCGGAATGTAAAATAAGATTTTTCAAGTCTAATTTCCTTTGAAAAGGATTTGTCACTTAGAGAGTTTTTACTGTTTTGAGAAATCAAGATATTCTGTAGGGTTTCACAGTTACAAAGTTATGTTATATTTCTCTGTTAGACAGTCAGTACAAAACCTTATAAGAATGGCAATCGCATTGATTAGATGAACCCAGCTCTGGTGAAGAATGAAAAGCCTTCCTGTTCTTTTTTCTTTTTTTAATATCTAATATCACAAAATGGAAATAAAAATCTGTCAGTTGAATATTGGGGGTTTTTGTAAGGTGGAAGTTTAAATGTATGGAAAGGTATCTTTTAAAAAAAGTAGGTCAGCATTTTACAAGTAAGGGACAGCAACCATGACTCTTGGGCATTACAAATGTCCAGTACAAGCAGATACTTATTGCAGTGATTCTCTGTGGATCTTCTCAGTGCTGTATTTTTCTTTTCTTTCACAGGGAAATGCAAGTAATAAATTCTGTAGATGTCTCTGTAGGAACAGCTTTCTCATAGACTAGCTGGATAATTTCATCAATTTGAAGTTCTCCGTGAATATTTCTGTCAAACATAGAAGAATTAGTCTATTATTATTTAGTCACAATATTCTATTTCTATCATTAGTTTGAAAGCCACTATAATAGAAAGCTTAAGTACATGTCCATTTTCTCATATACATACAGATAAATATGTTTATATACACCATTTTCCCTTTCCTTCCTCCTTCTTTCTTCTTCTTTCTCCTTTCTTGTTTCCTCTCCTCTCCTCTCCTCTCCTCTCCTCTTTTTTCTTGTCTAAGTTAGAAGCGTAATTTACACNTCTTCTGAGGCTTTTATGCAGATTGTTCATCCTTCTTCCATGTTTGCTCTATATAAGTGCCAAAGAGTGCCAAAATATATAAGTGCTAAAATATAGTGCATAAGTACCAGGTGTCAGGAACATGAATGTTAGACTTCTTTACGCACAAGTAGTTATACTTAAGCAGGTTTTACAAGATTAAATTGGCCCAGATCTTAAAAAAAATAGACTGAACTATGGGTTTCAATATGGAAAAAGTTAATTCTGAGTGAAACAAAGACAAAGGATAAGTATATGCCAATTATTAGCAAAGAAGCCAAATCTAAACCAGTTTCAACTTAATAGAACAAGAAGTAAATATATAATCATTTTTCAAGGGATCCCCAAAACATAACGGTTGAGAAGCAGTCAGTGGCAATGTGACATAGCTACACAACTCAAATCATGTATAATGACAACATGTGAGTTGGATGTTCTATGATCCTTTCATATTTAACAGAGAGAAATTCTCTGAGTACAATTAATTTGAACTGTTCCATACTTCTACTTTAGGATTAGATGTATCATACCTTTACTGTACTTTCAGCAGTGATCTAGTATACAAAAACAAAGGATACTTGAATTCTGTGTACCTTGCTTCAGATCCATTTTCCATTAAGAGCTCAATATGACTTTCAGACTAAAATCTGTATGAAACTTTCACAAAGTCTGCTTCTGCAAATTCTTCACAATCTTTTGTATTAATTTAAAAAACCTAAAAGAAGTCTTCCTGCCAACAGTCAAAATCTCTAATTTGTCCACTATTCTCTCCTTAGTACCCTTAAGCAGTTTCTTCAGTAGCTTCCCAATTTATTATGAAAGGGTTCTTGGAAGAAACTTCCTTCTTTCAGACTCAAAGGTCCTCAAAGTAAATTCTTCAGTAGAAATATTTTTTAATCTAACTCCAACTATTACTTAATTTTAATATTATTCTCTTAACATGCTGCTTCAGTAAAAATAGTATCAATAATATGTCAGTAAGAATAGTATCAATTGTGAGACATAAGAAATAATTCCACCCAATAAATACCTCCATTTACAACTTGCAAGAATTTTCTTTCTTTTTTAGGTTATAACACAAGACTGAATAATAAGGAACTGACTGCAAGTAGCATATTTTTTATTTGCATTACATAAGGTAGAAGCACCATCCCTAGTTTTTGTTTATAATGTATGCAACATTTAAAGTGTCAACTTCAAGGAACTTTCAATCTGTACAGACAACTTGAACATTTAGTACTTTCTTCATTATGGAACAAATTTTTAAAACTGACTTTTGCATCACAACAATTATGGTTGTCAAATCCCTTCAAGAGATGACATTGTTTTTTAGACTTCATGAAAGATTCATGTGTAGATGCATATTGGAAAAAATACCGTGCTTACATAATTGTTACATGTGGCTGGTATTTACTTCTTTGTAGAAACTTCATTTCTATAAGCCCTTGAGTTTCACAGTCCCAATCCTGAAAAGTATACAAACTTGTCCAAAATATGTAGGTTTCATGGAGGTTTTACACCTCTTACAGAGAAGATTCATTTATTTACAGATAGTAATCCCAAGAGTTTTTTCTCTTTCAGGATTCTCATTAAGTTCTCTGAAATTTCATAAACATATCAGATGGATGAAAACTGTGAGAAATTTAAGGCTTTTCCCAGTCATAGAAAGAAGGACATATTTACAGAAAGTTTAATATAGCTGATGATGTTGGATGGTACTCATGGTAATAACAATTTAGGTGTCACAATGGTTCCTGTACAAGATGACTAAAACAGTGAAGTCCAGGAACAGTCATATTCTGTCACTTTCAACAGCAGGAAAATAGAAGTAATTTGACCTATATATTTCAAATATGTATTAAGGTATAGCAAAGAGCACCTGTTATGAGTTACAAAAACTAGAAAAATATTTGTTGGATAAGAAAAAAAACAGAAATAAACTACCCTCTTCTCTCTGCTCTCTCTATTTTTTTAAATTATTCTTTCATTTTTATTGCTAGCAGAAATGAGTTAGTGTAAAATTTGAAGGCAACTTCCATAAGAGCAACTGTGGAATTTATGAACCTTAAAATGAGGAGAAGGAATATTTGTAAACATAAAGCACTGATCTTAAAGACAGTCATAACTAACTCAAGAAATAGCAGCAGAAATCACAAGGAAATTCAATGCAAGGTAAAAAATGTTTAGAGAGCTCTGTCTTTCATAAACAATATTTGAAGAAATTTTAGGTCTTCACGAGTTTCAAACTCAGTAAGTTTCAGAGTATGTTAGCAAAGTATCTCATATGTTCAGCTGTCTCTTCCTATTAGTAATTCTAATTGAAGACTAAAGTAGTTTGTCATACCCCACATTATGTTGAGAAAAATGTTATATCTTCCCAAAGGCACACATCAGTATCCCAATAATATACTCAAAGGATCCACCTCCATCTATTTCTTAGTTAATGTAAGACCTCTCTACTCTAACTGGTCTCATGTTTGCATAAGGATATGCAAACTATGTAAAGATTTAAAAGGTAAAAAAAAATGGTTTCTGTAGTTTGAGGAAAAAAAACCCTGGTAGTTTGATCTCATTTAACTTGAGATTTCCAGTATGTGTATGAACTGCTACCTTTTTCATCTAACCTTTCTTATCAGTGCAGAAATATGGTCATTTTTAGGATGGACTCCTGAGTACAGTGTACATATACTTTTTATCAAGTGAAAATTACTTTTCCCCCCTGCCCAGGAATTATAGATGTGATCCTGGGAATTTTCCCATATGTAAATATTTACAGTGTCAGATGAATTCCTCTCTAAGTCTGGAAATCAGGAATGTTTATGAGTGTTGAGACTATGTTTATTAAACAACCTGATGACAAAATACAAGCCACACAGGAAAACCAATGAATTTTCATGCTTATTTGACAGGAAAAGGAGAATGCTAAAATATATTTTTAGTGCATCTTCATGATCTGGACATTGAATCTATGTTTTATTTTATTCAAGACAGTAGATTTTGAACAGAACATTGTGACAGATGACTTTTTGAATAAAGATATTCTCAGCTATATTTCCAACTGTTGAAAACAAAACATATGCTACTTTGATTTGTATAGAGGAAATTGTATTATTAAAGTTTCCTATAGTCCTCTAGGAGTCACTCTGACAGAATAGTTGTTCTGGTTTTATTTGGCGTAATACATAATTATAAGTCAGATACCAATTGTTTACTTCGGATAAAGTTGCTGAAAGAGCTAAAAAAATTACATATAAAAAACCCCCTAAAGCATCCATTTAAGGATGACAAAATCCAAGGAGACTATCTGTAAATCTCTGTTACATATTATGTATTCCTGCAAGGTATGTATAGTTTGCTAAAAGACCATATTAATTATGTCATTTGACATAAAATTTTTAGAATATAAAAAGTGAAAAGGAATTAGAAAATATAATGATGTCCTCTAATTACCCAGTACATATGCACATGGAATCTACTTGCAAGTTTTGTCTTGTTTTGGTCCAGTCAAAGAAAAATAATATTCATGTAAACCAATTTAATTGAAGTTTGCTATTTACCCTTCTGTTTTATTAACAATAAAATGTCCAAGTGATATTATCAGTTAATTCATTCCATTTGTGCCAAAATATGATCATTTTCATTAACCTGTTAGAACAAGGGGATGTTAGATACACAAAAATAGTTAGAAGTTCAATTCAAGTGTTTTACCTATACTGTTAGTTAATCAATAGCTGCACTTTACAAATTTTTTCTCATCCAGATTATACCAAGGAAATTAATAAAATTCTTGCCATAAGTCACCACTGATCATATATGATCTGTATTTTTAGGTTTCTTCACTATATACTTCTTATAAATTTGTTTTAGCAGTTGTATGAGTGTTGTATTTTCATTTGTATTGTGATTTAGGATTAAAAAATGCAACTCCTTTAAAATTTGCAGCTGATCCAAAGAAGGTAATACATGTTTCCACTAATCAAACCAAATAGAATTAACAAACTACCTACAAGATGTTCTTAAATATGTTTCTCAAATTTTTTTTTAATCTTCCTGATTATTTGCTTTTACTGCCTCATTTCCAACTTACAATTTTCTGCAATATCTACAGAATGGCATGTGCTAATAGTGTTACATTTCTGTGTGCCAGGTAAAATAGACCGATTAATTCAAAGCAATCATCTCCAACACACTTTACAACATTAATGTTATGTGCAATTTAATTGTCTAAATGAACAACTTTTTAATGTAGAACTAATGAGAAAGGTTGAATTTTCTAAATAATTTATATGTTCTAGGTGGACCATGCCACTCCATATGGAGGACATTCAGGCTAGTAGCTGTGTTAAAACATCTGTCCAGCTGAAAGGGACAGTAGCAACTGAACATGCTGCTTCCTTGTTTTGAGTGCCTGAATCTGCTAAATATTCCAGATGGCTGGAGGGTAAACAAAAGAGCTATTAACATCTCGATTCATAGCACTGACATGATGGTAGTTATTGTACTCATTTGTGGGTGTTAATAAAGCTTTCTAAATATTTCACAGTCAAGGATTTTGTGTATATCTGTTCAATGAATACTAATATCTGGAGCCTTTAGACTGCAATATGTTCCTCACAATATGTTCTGCTTTAATTCCAGGTATAATTTATGTAGATAAGAAGGGTTTGTGTGTCATGTTTGCAAATTAAATATTACTACCTATTTAGAAGTGTAAATAATATAATGTAAATGATACATATCGACTATTACTTCAACTTTGTAAATAATTAAACTTTATCAGGACACTTACACATTTCAGCTTTCCTTCTGGAGAACACAACTCAGAAAGGCTTGTATTTTGGTAACTGCAGTGAAATATTTCAGAGAAATAATCAAGCTGAACCAAACTAGAAAACAGAATCCCTGAGCCAGAGGAAAATATTGTAAAGTTTGACATTCTCCAACAGAGTATGAGGGAATATGCTGCAATGAAAGACATGTCTATTAATCCTTTTCAGATGACATTAGTCTGTTTAGCTAGCTGTATGCTTCTATACGTAGTTAATCCACTTTCAACTCTTTCAGAATCAAAATTGAGAATTTTTTCAAAGAATGAGTGTACATATATTTCTAAAATTATCTTTCATGCACAGTGCTTTGTGTACTATTATTAACTCTGAAACATAAAATAGTCTTTCAATGAGATATGAGTTTACAGCAGATATCTTTTCACAAAATTCCTTTGTTTTCAATCCACAGCAATGCAAAAAGATTACTGTGGGGGTTCCCCCCGCTGTGGGGGCCCCCCTTCCACCTGAGAGGATGGGCCCCTGGGGGAGGGAGCATGCCCTGGGCACACAGGTTTCCCTCTAATGCTAATGTACCCAAGTCCTGTTCCCCTATTGGCCATTCCAAATGTTCCCTCTGCCCCGAAAATCCTTTACTTACGTTGGAGTTTTCCCGTGAGTCTTGTCTTTTGCTCCTGGACAGGGATGTATGCGGGCTAGAAATAAACATCTCTGGAAAACCCTATGCAAAGACCCTTCCCTATTCTTTCCCACTGGCACAACTGTCTTCAGGAAGGTTGCAGCTGACTGCAACAGATTACCTTAAACTGTAGAGAGACAATGACAAAAAAAGACAAATAATTTGAGCATCTTTATACATGCTTTTGACACTGTCTCAGTTTTTACAAATTAAGATTCAAAGAAGTGACTTATAATTTTAATTTTCTACCAACCAAATGCTGCATTTTCTCCCTTAAAATAACAAAAGCTGCAAAAACCCAACCAAAATATGAGCTTTGGCTACTCTACTTTTTGAAGGTTCTCAATTTTTTCTTACCATGCTGCAATTTGAATATTTAAGCATTAGAAATATAACTGCTGAAGATACCTAATTCAATAATATCAACATCTAATATGTATCTTCTAACAAAAATAAGAAAAATAGTGAATCACATAAAATAATACATATTTCTTGGCATTATGATAAAGCAGATATTTTTGGACAGTAATTAAGAGAAAGCAAAAGGAAAATGGTATAACTATGGGATTTTATTTTGTTCTTTTGTAGGTAGATTTTTTTTTCTCCAAAACCATTGTTGCATATATAAGATGTGTTCACTAAAGGTCAAGGTCTTATTAACACCGAGCAGGACTTAGACCTCAAATAAGCATTTTGTTCTGTGGGACTGAGCAAAAATGTCACTCTATTCACTGTGAATATTATCAAGGAAATTATTCCTCTGATCAGGAAAATGTGCAATTTTCACACAAACATACACGCACATACATAAACCAAAAAACCCCCATTTGTTTCTCTTAGAAAACGTGTAACTGCAGAGAGATACTTTGTAGCTTTGAATTTCGAACTTTTCTGTCTCTTTTTATTTAAAAAATGCCGCTAGTTTGAGATATCCTACAAAATGTTTTGAAATAATATGGCTTTTCTGATATTTCTGAAAGTATATCATCTTGTATTCTGCTGAAGGAACAAGAGGAATGGATTGTTCTTGAGAAGTGAACTATGTGACCAGTAAATCAATTAAACTGTTTAATTTCAAGAGGTTTGCTTTTTTTTTTTTTTAAATGGCACTTAATAAATTTTACAAAAGTATAAATTTTCAAACTTATATGCTATGGAACAAATCCATGAACTCTAAATTTTACCTTTTAAAAGTGATTTTAAAAGGCTCAGTGCATTTTAATTTCTCTGTTGTGCTTATTCAGATTCAATCCTTTTATGGTTAGCCTTCAGAGAAGGAACAGGGAAGAAGCTGAACAAGTACACTTTTAGGGAACTGAATTTACCGCTTTGGCTGTAGTAAGGTGGAAGGTGAAGAGGAATAAATTATGTGGGCATCAAAGAAGAAACACTGATCCATAACCCCAGGACCATGTGCTTTCTTTACATGTAATGCCATTCCTCTGGTGAGCAAGAGTGACTGCTCTCAGCTTGGCTTTACATGGTTTCAGCATAGATAAATTTCTTAGATAATCTCTAGTTATTATGCTGTTCTAAAAATGTCTGTAATATTACAGTCACTGTAGGTATGAAATGTAGGTATTAACATTTACAGCTGAGTTGGTGTCCACAGATGGGAATGTACTTAACATATAAGTCAGGGTGCATACCTGAGTTATATGACTAAGCTAGCAGTCAAAGAAAATCTGTTGTCTAACAACATCTGAAAAAGTAATAGAAACCTGCTCTTCTTGAAATTGCATAAGAACAAATGCAGACCTTTTGGAAAGGCTAAATAATATATTGCATCTATATAAGTGCATATGTATGTGCAAGCATAAAATGAAAAGTTCAATAAAAGACAACATACACTGTGTAAATATACAGTGTGACATGACTTCCACGACCAATTAATATTATAAATCAATGTATATGCATTGTAACAACAATTCATCTTGAAGACAACCTTCATCACCACGATATCTGAAGGTCTGTGAGTATTTAAGCAGATAACAAACATATTCAACTTGGAGATTAAATAGCACTCCTCAGTCAGAGACAGAAATACTCAAGGATGGATTGATTCATGTCTACTGCTCATAAAAGTAGAGAAGAGCTAAAAAAGTGATAGTAAAATCCTTCCTTTATGTTTCCATGCACCATATAATAATTAATATATCATCACTAACTAACAACACTAACAAAATTATTGTAGAATACAGGAGAACAAATATGCAGTTACATTTCTTTTACAAGCCAGCATTGTCTAACTGGATGCATGTCCAGAGTCTTCTTTATGCTTTCTTGGGCATCTGGCAGGAGAATACCCTCATGGAATTCAAGCAGGACAGAGAAGTGGTTGTTGTTTCTCTGCAACAGGGGTGGAGGGACAGCAGGTAGGGGATTATACGACTCTATTTTAAAGTATGGAGAATATAACCAACAGGTGAACTTCTCATAGTTTTTTTTAATTGCCAAATTTTTGCCTCAGCAACTTTAGTTTTTCTAAGAATGACCCTTCCTGATCCATGTGTGGTGGCCCCTATATGTAGGATTTTACATGGGGTCATCTTTTCTTGAAAAGTTGGTCAGTCCTGCCATTAATGTTGACTGCACTTTCATTTTCCTAGATTTTTGGAAATAGACTTGAAGGGATGGTTCTCAGACCTATCATTTTTTACTTATTTTCGTCTTTAAAATGTACTAATAAAGTAAGTGCTACTTTGAGAATATTTTACAGATTGAGGCCAGTAAACCTGTTTCTTTTCAGTGCCAGACTGACACAGCCTCCCTAATACATTCTATGGCTGCTGTGCTGAACCATCTTTATGATACTGATGCTTTGACCTTGGCAGCCAACCAAGTCCAGAATGCATTAACAGTTCAGTTCATTAGAGTCTATGTAAAAAACAATATCCTTGCAAAAATAATCCTTTTTATTGCTTCCAAATTTAGAGTTACCCATTTGGATATTTAACTGTTCCATCTGTTCAGACATGTGAATATAAGAAAAAAGATAATGGAAGATATATCACTATATTTAGTTGACATATATAAATATACAGTGTGATATATTTTCTTTCTGAATTCTAAGTTCTGTCACTTGATAGCTATTTTGTAACCTTTGAGTACTTTCCATATGAAAAACAAACTTAACAAATCTTCCTCTTCAGTCTAAGATGATATTGCAGAAACAATTAAAATAACAAAGTAACAGTTGACCTCCCCAAATGAAAAACAAAAGAGCAACCATTAAAAAGATATTTAAAGTTTATATATTTTTCATGAGCTTAGTATTATTCTTATCTTTTCAAGTTCCTTTCTCAATTTACAAAATCACAGTTCACAGGTTTCTGAACTGGATTCTGAGCTGAACAAAGCAATTCAGCCCTTGTACTAAATTTCTCCATTCAAAAACCACTGCAAAGATTAAATAAGTTGTTTGTCAAATTTGTTTGATTTTCAGATACATTAAAAATAAAAAATGCAAAACTTGTTTTCCTCTTTTCTCACAACAATATATATATACCTTCCCATATATACAAGCATACATATATGTCTTTGGTAAGGATTACTCTCCCGTATAAACTTTATTTTTTTTCACTGTATGTCACAAAAAGGAACAACTTCTATTTACTCTTATGAAGCATACCCTGTATTTTATTTCAACAACAGTGGCATGACATCTTTTTTAACACATTTTAATTGAAAAAGTATGCATGTACTAGGCTGAGTTTACAGCAGGTACATTGTCTTCTCCAAGGATTGGTGTAAGTGCAGGAAAGGGAGGTGCAATGCAGCCAGACTGAAGGAAGAATTTCAGAAAGCCCTTGGCTGGTTGACAGAACAAAGGCAGAGAGTACCTACACCTCTGTTAGTACATCACTAGCTGAAGCTGTAGATATTGGCATTCATTCATCTCTCTATGATGCTTCTTTGCATAAGATTCTTGTCCATAAAATAGGTTGTGAAATGTTTTTTTTGGAAGACGATCCCTAATTAGTTTAAAAGTTATGTTGTTTGTGTGTGTTTGGTTGGTTTTCTTTGTTTTAAGTTGTGTGTGTCCTCAATTCCATCTCTTTGGCTTCCAATGACAGTTGAATGATCATTTTAATGTAAGTCAGTTATAAAATAAGACTAACATTATTAATGAATAATTTTGCCTTATATTGCTTAATGGGGTTCTTTTAATGCTTGATTCCCAGTTGTAATAACATGTTTCTTCACTGTTTTGAAATTGCAAACAAAACTAAATTGAATAACTTTTGGTATTTTTACTTCACTGACATCTAAATTACCTTTACTGTCCTTAAATCCTGTCAAACAGAAAGTTTTTTACTCGGCAGGACAAGGTGCATAAGTTTTCCTGTAATGGAGAATGGACTCTTGCTAGCCTATACCTATCATAAAATGTTCCAGAAGTAATTTTCTAGTGTCAAGAGGACAAATTTCCATGTGGAAGCAGGGGTAAAGGTTCCCGATTTTATGTGTCATTAAATATGCATTGAGAGACAGATACAATGTGTGTATGTGTGTGTGTGCATGCACAGATAGTACCAGGTTGAGACGGTAAAAGCAGCTCATAATTAGACTGCATTATTTTTCCTAAAAATGCATGTAGTTTTGAAGCAGTTTTCTCAAAAACCTTTTTTTTCGGCACTTGGACAAGATAATGACAACTCCTTTCTGAATCAGAAAAGGGAAAGCTGCTGTGTATTTAAGTGTATGAACAGCACCAGTCCAAATTACAGAAGAGAAAGGATTCAAACTCTTTGTTAAAGGTCTTTGTTACAGATTGTAAAATAAAGGAAAAAAATATTAATGACAGCATCTTAAATTCACCTGACCTTTTCCATGTTTCTTTTTTGTTAAAGGAATCCTTTCAATAGGCAGGAGACATAAAAAGAAGCTCAGCTATTTCCTGAGAAAGGTAATAAAGATAAAAAGTCATGCTTCCAG